>JASUDE010000019.1:15824-132536 GCA_034509685.1 Colletotrichum cereale | reverse complement strand
GGGGGGGGGCAGGGTGTGAAAGTCAGATGAGCTGAAAGATGGTTGGGGAAGGGTAGAGAACATGTCCGTCGTTTACCCCCCCTCCCTTGCGTAGAGTATGGAGTGATTGATGTTCAGGGCCATCTCGGATCCTAGTTGGAGATCGAGATCTCTTCGCCCTTCCCCCTCTCCCCTCGTCTCACTCTCAGCTACCTATGGTGGTTTACACACGGGCCACATGCACTGATTCGTACAATCCAAGCCTCTCCGGCCCGAGCATTGGCGTCGACGTCAACGGCGGGCCACCATCAGCCCAGAAGAGGCTTGGGTGGGGGAGAGGCATGCGATTTTTTTCTGCTTCTCAACCCTTGGGGCCGGAGTAGAATGCCCGGCAACTTGGGTTCATCGTACCTCACCACGCTGGAATCGATCACGATCGACAAGGCCCCCCGCCCCCCCACCCCCTCCCTCCCTCATGAGGCGTTGCTGGGGAACATGGGCAACACAAAGATTTCGTCCATCGCTCACTGCTGGAACGTTCTTTGACCAAGTGCTACTTGTTGGTCCGAATACGCTGGGTTGTGGTGCAACGGCCATTGCATTCCCAAGAGGGCGCCATCGCACGATTGTACGGCTTGGCCTTGGGGATGGGGGAGGGGTCGAAGTAGAGAGCGAGCGTGTCCATGGTCTGCTTGGGCGTAACTCCGTGTATGGCCTTGGCATTAGCTCATTTTTGATGCTTTCACCTCCCATTTTTATGTCCTTTTCTTCTTCTTTCAATCAAGTTATGATCTAGGTATTTTACCCCCCCAACCGAGTCCCGCACAGCTCGTCCCACCTCTTCTAGGTCAGTGCTGTTCTGCTAACCATACGCCGGCGGCTTTAATATCATCCAGCGCAGATGAAAACCTACGGTTTCGAGACGCCATCACGATCCCGTTAGGAATCGCCCGTCTCCCCTTGCGACACATAGCCTACTCTTGCCAGAGCGCCTCATTTTCCGTGCAGAGCCTTGCCATCTCGTATTGCTCGTCCGTCTGGCAGACCAACGTACGGCGCTTGGCATCTTCTTTTCCAACCTCCTGGACCGTATCTATGACTTTCTTGCTGTTCAGGACATCGTCTATAGTGAAGCCCAAGCATGCGCATTGCTCAGCGACCCGCTTCCGCAACTTGTCGCTCTTCTCGCCAATGCCCCCTGCAAAGACCAACGCGTCCACGTTGCCGTTGAGGGTAACAAAGTAAGAACCAATAAAGGCACAAATTCTGTCGACGAAAATGTCGAATGCAAGCTTGTGGACCGGCTCATCCGAATTAGCAATTACTCCAAAATCGGTCGTTCCTGTAAGTGACTTCCATCCACTACGCTTATTGAGGATCTCTTCGGCCTCGGTGAGGTGCAACTGTGATGTCGAGTTGGGAGATAGCTTGCCGACGTCACTTGCGTAATGGAAGACAAGACTGTACGCATACAAGTCAGCTTTAGAGAAAGCGAATAAGATGAGAATTGCGACTGCAATCACTGACCTGGGGTCCACATTGCCGCTTCTGGTGGCTCCAGGCAAGCCAGAAACAGGGGTCAATCCCATACTGGTGTCCCAGCTCTGACCGTTACGGATGGCGCACGCGCTTGCTCCGCTTCCCAGATGGAGGGCGATGATGTTGAGATCTTTGGTCTCCTTACCGAGAAACCCGGAGACGGCTCGAGTGATGAAAGAGTAGCTGACGCCGTGGAAACCGTATTTTCTCAGGAGGTTTTTTTTGGCAACATCTTGCTTAATCGGGTATGTATGGATGTGCGTGGGAATAGTCATGTGAAACTGCGTGTCAAAGCAGGCAACATTGACAGCATCGGTGAGCTGCTTCACGCACGAGTTGACAATGTCGAGAGCAGGGCCGTTGTGCAAGGGCGCAAGGTCACTCAACTCTTCCAAGTGATGGTATGTGTCCTGGGTGATTATTTGAGAGCTAGGATAGTCGCCTCCGTGGACGATACGGTGGCAGGTAAGGGCAATATCGCTCTTTTGCTTGATTTGCGGCAATTCCGAGTCCTCGATCAATAGCTTGAGGAGAACCTTGAAGGCGTCGTCCTGAGTTGACACATGATCCTCGAGATCTTCCTTCGTCTTAATCTCAACCCCACCACGCGTATATGTGAGCTGTGCGGGTGGGGCCGTCAAGCCACTGACGGCTGTCTCTGCGATTTGATGAGGCGGCTGGTTAGGCTCGGTGGAGTAAACCGAGATCTTTACAGAGCTAGATCCTGAATTGATGGCAAGAATGACTTTCATGCTGGGCACTTCGAGGGATGTAGAAATGGCGATGCTAAGAGCCGTCCCAACATCCAAGCGGGGAATGATAATGTTGTCGTGGGAAAGCTGCGTGTTGGTTCGTGGGCTCAATGCCACCCGAGGAGTTGGCTTTATATTGCGTCGTTACAATGGCCGCCTGACAAACGGTGTCTTGAGAGATGACTGCAATCGAAATCCGGGCCAATTTCGCCGAATAAACCAGGCGAAGAGAGCTGGCTGAGTGGTGTTGACTGGAGTGACTTTCAGAATAAGGATCATCAGCAGATGTTGGTAGTGGGATGGTTTTTGAAGCAAGCAGCAGTGTGAAGGTACGGTGACGTTGATACTACCACATTGGTTTGATAAAGCCCCCACCTCAGCTCAGCACCGGAACCCCACGCCGGGCCTTGTTGGTGCATCCCTGAAAGTGCGGTTTAATGGGGTCTATGTGGATCCCTGTCAATTCTGTCATCCTGTCAACGCCCGGGAGTGGCTGCAGATCACACACCACTTTTGAAGGCTTGCCCAACGCATTGAGTCAGGCCAATGCTCTCCGAGGCAGGCTTCGTTGAGCCACTACCTACCAACAATCTTCTTAACACGATATCTCCAGCCCGTTCCCTCGACACATCATGGGTCCTGCTGGGCTTCTTTGTCGCGGCATAATTTGGACCCGGAAGATCCGAACCTCAAGTGATGAGCATTACAGGATAACACCACCTGAAAGGCGAACCAGTTCACGAACTAGTTACGCCCGTCTCATCTGACTTTCGTTCCGTACTCTGGAGTGCTGTGAATATTGGAGCCTGTCGTCTTTCAGGCGGCCGAGTCGGAATCGTATGACTCTGGCGGCTCAACAACTGGCTCTAGGCCTCTCGAGATATCCGGTGATGGAAGTTCCGACATATCTCCTGGCAATATTTGCGGTGACGGTAGCTCGATGTGGTGCGGCGGGAACGGTATACCATTGAACTCGCTGTCGGAGCTGTGCGCCACGACCCAACTTCCAAGGAACCTACGATAGTCTGTTGATTGCAGATAAGGTCAGCCTTTGACTAGATGATGGGCAGGAAACAACATGATGAGCCCAGCTGTATGGATTACTCAGTTCATACCTTCACGCTTACTGAATTGGATACCCAAGTACCGAAAATCAAAAGTGCCAGATGAAGAGCCAGCTTCCGAGTTTGGCTGCCCTCCTTGAGAACCCGACCGTACGCGCGGACGCATGCGATGCGAAAATGTGAAGCGCGAACGAGATGAGCCACTGCTGTCCGGGGCACTACTGCGCCGGCTTCCGCGCACTGTCAGGCGGACTTGGCGATGCCGATCGTCGCGGTTGCGTAGCTCGCCGTCAAAGTTGTGTATCTCGAATTCCCGGTATTGGCGGCCTCCCGCGCGATTGGCGAATACGGTCAGCGAGTGGTAAGTTGAATAACGGTCCCTCCAAATCTTTAGCCTTTGTACCAGTCCCATGCCTCTGATGTTGCCAAAGCCGTCTGTTCTTCCATGGACGTCAGACCACACGACATCGACATCATAATAGTCCACCAAGTCCTTCCGACGCACGTCTCCTTGGAACCGGATCGAACCCTCGACGGTAGTGAACTCGTACTTGACCTCCATAAGATGGTCGTGGATTACCACGCCTTCGCCGGTTGTGTACCGGACCCGGTGTGGCTCACGAAAACTGACAAAAAGTTCCAGCTCGCATGGGTCTGTGTAGGGACGATGACGGGCATGGAGAGTATGAGGGAAGATATCGGCGGGAATGTCGGATGGAACTGGATCGCGGTCAGACTTGTGGCAAGCGCTCAGTTGATGAATGGAGGCGAAGTACGGAAATGTTCTAAAAGCTCGCTCTGGTAGCTACATTGCCAGAGGACGCGGCGCTGCTCAGAGCCGACCACTTCCCAGGGGCCCAAGTAGACGGTACGTTCGTTCGGTGTGCTTTCAAAGAGGGTTCTGGAGTACAGTACTTGTCAGAAAGGAAGCATGGGCTATCTTGGCTACGACAGAGGGAATTATGCCTGCAGTGTGTATCTAGGAATAAGCAAGAGTGGCGGGCGGGTAGATCGTACATTGTGGCTTGGTAACCAGGAGGGCCGAGATCTAGAGGATGAAGGGAGGCATGGGGCGCCGAGGCCTCGGATGTGAGAGCTGAGATTGTCGAGGCACCTGAAGTCGGTGTCCAAGTCGCGTCGAGGGGGCTCGCGTATGGTTGGCCGTAGGAGGGTGGGCGGCCTAGGGAAGAAGAAGTAAATGAAGAGCCAGAGGAGGACGAGGCGGCCATACTTGGGCGGCTTCTGCCTGTTCCTTGCTTTCTCGACTCTGCTCAACAAATCAAGGTGAGCTGTGCAAAGTTAAGAGCACAATCATGGCATAGTATGTGTCAATCGGGTATGTGGCCGGTTCGTCTCGTCGTGGATATCGTGGGCGGGGAGGAATCTTGGGATGAATGCATTCAAACGGTAAGGCGTCGGATAGCCTGCGTTGGCAACTGACGTGTCGCTTGGCATGAACAATGTGTAATTCGGAAGCCCTGGGACGGAGGGCGATGTGGGATGAATTCGGACAGGGAAGAGGAAAACCCGAGAGGAGCAGGGTCGCCGAGGCACTGGAAGTAGGAACAATGAGTTTGAGATGGGCGGTGCACGGAGAACCGCCGTCTCTGTAGCCGATGCTTCGCCAGCGAGTCGGTCCGTAGGGCCTCAAGTACCGGTGCCGTCACGACCTCGAGTAAAGACTTGCACGGCGCCGTGTGAGAGCGAGAGGTCGAAGGCGTAGGGTAGGATATTTTCTCGAGGAAGGGGCCAACGGAGCGGGGTCACAATGCGGTGTTGAATGAAGGTGCGGAGTAAGAACGGAATTCTACAGTACCTACTTCAGTGGGGGAGAATAGGTAGCCCGGCCCAAAAAGTAAAAGCTGACGGGAAGGAACCTTAGCTGGGGCGGTGCAAATGGGATGTGCAAATCTTGGACGAGCGCCGGTGCGGACGAGGGTCTGACGCAGGATTGAGTGGCTTGTTTTCTGTGTTCTTTTGCCTCGAGACATCGGGCTTCCCAGTTCGCGAGGAAATATGAACGTGCCTGGCCCTACCTACGCCTTTCAAAGTCACCGACCATATCAGCAACCTCTGCGAGTCTCTAGCCTGCTTGACGACCCATGGCTGGTCGGGTTCATGAGCAGTCCGGACAGATGAGCAAGTGTTGGTCTCAATCGCTAAACAACAAGGATTGCACCAACCTGTTGAGATACGGCCAGCGATAACAACCACGACCACGGTGACAGCCTCGCATCTTGAGTGGAGGAATGTGCGGGGAGGGAGACAATGGACCCGTTTGGGGTATAGCTGATAGACGCTACCTAGGTACCTACCTACAGATAGGGCTCATAGTACCTGATTAGCTGAGACCCTGTTCCGGAGTCACGAGGCAGACACGTTATGGTGCTTCCAAGCAAAGAACGTTTAGGTGGGGCCTGTCAGCCTAAACGACGCTAACGGTCTGTGCCATGGCTCGACTTGGCTGCCAACGCCGGACTGGGTCAGCCAATGACAGTGGTAACAACGACTGCATGCTCAAGCGACTGGTGACCGCGCTTCTTGACGTGGATTTCAGCTTCCTGTCAACCCCTACAACCTCCATCACCTTCTGGTCTGTTTCTACAGCTGCATTAGCTGCCTGTTGGTCCTGCGCATCCGCTCCCCACAAATGGCTTCCGTTGCGGTCGTGAAGCGGCGGCGGCGCCTTACTAAACAACTTCCCATTGTCAGTCGACTAACGGGCTGCGCTCACGCTGCAGAACCGTGGCATTCGACTGGTGCTTGGTAGAAGGGTTAAAGCTCTCTTCCTTGGAGGGAAGTTATTGGGTCACGTCCTTCGGGTTGAATAGGTATGTACCTACCTAGCTACTAGCAACTAAGGATTTGGATTCATCAGGGGGATACACGTACGAACATGCTTGAAAGGTACCTATGTACACGACTCCTGCTAAGGCGATGTGACTTGCAGCAGTAGTCCAGGCTGAGCTTGTAGAGTGTGATCGTTCATCTCGGCTCGGCCGTCGAATCGTCGCCGCTCCTAACGTTGATCAATGCAATGATTGAGCCCTGTGCATACGTCGGGCAATGAGATCAATGGGTAAAGTCAGCATGGCGAGTCCTTGGAGTTGTTCTCGACAGCGATGTTGGTAGCATATATCCTATGTATCTACTTCCAAGTTGGGACAACCCCTCAATAAGATTGCATCCTACCGAAACTCAGTTGTCTGTCTGTCTGGGTTTAGGGTGGGGGTTGCAAGATTGAAAAGAGAAGAACAGGCAGCCTCGTTCCCTTTCCGGATTGGGCTCCGCTGCACGTAACCTCCGCTCAGCTGAAATTGAGAGCATACAATACCAGATGTCACGCCGAGGTGTTCAGCCAAGCAAAAGGAGGGCGGCGCGAAGCTCGATTCAGTTGCGGTATGGAAAATATTAACGGGTTTCCTACAAAGTCTACGCTTGGCGATCCTCAGGCTGCTTTTAGCTGATTGTGCTTTCTCTTCCTTCCTCGCTTTGCCCTGGCAATACCGGACTTGACTTTCCCTGCTCTGCCATCTGCTGTCCCTTGCCCAGCCAAGGTACCTTTCAACTCCCTACCGGGTATAGACCTTAGTTGTCGCCGGCCCCTCCATACCCGACTTCTGGCTTGTTCATACCCATCTCATCACCTCCCGCCGTCTCTGCGCGTGTTCCGTCGTCTTGTCTTGGTCCTCCTTTTGAATTACGAACCAGCCCATACACTGCACGTCAATTGCCCAATGGCTTCCCTTGTCCGCAATTAACGTTCCTCTAGTAACGGGTCTTCGCGGAGCGACACATCTTCCCACTTTCTCCAACTGCCCAAACCTTCTCATCTGTATCTACCCATAGCGCTTCCCAGTCAATCATTACCTGATAACTAGTCTTGCCACAAGGCAACGCGGCGCCTGTCAGCTTCGGCCCCATGTGGGTTACATCAGCCGTTTCGTATCACAGTTTCCTCTCACCCGACGAAGCGACTCCCGCCAAACGTGACCGATTTTACTCAAGGTGCCTCATCTGTTGAGCAGAGTTTGGGCCGTTGCGCCGGATCCATGTCGGCTTTACCCGACCCTCTAGTGAGGAGGAATCGGGGCTTTCTGGGCAGTGATAGCTCCGCTTTGTCCGCCCGAGACCGCCAGGTACGTCCGCTCGCCCCCCGTCCATGTACATCTCCGTCCTACGTAACTCGACGGCTCCGCTTCGTGCGCCGCGGCCCGCCTTCGACGAGTCACGTCTCAACCTCACACCGTCTGCTGCCGTCGCTTTCATCTCATCTCATCATCATCCTACCTTGGTCTTCTTATCTCGGAGCTCGCCCCTAGACGTATCACCGGCTCACCAGCTCTTCAGGACCGCGACCAGTTGCGTTACGAGCTCGATCTCAACTCATGGAATCTCCGTATTTGGGGCGTGGCCGCCTCGGGCTTCCTGACAGATTCGTAGGCCTGGCCCGTAAACATCTTCAACCTCCTCCACTCACGACTGACCACTCTCTTCAAGCTATAACCTGTTTTCCACCAATGTCATTCTCGCCTCCATAGCCTTCGTGTATTGGCCATCGCCCGATGCAAGATGGCATGGCTTGCTTATCAACTTCTTCACCCTGCTGGGCTCTGTCATTGGCCAATTGCTGTTTGGGTTCCTCGCCGACTTTTATGGTCGAACCCGTCTCTACGGTATCGAGCTTGTACTGGTTATTGTATCGACCATTGGTGTAGCCACCAGCAGCTATGGTTTCGACGACATGAGCTTTTTGGGACTGTTCACCTGGGTACGTATTTGTCCGTCCACTCCGGAGCTGCTGTGTTCGCATCCCGCAACGCTTGCTAATCAGTACCGGCTCAACAGTGGCGCTTTGTGATGGGCATTGGTTAGTGATTGTTATTATACGCAGGCCTCGCGCCTGGGCAGCACAGCTAATGGTATCATAGGGATCGGCGCGGAGTACCCTCTTAGTGCTGTAATCACTTCGGAATGGTCAAGTACTCAGTCGAGGGGAACCATGATCTCTTCCGTAAGACACCAAGCTGATAGGTTCTCATTTGTCACTCTCATCAGTACTGACCGATAACGCGTTGCCAGACATTCATGATGCAGCCCATCGGCCAAGCTCTCGCCCAGCTTGTAGGTCTCTTGGTACTTCTCGGCCGTGAAAAGAGCGAAGGTCTGCAGGCCATGCAATGTGGCCTTGATATGAAGTTTGACAGAGAATGTCGCCGCACTGTGGACGGCATCTGGCGCATTGTTATCGGTTCCGGCGCCGTTCCCGCTCTGCTTGCCATCATATTTCGTTTCTTCTTGTTCGACTGTGGACTGTATAGCCTAGAGGTCAGGAACAAGCCTGGCATAGCCCTGAGGAACACGCAAAGGGTCTATGGTGCTCCTCCGGGAATAACGGCGGGGTATCCTATGGACCCCAACGACGGCATACATGCCACAAACTCGCAGCAAACCATGCCTATTCAGTTTTCCAAAGACGACTTGTACAAGTATTTCATCGAGGATGGGAACTGGTATTACTTGTTAGGTAAACTCGTTACCCTGCGTTATGTGGCTGTTGGCAGAGTCTTGTGGCGCACTGCCACCGTTTCATTCTGAGCATGGCCCCAAGACTAACTATGCTACAGGCACCGCTGCAACGTGGTTCTTCCTCGATGTAAGCTTCTACGGTCTCAGCTTGGACAACAGAGGCACTTTGTCCGACATGTGGGCAACTACTGGGCCGATGCCCATCAACGATAGGCTACCATGCTGGAACTCCAAGTTTCCTGACGGAACCGCAACAGCACAGATTTGGAATCAGACAGGCAAACTCCCTATCTGGCAGACAGACGCTACGCTGCCCTGCAATTCCATCTACGACGTGCTCCTGGAACAAGCGAAGCAGTACCTGCTGACTGTGTCTATTGCTTCTATTGCCGGTAGCGCCTGCTTCGTTATGGCAGCTAACCGTATTCCCCGCAGGCTGTGGCTAACCGTTTCTTTTTTCGTTCTGGCTGTATTATTTGTGATAACAGGTTGCGTGTATTACGGGGTCCATCATACCTCTGGAGCACCGGCGACGGTTGTGTTTGTGGCTTTATGTCATTTCATGTTCAACTTTGGTGGGTCATGCAGACAGAAAGACCCCTTGTCAGTCAAATACTTGGCCTGGGCCGATAGCTGACTATATCGTTAGGAGCGAACACTCTGACCTTTATCATCCCTGCCGAAATCTTCCCAACATGCTACCGTTGTACGTGTCACGGCATCTCCGCTGCCGCCGGCAAGCTGGGCAGCATCGTTGCTCTCTTCGTCGTCTATTGGATCAACTCATCCTACCAGTCCGAGAACCGCCAGGGGCTCATTTTCCTGCTCTTCGGCTCCTTCGTTGCTATCGGCGCTATTTTCTCGTGGGCGTACCTGCCCGACTCGCAGCGGTGGGCTGTGGACGAGGATGGACGCCGTGTGCTTGAGCAAAAGACGTTAGAGGAGCTGGGCGAAGGCCGCGAAAGAGCCCGGCAGCTGGGAGAGGTCATCACTGTCAGAGAAAAGTGGCACGACTTGAAGCGAAGGAGGGCGTCGCCGGTGCCGTCGCAGGCTACGGGCTCATGAATCCATCATGCTGCACTTCCATTGTAGAGATTCAGATATCAACCACTTGCCAAATGCAGATATGCTGTTAAGGTTGCATGCTTGTTTCCTAAATGTTATTTCATGTATCCAGACCATGTAGATAGTCAAACACATAAGTGTCCCTCCAGATTAAGGGCAATCTGCAAAGGCTCGACAGTGTCAATGTATACGTCCCTCCCGCTCGTCGTAGCCTTGACGTGCACATTGCCCTCTAAGGCGTCAAGCCATCTGGCCCAACGTAATCCGGGCGTGGGTGCCGTCCAACCACATCGGGACTGCAGGATGCGCGAGAGGCGGACAGCGAAGGGAGCGAAGTGGACGTCGACGAGGGACAGGCTGCTGCCGAGGAAGAAGGGCCCCTCTTCATCGGCAGCGAGGACTAGGTCTTTGATGGCCTCCTGTAGTCTCTCAATGTTTTGTGGTTGTTGAGATGGATCCGGATAACGTAGAAGCCGGTAAAAGGCCGGGACCAAGCGGGAGTTTATCTGTGGCATGAGTGAGCTTCGTTCGTGTTGGTGAGAGGGAGTCGAGGAAGAGATGACGAACGTGGTCTATCCATTGTCTACAGTTTGCGCGAAGTTTCACGTCCGAAGGGAATAGCGGGATATTGCAGTCCATCTCTTCGAGCTGGCACAAGCAAGTTCGTTAGTTTGGACATGTCGTCGGAATACCTCGGAACAAGGCAATGGGCTCACATATTCCAGTATGACACCGCTGTCCGCGCATGCCCAGTCTCCTTGCCGTATGGCAGGTACTGTTCCCCGTGGATTGGCTTCCAGCAGGTCCTGCGAGGCGGGCGTCCTGTACGGATCCTCTTCGCAATATTGATACTGGAGCCCCTTTGCTTCGAGGGCGATCCAGACGCGATGAGAAAAGGGGCTGACGGGGCACGAGTTAGCAAGGGACAATTGGAAACGAAACGGCATAAGCGAGAGACGAACCAATAACATGCCGAATATAATTTTAGATCGCTCTCCTTTTCGTGTCTTTTGATGGTCCAATGTGCCTTTCCAGTCGCCTTCTTGGGCCCGTCGCTCTATAGTCATCAAGTCAGTCCATTGAGCCATGAATCGTATGAGCGGCATGTAATATCCCACCTTTGTCAATTCATTCTTATGCTTGGCCAGATACCGCTGGATGCTATTCCGTTTCACCTCATCGCTCTTCGCCAAGGTGTGCTGATGCGGTCCAGGAATTCCGCTGATGCTTATATGTCCGTTTACCCTCTGGATCGTCCAGAACTTTTGTCCTGGCGCCGGCAGGTTGTCCGGCGTGGCGGGTGCGACACGCAGTTCCCTCTCGCCAGGAGGTGCGAGGACGGTGTGCGCGCCGTTGAGGGCCTGTCCCCCATTGAGTGGCACGTAAGTGCCATCGTCGACGTCGTGGAGCGTTGCACCGGGGAAGTACTCCGTAATCTTGATCTTGACATCGCAGAGGTTGAGCTTGCGCGAAACGCGGTTGCGGCGCTTCTTGTTGGGATCGTCCGACTTCTTGGTCCCGGGTGGCCGGCCTTTGAGACGACAGTCCCAGTAATGCGAGATGAAAGGTTTCTTCTTGTACGTTTGAGTTGACCTGTGGGAGTAGACGTTGTCTACGTGTGGGAAGTAGGTCTCGAATCTGGGCAAGTATCAGCGGAAACACGCAGACCATAGGTTCTCGGGCCTACGGATGATGACGAAAGCCTACTGTTCGTGAGTAAGGATGATGAGGCCGTCTGCGTCAAACAGCTTCTGGCGCCACTCTTCGAGATTCGGAGGGTCTATGACCCATCTACTGCTGAGGAGACTACCGTGCGGCCGCCAGCCAGGTGCGGTAGTGCCGTCGATGGGAATGAAGCCGTTGGGCCCAATGAGCGACTCCTCCATCCCGGCTGCACTCGTATCAGGGACTGCGGGACCCGGCGCCAAGACGCCGAATTGACCGTGTTGATCCGGCACCTGTATGGCCTGGTCATGGCCAGCCTGCTGCGCGTGAGCTGGCCGCCCAAGTTGCCCGAGAGGCCGGATCGCACCAGACACGTCGGCATGCTGGTGCTGCCCGTCGTGCTCGTCCCCGGCGGACGGTAAGTGCACTTCCTGGCCCCGCATGAGATCCGGATGAAATATCGGCCCTGAAGCCTCCATTCCGGACATGTCGATCGCAGTATCGGGGCTAGGGCCGGGACCGGGACGGAAGTGGGCTACGGTCACGGTACCGTCACCGGCAGCGTTACCCGGCGCCTGCGGCGGCGGGACACAGAACTCCTGCTGCTGCAGTTGTTGTGGTGCGCCAGGGTGGGGACCCTCGCGCGGGGAGGAGGACACAACTGCACCGCTGCTAGCTGTACGGGCTTCGAAGGGTGACACCGGAGCCCCTGGTGGTGTTTGCTGCATTGGGGGTTAGAGGTGTTGTGTTGCTGCTTTAATGCGTTGTGCATTCCATGAACCACTGCCGGTCCAGCTGGGCTCTTCCGCAGTGGCCGGGGTGAGATAAAAGTGGATGGATGTTGGGTAGTTCAAGGTTGGTAGGCTTTTGAGGGGGGCGACACTGGGAGAGCGGCGAGGCGGTAATATATGCACGGGCCACACAGCGAGGCCTGGTGAGCCCTGGCCATTGGATACGGTACACCTCATCGTTAAGAGTTGCTGGACGAACTTCTCAACACAGGATTGTAGTGTACGGAAGGACCAAAGCATCATCGGTTCAAGGTACGCACCACTCACTACTAAACAAATCAAGTACCCCAGAACTTCCGGGTCCAAAGTCCGAGAGAGTAGTTTGGTCAGTTCGTAATACCCATGATGGTTTGTATACTCCAATCTGGCGTGTCAACCTGTAAGTTTGTGCAACCCACGTGCTGTACATGTTCAAAGCCACAGAGCGCCAATCGAAGAAACGTTCATCAATTAACGGCAAGAGCCTATTTCCATCGCATTGGCCCTGGACCGCAAACACCGTAAACCATCCAAGCCCAATCTAATTTGCCGCATCCCACGAGGAAAGGTCCATAGCATCCATCGGGCCCATGTTCATTAGTGATCGTAACACTCCCTCAGCTCCAGGCGTCATGCCAGTTTGTCCTTGAACGTCACCCCATCCACTCGGCATCCCAAAGTCTGCCCCTGGTGTTTCGGGCATCGAGAACCGCGGATTCGGCGTCAGCCCGGTCCGAATATCGAATGTACTTGTGTTGTTGAAATAGTTTGCGTTTCCATCTGTACTCCCACGCGGGTTTATGTTCTGTTGCGCCGTTGCCGGACTGGCGTCGAACGACTTCTGGCCGGATCCTTCGATACCCCCCGCCGTTATGTTCACTCGCTGATCCGACGAACTCGAATTTGGCGTCGGTCGATTGGAGTTGTCGCCATCGGGTGATCCTGACATATTGTTGTCCCCACTGCTTTCGCTCTGTCCCAGCCCCATCGTGCGTCCACTGTTCGACGCTGACTTGTCATACATAGACCCGGAGCTTGGCGTCAACACATTTCCATGCATGGGGATACTATGTGCGTTGTTCGCGCCATATGGCATGCCGTGCTCCGCAGGCATCCAACCCTGGCCCCCGAAGCCAGTCGATGCAGAGTTCGGAGCGGCGTCACTGGTTTGTTCGGGCTCGATAATATTTGGGGCTGTGGCGGGGTTGCCGTCGTCACTTACGGTCTTCATAAAGTGGCACTCGTTGCGGTACGACATGATGCCCTGTACACCCTCGGGGTCGTCACAGACAGGCCCCTTGGTTCTGCCGGCGTTCGAACCCGGCTACAAACAAGTCAGATCAGGTGCAGGTCTCCTGAAGGGGGGTACGCACGCTTTCACCACTTCGTGGGAATGCCGTCTTGAGTTTTGGTATCCTCATCGCAAGAGCTTCAAGGTCCACATCCAGCTGGACGAGAAAAGACTCCGTGAGGGGGTTGCGTCTCTTGAGCGCATTCATGGCAGAAAGGAGAAACCGGAGCGAGTCGGCAGTTTGGCTGTCTTCGGGCCGACTTTTGAGATACTGGACAAACACTCTCGCGGCTACATACAGACAAAACGATATGAATGGGTTCATCTGGAACGCGTTAGTAGCTGTGGTACTATTAACGTCTAGAATAACTTACTGCTGAAAGATCCAAATGTGAGATCATCCTCATGATGCTCGCAATCTCGTTGGCCGCCGTAATGCATCGCACCTTGCTTTCTGCGCTGACTGACGGGGGAAGCCTATTCTTGTCGGCTTTGAAGATCGCGGCTTGGTGCAGACAGATTGTCGACGTGTGGATGCTCATATTGGTAAAGACAATGTTGGGGTTGCCAAGACCCACGGGTAGCTTGAGGTACGATGGCAAACAGAGGGACGTGTTGAGTAGGATGTTGTCCATGTTCCGGTGCCGCTTCCAGAACTCGCCGTTGAGGTCGTGATCTCGGTCATCGACGTCGGGGCGATGCAGGTGAATTAGGTTTCGGCCGAAGAGACATGCCATTAGCACGATGCCGCCGAACGAAGAGAGTTTGCCCGCTCCGGATGGACTCATGCAGTCCTGCAGAGACTGCGTCTGCTCAGGTCGGCTCATTTCAAACGCCTCTTCCGAACAAGGCAAGTCTGTCATGATGTCCTTCTCATCAACAGTCATCGGCCATCCGGTACCAATACTTGCGTAACGATCCTCGCAAAAAGCCATCCAAAAGGTACGCCGCCTCTCCTCGCGCTCGGTCCAGTCTCGTGGCGGCGGGAGACACTGCTTGACATCCAGGCCAGCCCCGTCAAGTCGGTGTAAACCCATCCTGGCAAATATTAGCTATGGTTTCAGAACTCCAGCATACATCAGCCATTGACTCACATTTGGCAGAGGCGCACAGCAGATCCAGTATTCATCCAAGCTCGGGGGAAGTACATCATTTTGAACTCGTAGGAGGCCAACAGCACATGTGTCTGAGCATGGGCCACTGAAATCATATGCTCTCCGTAGCCTTTGATGTAATCTCCCTCGACATACTTCCGAGCTCTTTGGTAGAAGAGATCCTTGAGGTCTAGGTACTTCTCTGTGATGGAGCATGCCAGAGTCCATATGGCGTACCTGAGCGCAACCGGAGGTCGTTGGTTCGGGGCCCTGTAAAGTGCGTTAGTGAGCTTCCTGTTGCGCCGACGTGGCTTGGCACGGGCAGTGCTTTAGAAAAGCGGTCATCCTACAGGTTCATGGCTGCTAGGTATCTGTATTTATGGATCATAGGCAATGAGGGGTGGATCTTTTCGAAGTAGATTTGATGGCTGCGAAGTGCGTGTTAGTCCAAGATGACGGATACAACATGTTTACAGCACTGACAGCTCATCGATGGTTTCCTGGGGCGGAAGAGGCTCCTCAAGGCCTAGCCCAATCATTTCCCAGGTGAAGTTACTTCCCGCACTGTTTATGCCCATTGTCATATTGGAGTTGAAGTTGAAATCTTCCATAGGTGGAGCAGCAACGTTCTGGGTCTGGGGAGACGATTCGCCGTTGAAGCCCCATCGGTCCGCGTCGTGTTCGGCGCCAAGACCGAGAGAAGGATTGGGAATGTTGTAGCTTGTTGGCGCAGTAGCATTTTGGTTGCGGTTCTGAGCAGTGGCATCCAGGCTCGGAGGCATGTTTCTGGAGGGGTCGACGGGTGCCGTTGGGGGGTCTTGGGTCTTGAGAAGCGTCTCTACTTGTTCTACGGAGGGGCGCAAACAGGTTCAGTCAGTCGGGGAGCACTTGTCGGAAGAAACCAATGGACGGGCAGACTTGGAAACAGTGCAAAGTAGAGAGGAGCGAGGCGCAGGACGGGAGTGCTCACTCAAACGTTCCTCAAGAGCCTTGACATATCCCCGCTTAGGGCCGCTTTTCCTACGAACTTCATCGTATGCGCAAGAATGACCCAGCCTGGCGCAGGTGCTGCAACTCGGCCGGACTCCGTCGCATTTCAACTTGCGCTTCCGGCAGATCATACATGCTAGGCGCTTCGGCTTGGGTACACTGTTGTTGTCGGTCGCTTCTCTACCGTTAGAATCGGCGCCTGGGCTTCGGGCTCGCTTGTGAGAACTGGCGCCGTTCGTGTCTGGCGGCGTAGGCGTGCTTGACGACATGCTCGATATTGAAGGATACCGTCGGTCTGTGACAGTTCCAAGTACGAATCGAAGGTTGGCTATCAATAGGGTTGTCGACGTGGAATGTTTGCGAGAAGACGCAGAGATAACGGGGGTCTGACTGTCAGAGGGCGGACAGCGAGCCAAGAGCCTCTTTTTTTTTTGGGGGGGGGGGGGGGTGGCGCAGGGCGGACTGCGATAAGTGTCGCAGCGACCAAAGTTGCAGCGGTGACTTACAGGAGGGGCTGCTCGGCGTCGCACAAGGTGTTGAACGTCATGGGGAACTTAAAATTGGTCAGCCGTCTAGGACAGTTCGCGTCTGAGGGCCGTTGCGTTGTTGTAGTTGTCGCCGGGAGACGGATATTCAGTCTGGCAGAGTAGAGAAGAGGAGGGTGATGGAGAGTAAAGCTAGTCTAAGATGTGGGCGGGAGGGATTGGGACTAACAAGACACATGATGGAATTTGGATGGCACCCAGCCCAGCAAAGCACAACACAGCGCAGTGCAGAAGAGCAGTACAGTAGGTAGGTAGGTAGAGTGCAGTATAATCAGTGCCTGATGCTGGGGACGTCCATGAGACTTGGGAGCATTGGAGATTGGTACGTACAGTACCTAATTACACGTGTAGTGGCAGCATGGGCTGGACCACCATTCCCTTTGCGGCCGAGGAAATGATTAATAGCAGAGAATTGACATGGATCCCCAGCGTGGCACACGGCAGATAACATGCGAATTGGCACACAAACCTCATGTGAGGAAGGTACCTTCCAACTCAGCCTCCCCCACTCTTCTTCCTCTTTCGTTGGACTCGTGAGAAAAGTGATGTACCGATAGATATATACTTAGTATTGTATCTGCCTGCTCTACCACTGTGTAATTGCGGGTGATGGATGGCAAAGGAAGACCCTGTCTCAGGTAAGCGAAGATTGATCAGTGTTGCATCGTACCGGACGAAGGCTAAAGCCCCCCCGCATGCGCCTGGCCCTGTCCACTTAACTCTCAACCTTGACTTGATATGGATCATGAACTTTTGTTATAGCAACTACTGCGTAATAGAACTAGACCGCTGCCGTTCTTAGCGGCAGACAAGTGGGTTGTCGGGGTCGCACACGAGCCCGTCGCCCTCCCTTCTCAACAACTTTTGCTCACTAACCAACTTGATTTGATAGTGGACTTTCCTTCTTGACTCTTGTCTGCGGGATTGTACCTATCGCGAATTCAGTCAAGCATGTCCTAAATTATTACGCGGCAAACTGCAGGTAATTCCCGCCAAATATTAACCAAGGAATCATCGCTTGTGAGAAACGGGAGGATGTCTAGCGTTTACACGTATCATCGCCCACTGGTCGAAGCTTCTCCTGGGCCATTTGCACGCTTAGGAAACCTTATTGACCCTTGTTGCCAGACTGCTCCGAGGCTGATAGTCACACACGTGTAGAGCACAGTGTCAGAAATACAAGCCTTTTAGGCAAACGTCTGAACACGCACCTACCACTCGCTCCTTCATGCAACACAGCCACACTGCGCTAGGTACAACGGCCGCCCTGCCCTTCCATCTGGTATGGCTGTCCGCGACCCCGGCCGCTGCCGGCTGAATGAACGCATCCGTTCCGTTCGATCTCAATTTCCCCGCAAGCCACATACACCCACCCACACTCACACAACCCCCCTCAGAGACCTTGCCTCGATAAATCGCATGCCCAAGAACTTTCGTCTCCTCCCACCAAGGGGGGTTACCCAAAGCCGAAGGTCCTTTGGCCGCAATCTCTGTCAGCCCATTGTAATTACGTATCCCGAGTGCCTACAGGCAGGATGCTGTGTGACGCGTAGGTCCTGGGCGAACTTGCCGGATGCTTTCCAGCTCATTTCACTCTCCCGTCATCTTCGACATCACTTGCCATGGCGACTGCAGACAAGAATCGCCCGGACCTTCACCAGGTTACAATGTTGGATGTTGATGCTGCCATCTATCGACATCGAGCACCATTATGACAGCGACAAAGCTTGGCATAGGCTCCGTTGAAGACCACCGCCAGGTCACACCTTCGCCTACTCACACCCATCGCTCGGCTCGGCTTCAATTTGGCCCGCGCTGACCTTGCGACCCCGTTCTTGGCTTCTTCGATCCCGTCGTTGTTGTAGATCAAGTCTGCCTCCTCATACCGCCCACCCCTGTCTGGAATGCTGCCAGTCGGTTTAATCTTCAGCTGCTAAATGGTTCCCGATATTAACAACTCAAGGATTGGCTCATGTCAGCCAGAGAAGCCCTTTCCAGCCTCGGCCAAGTTCCTCAAAAGCTCACTTACCGATTCTCGGCCAGCTTTCATATGTTTCTTGAATCAAGACTTCCACCAAATGGCTGACTGACGGTTAAGTCGTGCAAGCCTATTTCTTCTCGGCGTCCACCCCGACAATGCGAAGAATGCCCAAATCGCTGTAGGCCAGGCAGTACTTCGTCGGCGCCCAAGATACAACTGGACACGGCCCAGCTGTCTTGAAGGAGTGAATATGATCTCCTGACTCGGTATGTCGAATGTCCAGTCCAGGGCCTAGCAATGTGCAGTTAGTCTCCTTAAAGCCCATCCCGACAGTTGGCGCTGTCCTGCTCACCTTCGTCGCTGCCTCCCACCAAGAAGTTACCATCGAACGTGAAACCTGGTTTACAGTCAGGGCTCATGATGCGACACAAGGGCTCTCGAGAACTTACTGAGAGACCGTACGGGGCCAATCATGCTAGTAATGGTCCGCTGGCAAATCCAATCGGTTGTATCCCACAAAGAAATGATGGAGTCCGAACCACCAGTGGCAAGATAGCGTCCTGTTGGCTGCAGTTCCACTGCTAGGCAAGACGAAGTATGACCGTTTAGAGCGAACTCTTTGGGCTTATCTTCACCGTTGAACTGAAAAGCGGGTTTAAAATCCGGATACGTCAGGATCCGGGTTCTACCCTCACCGGTCGTGAGGAATATTTTCTCGCCGCTCCAACAGAACGCAATTTGGTTCGTCTGGGTGGGTTGCTGATGCGATGTGATGGGTGTCGACTGGGTCGGTGACAATACAAAGATGTTGTCCGCCTGGAGCAAGTGTTAACGTCAAGGCTTGTGGTATCATAAGATCGAGGCGACAAGCCTTATTTCCAACCACCAATGATTGTCCGTCGGGTGCCCAGACAAGAGTGAAGGCGTCTCCCAACCCCTTGATCTCATTGATGCAGGTCTTGGACCGAACGTCCCAAAACTTGACGACCCCATCGTTACTGACACTGCACAACTCAGCATCCTTTACCGGGTTGAAAGCAACCCTTTCGATAGCAGCTAAATGCCCCTTAAGATCGGTCGAGAAGCGTACATTTGGCTTCTCTGGGTTCCCTACACAGGCGAAAAGGGTCAGCCTCGCTGCTTTATGAACTTGTTTGAGTCCATAGAATACCACATACAAACACGTAGAGTCTTATCCGATGATCCTGTAGCAACCAGGGTTCCCAAAGGGTTCCAGGCAATCGATCGTATGCTGTACAGATGTTCAGCAAAATCGATTTAAGCCTTTTCTTACAAGAGGGTGGCATGCAACGTACGTCTGTCCTCTAGAACTCGAGCTCGGATCATGATAAGGCTGGCTCTTGAGGTTGGCCAAGTAGGCAGGGAACCTCTCCTTAGAGAGACTAAGCCGTGTCCGAGGAGGCGGCATGGTGATAGTTGATGACTATCTGTCGTCGTGGCGGCGGCGTGAGCTTAACTGGAGCAGGGCGATATTAAGCTTGTATTGGTGCTGTGATTGAACTAGACAAACCCGTGACAAGCCCGCATCGGTGTCCAGCCTTGACTTCTTTCCTTGTAATGAAGACGCGGAAGAGGCTGATCAGTACGAGCTGCTCGCTGGATAGTAGGCTGTCAGTCAATTCGGCTAACACTGTAACTCGGCTGATCCCGAAGCCGAAACAATGACCCCAAGTCAAATATACAGCTTTCGAAATAGAGGGTTAGGCGCTTGCTTAATCTGGAATAATCGCATAGAAGCCTGCGCCAACCTCTATACTTGAGTAGGAAACGTCGTCGAATGCTGTATTTCACTGAAAGAGAGAAAGAGAGGGGTTCCTTCGGGTGAATACTGCTATATACATACCTAGGTATGCAGCTCTCCGCTCTACAAGCTTTGCAGACGCTGCACCGCGGTGGACGAGACGCGTTTGGTGGGGCTCGCTTGGCAGTTGTTCCTGAAGTACGGATGAGGATGTATGATTATGTAAGTCGACTCGGGCAGCCGGGCAATGTAGGCACAACCCCTAGGCTAGAAATCACCTACAGTGCCTACCTACCTACAGTGGGTAGGTAGGTAGGTACGTGAGGTACTTACCGTACTTGTTTGTACTTGCATAGATGGCACAGAGCGGGTACGGAGCTTCCAGGTAAGCCCAAGGGCGGGTAGCTCACTGGTCCACCCCTATTAAACGCTAACAACTTCGCAAGCTCTCGTCCCGCCATCGGCCAGAAGCTCCTCGAGGCTATGATGCTCATCCCAGGTTGTCGACCAGTTTCTCCAATCTCCCTCAATCGGCCGTTCTCCTTATTCCGCACCGCATCCTGGGTTTTGTCAGTAGGCCACAGTCGATAAAGAACATGAATTTTCTGGTTTGAAGTCCATTAGCGGCCATGACCAAAGCATTGTTCGGTACGACGACAAAAGGATATCCACTCGCCGACCCAAGGAGACTCCCGTCTGCAACCGACGGCGGATTGCCATTGCGACGGCATCACCGCACCTGGGCTTTCTTGCTAACCATCGGTATAGGGCCTTACCGAAATGTATTGGCCCATCGGAACCCCCAGGATATTCGCAACGAGCAGCAGGTCTGGTCCTGCGTTCAACCTTGTCGTCTCCCATGATGGCCTGCCCAACCCCTTCGACAATCGACCGACCGACGAGCCCTCTTCGTACCTCAATGCGCAGTCGCAACACTCCCAACAACACGACGATATAGAGCTCGCTACTCCCCTGACACCAGTAACGCCTGCCATCCAATCTGTCGACCATGATGATGCCCACAGCCCGGAACCAACTCGACCGTCACCTCGGCCCAACGCCAATGTTCCTTTAAAAGCTCCCGTGCTCGCGCTGCGCATCTCCCGGCCCGGTCACCTCTTTGCCGTAATAACCTCGACATCGATGACAATTTGGCAGGTCAAGGTCAGTCCTCGTGCCGAATACGGTCTTTTCCCATCGATCCATGCTTACAACCCCCAAGCCTACAGTCATCCTCGCCGTGGTTGTACGTTCAGAATCGTCCTTGTCGACCTATGGCGAGAATGTTGACCTTTTACTGCGCCCGGATTCGGCCATCTTCGTGGTTCGGACAACTCTGGGCTATCTCATCACCTACTCTCTGGCGACAGACTCTGAAGCCCATGTATACAAGCCTTACTTCCCAAGTTACGCAAATATCCAGCGACGCCGCCAAAATCACCACGGTGGACCCGGGAGCACAGCTCCAGATCAGTATCTTTGGGGCCCTGGCGAAGGGCAAGGGGTGCGCGATGTGAGCGTCCGCTTCAGGATGGTCATCAAGGTCGATGCCGGCATAGAAAGCGCTCTGGCACTGGATGACGAACTGGTTGTGGCTACACACAAACCAGCAGCTATTCAGTGCATACGCTGGACCCCGGATCAAAGCGGCAGTCAGACCAAGACAGAGATTATCAGTCGGATGGGATGGCTAGAGAAGAAGATCACCATCATTGAGATGACCCATGATCGACCTATGAACCTGTCGACGTGGATCACAAGTGACGGCAAAGTCTATGCAGTCCAGCGTCTACATCCGCGCGACCAGTCTCAAGGGAATTCTCAAGGAGCGGACCCCAAAAAGCTGTTCAAGGGTTACTGTTTCCACACACCGACCAACCCGGAAGAAGCTGCCAAAAAAGCTGTCATAAACGCAAGGTTCTCTCTGATTGCTGTCGGATGTGCAGATGGCTGCATCCGTGTGTATTCCGCTCGAGACTATGCCGGTAACATCCCGCCCTCGCACACGCATACCACTCCGGTGTCAACGATGGTCTCTGGCTCGATCACCACATTGAGCTACTCTCCTGACGGCTACTGTCTATTTGCTGGCTTTGAAAATGGCTGGGCTACCTGGAGCGTCTACGGGAAACCCGGCAGTCATAGTTTTGGTGCGCACGATGCGATCATTGAGGCCAACGGTGAGAACTGGGTCGCCGGCGTAGGGGATGCCGTCTGGCTTGGGAGTGGCTCAGAAATACTGATTACACATCGTCAGCACGAGGCAATCTGGGTGCTGGAAATGGCCAGGAGTGCAGTGGTCGGTAACTACAACGCGGCAAATCTCATGCGCACGGTACTACAGACCAGCACGAACGTCATGATATACCGCGGTTATGACCTGCCAGATCTGGCGAGTATCTCTGCAGAGCCCCATTTGTGGCATACGACAAAGGTACCTTCAGCCTACCTTCTTCAGCAGTGGCCCATTCGACATACCGTGATTTCACCGGATGGACGATATGTTGCTGTGGCTGGGCGCCGAGGTTTGGCCCACTACAGTGTTAACAGTGGCCGTTGGAAGACGTTCGCCAACGAGGCCATGGAAAACGAATTCCAGGTTAGAGGCAGCATGTGCTGGTATCAACATATCCTTGTGGCTGCCGTAGAGGCCAACAAGTCGCATGAACTTCGCCTCTACTCCAGGGAGACGGCCCTCGACAACGCTCAAGTGCTACACACCCAGTCGTTACCAGCACCGGTGGTTCTGGTGACCACATCGGGGGAAGACTCCTTGTTAGTGTACACATACGAGAATCTCCTGTATCATTTCATCTTCGCACCGACGGGCGGCTCGATTAGGCTCGTTCAGCTTGGGCAAATTGCGTTTCACGGCATAGTGCGGTCACCCGCCAGAGTCCGTGGGCTGAGCTGGATTTTGCCGGATAGCCAACTCGTTGACGGTGACCCGTCCCAGGACGTTGCTGTTGCGTCAGTCTTATTCCTCGTTGATGCCAAACTGGTACTGCTTCAACCGTCATTCAACAGCGAAGGGAACCTGAAGTATGATATGAAGGTCATCGCTCAAAACGTGGAGTTTCATGTAAGCATGAGAGACCAGCCGCATTTCGACGCGATAGCTACGCAAGCAGAAGAGTCATTGTCAACGGGGGCAGACGTGACTCTGCGGAACTCCCTCTGGGTGTTCGATGGCCAGGAATTCAAGCTTTGGCCAGACATACAAGAGGTGTTGCGGGCGGCGTCGAATGAGTCACAACGGGATCTACCTAAGACGATATCAGTTCCTCTGGACTTTTATCCTCTTTCAACCCTTCTTAGTAAGGGCATAATTCTTGGGGTCGAAGCCGACCTTGTCCAGAGGCGGGACATCAGCTTTTCCTTTTTCCGCTTCGCCATCAGAGTAGGTTTGCCGTTTGCTTGACCGGGACTATTTTACTAATCGCCAACAGACCCATCTGTTTCTGCCCGACATCTTGCGTTTCTTTCTGGCTGAAGGTAGAGCTGTCGACGCAGTCAAGCTGTCGGAACAGTATCAGAACTTGGAGTATTTCGCGCATGCGCTGGAAATCTTGCTCCATAAGGTTCTCGACGACGAAGTGGATTCCGGACCAAGCCCAGAGGAGGCAATCCTACCACGAGTTCTGTCACTGCTGTCTTCTTTTAAACAGTATTTGGACATTGTGGTACAATGCACAAGGAAGACAGAGGTGAGACAGTGGCGAACGCTTTTTGCTTACCTCCCACCGGTGCAAGAACTGTTTGAAGAGTCTCTTCAGCGAGGGTCTCTCAAGACTGCTGGTGGTTATCTCATCATTCTGCATACACTTGATGAGTTAGGATCTGCTTCGGAGCAAACAGTGCGATTGCTGTCAAGGGCGATGAAGGAAAGCGATTGGGATTTGTGCAAGGAATTGGCAAGATTCCTTGCGGCTATGGACGAGACGGGCGACACACTACGCGAGGCCATGGAGGGAGTGAACATCACACTCAAAAACAATGACGACCAAACTGGGATAATGAGTCGGCTTGATGTGCCAAATAGTAGAGGGGCCAATGGACTGGGCCTAAAATACGCAGAACAGAGCGACGACGTGGAGTCAGAAGGTCAGTCGGTTAGCGACGCTGCAAGCTTCAGTTCGGAAGGTCGCTAGATGCCAAGACACAGTTTGGACTCTCGAGCCGTATAACATTGTTCCCCTTGTTGTTGGTTTTTTTTTTGTTTTTTGTTTTTTGCTCATTGTTGGCATACAGGCGGATATGCATGCGCATTAGGAAACATAAGTTTTCGTGTGGGCGTTGAGAACGCTTCGTGTTGGAAAGAATGAAGAAGACAGGCAATGTGATTTCAGTCTGTCTTCAGGCACTATCAGAAATACCTAGTACTACATGTTTACCTATACAGGGATAGTTACGGCAAATTTATTTGGAAGCCACATAGGGTAGGTACGTACCCTTCTCGCCTCCAGCCAGCCAGGCACACCACAGCCCCGCCAACCACTTTCTGCCCTGCAGATGAGCGCAGAGATTCGGCGTCAACCACAACCAACGGCAAGAGAAGACATTTATCACTGGCCCATCACTCCAACATCCATCGGTGACTCGGGTATACTCTTCACCGCGACAATAGAAATATTTCGATACCCACGCGAGCTACACACGCAGCGCTCGACAGCATCTCGCGGATCTGGGCCATGATCTGAGGACTCGTCACGGGCACGAGTCGCACCTTCTTCCGCCATGATGGACGACTTCGTCAGTGAATCGGACAGTGACTACACGAGCTATTGGCGAGACTGGGTGAGTTGCATGTGCATTCAGGAGACTTACTCTCGACGGCAATATGCGCACGAAGGTGTTTACCCCGAGGTGGAGAGGCTGAACCGGATGTAGCGCGCCCGCTCTTTGGATTACGCGCAAGATTCACCGGGGCTCAAATATCGCCGCAGGTTGCCTGCAACTATTCGCAGAAGCCGCTGAAGGAGCCCTGCTAACGAGCGTCTCCGTCTAGTTTATTTCCTCTCGGGGCAACGAATACTTCTGCGAGATCGATGAAGATTACCTCACGGACCGGTTCAACTTAACTGGGCTGAACACGGAAGTACAATACTACCAATATGCGCTGGACCTCATCACCGATGTCTTTGACCTGGACTGCGACGATGAAATGAGGGAGACCATAGAGAAGTCCGCAAGGCACCTGTACGGTCTTGTACACGCCCGCTTCATTGTTACGACAAGAGGTCTCGCCAAGATGGTATGCTGCGCATTTCCCAATTGCGTTCTTCCTGTCTGGGTCTACAAAGACGAGTTGGAAGAGAGAAAAAGAGAGAGAGGGGGGGAAGCGACAGGACGACGGGACCTTCGGCGAACAGCACGGCTGACATGCACATTCTAGCTCGAAAAGTACAAGAAGGCCGACTTTGGCAAATGCCCCCGCGTCATGTGCCACTCGCACCCTCTTCTCCCCATGGGTCTTGCCGACATTCCCAACATGAAGCCCGTGAAGCTCTACTGCGCCCGCTGCGAGGATATTTACAACCCAAAGTCGTCTCGCCACGCTGCCATCGATGGCGCCTACTTTGGCACCTCATTCCACAACATTATTTTTCAAGCCTACCCGGCCCTCATCCCTACGAAGAGCGCCGAGCGTTACATCCCACGCGTCTATGGCTTCAAGGTTCACGCCCCGGCCGCTCTCATCAGGTGGCAACACCACAAAAAAGATACTATGCGTCGTCGCCTGCGCAAGATGGAGGTCGACAGCGGTTTCCGCGATGAGGACGTACTTGAGGAGGACGACGATGTCGAGTTCGAGGGCATAGATAACACACGCCCAGCGGGCGCGGACGAGGGTGTCTCTATGGCCTGAAGGTATTCAGGGAACGACGGCCTGCGGACTGCGCGGCGCTTCAACTGAGTATGCTTACTGGCCATGATATCTACAAGGTATGCTGACGCCGCAGTGTGGTGAGCTCGCAAAGGGGAGGGTGTGTCTCGTGTCCCCGTTGTGACATACGATAGGCACGGTGACGAATCGCCGGCTCCCCTTGATTTCCACAGTTTGCTATTTTATTGCTTTGGTAGACTCAGTCGAGCCTCCGGAATAATGACATAATGGCTTTCACGATCTACCCACGTGCTTAATCATGATCCCACGGCTTGCAATCAGACAGGGTACCTAACTGATCAGCTCGGTGTACGCACGTACTGCCGTCTGTCTAGGTCGCCAAACGAACGTCACCCGTTTCATTTCAGGTGCGATCCTCGTTTGGCAGCACAATCACTCATCTTGAAGGTTCTTTTCACGCAACGGACGAGGTTCAATGCAGCAAAACAGGAAGTCGTAACCAATAGTCTATTCCGTAACGGTCATATCCGCATGCCAGGCCTGGCCCCAAAAGTAACATTGCCCTAGGCCACCAATCTATTCTAAGGCGGGTGGGTGGTATACCGTAAGACTCCAATCATGCCCTGCGTGTCCATTATGGAAATACAGTGGGTGCTAATCCGACGCACCGTACTATACAGTCATTATAAACGGGGTTCAAGCTCCGCCCCTTCATTGGAGCCGGCCTTGCTGAGATATTGAACCGAGGATCCTTGACCCGCGACCGGCCTGGCCATATACGCTTCCTCCTCATCTCCTGCCCTGACAAAGTCAACTTTGTCGGTCGCATAACTATAGGATCCGACACCAGACCACCAAGCCTTGCCGTGGCTCCGAGGGCCCCAAGCCCAGCCCGCACCCTGGCGGATCGGAAGGTGGTAGTAACGGAATGCGAAAATGGAGGTGAAGATGCCAATCATATAGCCAAAGAGAATATCGAAACCGTGATGGCGGAAGTCAAACCAGCGAGAGCCAGCGATAAAGATTGATGCGAACCATGGGAGGACCACGATAGTCAGAAGATAAATTGGGGGTGCGGCGGCTTGGCGACGGACAGCCGTCACAATCTTGTTGTGCTCCGCCAAGTTTCTGGCAGCACCTGCCGAGTCGGGATTCAAAGAACCACTTTCGCCAGACCGTACCTCCTCGTAGTCAACGCCGGACTTTTGCAGACGAGATGGGAAGGCCGAGTGGGACTCAGCACCGTTGTCCGAAGCTACAAAAGGCATGGTGACGGCGAACTTGCTGGCGAGGAAAAGAGACAGGTAAATCAAGCCAGCGGCGGCGGAGCTCGAGTGGCCGGATGGATAACTTCGGAAGCCATCATTCAGTGTGTGCGAATCAGCGTTCTTGCAAATGTTTGCAGACACGAGTTGGCCGAAGCCGGTCGCGCCGGTCAAGCCAGTGATGGCGGGAAAGGTGCCGCCAACGATGTAGTCCCGGATGTTGTCCAAGTCGGGCTGGCATCGGGACAGAAGATCGGGCCTAGGTTTTCCAAACATATTCTTCATGCCGTTCGTGATGAAGAATGCGCCGACATGAGCGAGGGCAAGACCGAGATAGCCAACGTGCAACTCCCACAGCTTACGTTTCCAGATGAGCGACTTGGGGGTTCCCTTGGGAACAGTATTTCCGGGAACGAGAACGATGCATACGATGGCGATAATTATGATCGGGATGCCGACTGCAATTATGGCGGCCAACCACATAGGGACTGTCTCATGTTCGGTGAAGGGGAAGCTGCGGGATGGGGTCAGTGACAAGGCATTGAAGGTACGAAGGGAGGAGGCTAGGCTTACGAGATATTGGGGTCAAGAACGGAAAAGGGGCGTTTGTTCGGCTCAATGATTCCCAGTGCCGTTGCAATGCCTCCAACGACGGCAAGAATGAACCAGTCGAAGACGTAGGAGCCGATCAGGGAGGGCGTCCAGTGACCGCGGCGTGGACGTGGAGAGCGCCTCGCGTAGGGCGCTGGTGATTCGGGCATTTTGTAGTACGAGGGCCTCGAGGAGGGCGACAGGTTTGCGAGAGGGATGGATGAGGACATGAGGGAAGGGAATCTGAAAGAAAAAAGAGGGAAGACAAGAAGAAGCAGGAGGTCATCCAAAAGGAGGGTGACTTCAAGCTACTTCAGGTGAACAAACGAGAGAGGTAGGGGGAGAAAGAGAGTTTTAGTGTCATGGGGATGGGATTGGGGAAGGGGACCCGCACAGATGATGAAGGTACAAGGCGCGCGGGTGCGGTAGAGACCGGCTGGGGGCGATGAGTGTGGATGGCTGAGATCCCAATATAGGTACCTAGGCTGTACCTCGTAGTTGAGGTACTAAAGGCGGTGCGTAGCAAGCAGGTATATGACTAAGGTAAGGGGTCCAGACGGATGTACTCCGGTGAATACCAAAAAGCCAAGGTGAGAGGCGAGCAGCTATCCAAATCGGTGTGAAAAGAAAAAGTCAAATCAAAAGCCGAGAATGATGAAGAAGAAGGGAAGAAGCAGAAGAAGGTTTCCGAAGAGACGGAGAGTTGTTGATTGCAGTTTGACGGCCGGCCCGCGTGGTGTGCTAGTGCCGTGTGCCGTGGTAGGAGCAGAAATTGATAATGAGCCGACGGTTTGTTTGATGTGTGGATGCTGTGTACGTGGTAAGGAGCCTGGTGTCGTACCAATAAGGTACGGTGGGTGGGGTCAAGTAACAGGTAATTGGCAAGTCGAGTAAGTATGGAGGCACAAGAACGCGTCAGTGTGTACGGATATAGCTGGAATGAAGATGGGCAAGGTGCGGGAAACACAGGAGTTGGGATGAAGCTGGAGCCGTAATGTGCACAGGAGCCTGGAGGCGAGAACGAGGCTGGTTGGGCTGGCTGACTATGTACCTATGGCACTGGACTCATACTTTGAGACAAGCCAGCAAGGAACAAGGAGGTGACGAAACTAGTAAGTAGTCGCGTGGCAGTGCGGGCAGTGCTGCGCGACGGCGGCGGCGGCGGCGGCCCCTTTTGCACCGCAAGAGCCTAGCAACGGCAGTCCATCTTAACAGAGCCATAGCCGCATTGCGTGGCACCGGTTTCGGCACCTAGAGGACTCGTTCATCCGGTACGTGAGTGTACGCGAAAGTTGGTGAGGGGGTTTGATTTGCAGACGATCGGCGACGGCCCAGAGCATCAGTAGAGTGAATGAGTGCTCCGCGAGACGGGCATGCGCATGCGATGAGCCATCTAGTTCGCGATGGAGTTGGTTGAAAGTCTAGAGCCTCAACACCGCCGTCAATGTTGGAGGCTGGCAGCATCGCTGCTGTTATTGAACTCTACTACGTAGGGACAGGACAGCCGGCCCAACAGATCAGACGGCATTACAAAGGGTCTAACGCCAAGACATACCACATCCATGAATACCACCCCCTCCCAAACCAAGTTTGAGAAGCAACCTGAGAAGCGACCTGAGGGAGCCCGTCTCATGTGCGACCCTGGCCAACCGTACTGTAGGGTAAGCTGGGAAAGAAGACGGAGAACGGGAAGGGGGGTAGCGGAGGAGGTGAGGAAGTAAGATGGAAGTGATTCAAAGGGAGCAAGATGAGTACAGGTTAATGGGGGTGAACAAAAATAGAAACACAAATAACTCGGAAAAGAAGAAGGCGAGGACAAGGGGGGAGGGGACCGCGCGCCATTTCGATGTCGATTGCTGAGGGTTCCTCCTTCGCCAGTGGCTGACATAAACCGCCGCCTCAAAGAATAACGCTCGTTGGTCAGCGTTGGGAGGCTTAGGTCTTGGCTGTGGACCAAGAGCAACAGCCGATCTTGTCACTTTCTGACTTTGCCAAGGGTCTTGCCGGCTTCACTACTACTAACTACTTGACGCCGATGCCGTTCGCGCCTACCGCTCTGTTCTGCTCTGCTGTGTGCCGCGAACCAGGGCAGGGGGGGAGGGGACACAAGATTGCGCACAATGCAATGTTATTCATGATAGTGTAGGTATCCAACTCTGCCAAGGCTGCAGCGCCAACCGATTTGACTGCCAAGCCATGGCGTCGATGGGTCAATTTTAATACGTCCATCACTCTTTCTCCAGATCTTCGGTGTTTACGGACAGTGATGAGGCCTTTCGTCCCATGGAGTGGCTGACTTTTTTGACGGCACAGTATCCTTCCTGGGTGCTCCTAGCATACGGTCACCGCCAAGCCCGATGATTCAAGTCACTTACGAGACTGATCTGACTGTGCCGGTGCGATGACTTACTACTAGGTAGTCCCCCGTCCTCCTCCCCCACAAGGTCGTCATGGCGATGCAAAACTTTTTCGTTTCTCTCTGCATTTCTGGAACGTCCGACACGAGAAACATTAGGCCAGCCTCAGGCGAAAGAGAAAGGTCTACCCAGCTGACAGTTGACCAAGCTTGGTCTGACACTCTCGCATCGTTTCGTCATCCTCGGCATCTTTCATGTGTTCTTTAATATGTTGTGGCATCACCTTTGCCTCGAGACCCCCAGCCCGACCCCTTGTCCCGCACTGCTCAGGGGCTTTAATGGGCTTTGCAGATCTCCGCTTGCCTTACGACCGTTAGTCAAATGACGCTTGTCTCCCAAAAGGGTGGCCCCTGACTCCCCGAGGACGGGAATAGGTTGCTCCAACATCCCATACACGACAAGGTCACAGCTGCGGGGAAATCTCCCACCTTCTCAGCTGCATCGACTATTGGCGATTCGCGAGGACGTACACTTGAGCCCCAAGGCTATATAATTGACACCAAACTCACTGCACCCATACGGCCAGTGCCGTGGCTTGGAAGATTGACGCAGCAGCCGAGCCAAGATAACAAGCCCAGGACTTTAACTTGCCGTCGCCCAAGCACAACTGACAAGGCATCGTACCTGCTATTGTCGGTCCCGCATCCTCCGTGAGCCGGCTGGCTTGTGTTATTGCAACCTCCGGTCCCGGGGCCCTTACGGTGCATGGAGGCCATTGCTTGACAACACTGCCGGGCATCTGCCGATGCTTGCTTACTGTCACTAGCGGCTAACATTGCGATACGGAGCGTCAAAACAATAGTGGGTTATCTTGCCCTCCTCGCCTCATTGCTCTTCGGTGTGCCGTGGAGCCGAATTGACTCTTCGACAAAGGCCATTCCATTTATCGTCAGCAAGGTGCAGCAGGCCTGGATGCAATTCCGTCTTATACTGATCTCTACTTGAGATTCCATGTCTTCTTCCGGCCGTGGTCGTTGCATTTCATATACTTGTGCTCGAACAGTTTCAATGCTCCTCGATTGCTATTCTCGTCGAGACGTTCGTCACTCACCTGCGTTGGCCGGACCCGTTATACCATGTCACTTAACCCAATACGTTTCTGTCAGAACGTGATACCTTGCTTATTATTCCCCCTTCCTCGAGCAATGGCATGGTAGCAATGTTTATAAGGGACCTAGACCTCGACACACGGTCCTCTCAGAGAGCGCTCACTGGCTGCATCCCACTTTGTGAGAGGGTACTTAGTTCTCGTCAAAGCCTACACTACCTTCCGCCTGTCGGTCGTTACGCTCCTCTCGGCCCGCAGATCGCTACGACGACATTAGGAATCTCTGTGGAACTAGAGGCCCCGCCACATCCGAGGACCCCTATATAGCGTACCACGTAGTAGTGGTGGTGGTTGGTGGCTTGCTCCCAAAGTTGACCTGGCATCGAGCTGCTTCCCAAACATGAGCGTTTCCCTCTCAATCGCGCCATGACGAAAGATGCCCCCCTCGAGCTTTGCGAAGGGACTCGCGGCTCACCGTTCGGGCGATCCGCTGCCGCCATATGCGAGCAAGTCTTGATGTTTTTAAGACTCCTCTCGCGGCCGCGTTTCTGAGCTCGACTCGCCTTGACATCAATTCTCCCAAGACTTTGTGGCATTCTCTCGTTTTTGTAACCAGATCACGCTCATTCTATCCTACTTCGTCCTTGGCAACACTGTGTGATCTTTTATTTTATTCTAACCTCGATATGCCCGCATTCGGGCTTTTTGTTCTTGCCCTCGCTGGCACTGCAGCGGCCTCGCCCTCTCTTCTACTGCGGGATGTCTCGCCTGATAACACCTGCGGCACGACAGGAAACGGAGGTAATCCTTCCGCGTACAACTGTCCGACGGACTTGCCTTGCTGCTCAGTCAATGGCTGGTGCGGCTCTACCGACGAGTACTGCCTGACGTCCAACGGCTGCCAGTCCGGGTTTGGAACGTGTCAGCAGGATGGCAGCCCGCCAACGGTTTCGAGTGACGATGGCAGCCCGGGTACTGGGCTCTGCGGCCCAGACAATGGGAACACTAGCTGCGCCGCAAATGAATGCTGTTCTGCTGCTGGGTTTGTGACTCATGTTCATGGCCAAGTCTTTTCGCTAACATACTGCCAGATACTGCGGAACAACTCCGGGTTAGACACTGCCTCGTGATGCTGGAGACGTTCGAATTCACAGCCTGACTGACACGCTGTAGACCATTGCAGGGCCCCAGACTGCTTCTTCCAGTTTGGCCCGGCATGCGATGCCAACAAGATACCGTCGGGTCTCAATACCTCGAGCATCGCTCGACCCAAGCTTGGCCAGGTCGATTATGGCGGCCCTGGTATATACAGCTGCATCAAACCCGGCGATGTTGCCCTTACGTATGACGACGGCCCGGCTTCGTACACCAATGACTTGCTGGATCTACTGAAGAAGTACAATGCCACGGCGACATTTATGATTACGGGCAACAATAATGCCAAGGGCGAGATTGATAACGCGACGTTGCCCTGGGCCAGCACCATAAAGTATGCTGCTCAATCTAGAATGCCCCTAGTATCATGCTGATATAGTATCAAACCATAGGCGGATGTTCGCCGATGGCCACCAAATTGCTAGCCATACATGGTCTCACGCCGACCTGGTTTGTTTCCTGCACTATATGCTGGCTTCCCAATCTAATTGTCTTATTTCTTAAGTGCAACATCACCTCAGCTCAGCGCAAGAATGAGATGTATAAGCTAGAAATGGTTTGTTGTGCCTTTGGATATACTCCTATCACGACTGACTGCTGTCAAGGCTCTTCGCAACATTATCGGGGTCATCCCTACCTACATGAGGTCAGCCTCCCCCCTCCGGGGGGAAAAGCCCAACACCCCAAAACACACTAACTTCCTTCAAAGGCCCCCTTACTCCTCCTGCACGGCAGAGTGTGGCTGTGAGAACGATATGAAGGACCTGGGCTACTCGATCATATATTTCGATCTTGACACGGCCGACTACCTACACGACAGTCCGACCGAGATCCAGAAGTCCAAGGACATTGTGGACCAGTCCATCGCTGCCAAGCCCGCTGCCAGCGATACCTTCCTCGTCATCGGCCACGACATCCATCAACAGACTGTTTACAACCTCACCGAGTACATGCTCCAGAAATTCCAGGGCAGGAATCTGGTCACCATCGGCGAGTGCCTGGGCGACCCCAAGGATAATTGGTATCGCACTGACGCCCGTACCACGCTTGGTTGACCGGCATCCCTCGGATTGGTGAAATTGTTGCAGGCACCGATGTTGTTCGCAATAGTATCAATGCTCTCTTCATCTTTCAAAGAAGAGGGGAGCTGCTCCCAATTGAGTCCGAATTCCGTCATATTGCACCAGTGTATATCGTTCATATAATTCCGTATTTGATCCAACCAACGCATAGGCTATGGTCCGCACGATCTTAACGACGTATCTATTAACTTCGTCATTGCCACAGCTGAGTGTCTGGACGACCTATCGTAATTACGTAGACCGCAACGCATTTTCCGCTGTTCCTATCCGGAACTCTAATGGCGCGAGCCATCAAAACGCGTGTGTACATGAATGCCACCAGTCGTGAAGGCACCAGGATGCAGGTCATCATGCTAGTTGAAGCGTTGCCGGGCCGTAGAAAGACGAAGGAGTGAACCAAAACAACCACGACGCGAGAAAAGTGGACCCGAAAAACAGACCAACAACATAGCATGACGAACGGACTGAAGAACTGGTGGTGTCCGGGAGGGGGGCGGTCGTGCCATCTCGCGATCAGTTGCACTGCGTGACGAGTTCAAAATTGATCCATGTGAAAAGAAAAAGAGAGACGTGTCTGAACAGAACGCAATGCAATGTATTTATCCTTCCCTGACTCCCTATTCCCCGAACAGATGTATGTACAATTTTTTTGCACGATGACCGTCGCCCACGACCCCTCTTCATGTATGTGTGCTCCCCACGAGGGCCAATCCTCCCCAATGTCCATCACCCAAACGCCCCGGGGTTGGAGAGGCGGTTAGACAGTGAGCCTAGAATACGCAAAACTAACGGATCTCATGTCTTGCCAGCCCAGTGGAAGACAGAGTCAACGAACTCCAGCCAAACCGTCCGCTTTCGTGATATCCTTGACCCCTTACTCCTTGCGCCGTTCATGAGACAAGAGCAGCAAGGTCCCAATGCACTGGAAAGATGTATAACCGACAAAAATAAGCAGCACAAAATAGCTGCCCGTAACCTGACAACCGAGTCTGAACCGTGTAATCCAGACAGAAAAAGCAAGAGGCTCAATCATCCCTTTGCTCCCACTAACCTACATGAGCCGTTGTGTAAGAACCTGGCGCGTGTGGCGATAGGATGATACTGCACCATGAGCGCGCGAGTCGTCGATATATGCATTCGTAACTGTGGCCGTAAACGCTGATGCTCATCCAACTACTCTGGCCCAGCAATTCTGTAATTCCAGAGTGTGTTTGGAGACAAACGCAGATTGCGTGTGGCGTCCCTAGTAGTCGTCTTGTTCATCGTCCTCCTCGGGGTAGTTGTCCTCTTCCCGAGCAGAGATCTGGTCCAAAGAGAGGTGCATGTCGACAATACCGAAATGCTCGGCACTCTTCTTCGCCCATTGGCGCGTAAGGATGGAGGCTGATAAGGGTTAACTCGGCAACACAGCAGTGGTTCTCGGAACAATTTACCCTTGAGGAACTTCTTGCTAGCGTATTTCTTGAAGAATGCTTCGTGGACGACGGGGCGCGCAAGGTAGTCAACCATAAGACGGACGACCGGCTCAATCTCATCTTCGGTATAGCCAGCGTAGAAGGCAATGGTAGCGTCCTGTTCGTCTGTCAGTGAATGCAGCGCCATACTGAGACGACACCCATAACATACCCAATCGCCGCGATCGAGGATGAGGCGGGCCAGGTACATAGCACCAGCCGCAACATGGCTTGGGCGGTAAGGCATGAATCTATGATCGAGGAGGCTGATTTCCATGAGGTACTTGCCGATGGTACGGCACTGAATATCGTAGTTGTCGGCCTTGCTGATGCGACGGAGGAAGTTCATGGGGTTGGGGTAGCTCAGGTCGTAGTTCAAGGTTCCGAGGACGAAGCGCTCCGCACTAAGGATCTCGGCCTCAGTGAAACCGTCGTCGGCGACGTGACGGAAGTTGGCGACGTGAGGCGATAAAACCTCTTCGTACTTGGATGCGATAAACATAGCGGTGATTCCAACAAGTTGCAGGCGGTCGAGCTGGACCACCTTCTCGGAGAGGAAGCGGTCAATGACGTTGATGGCCAAGAAGAGAGTCTCGGGGAGGAGATGAAAGCGAGTGTGTACTTCGATCAGCCAGTCGACCAGTATTCCACGCGTCTTCCACTCCAAATCATCCTGATGCTCCATGTAGTTGGGATTGGGGATAGAGTTGCACTCCAGATCGCGAAGGTATTCGAATATCTCGTTAGCATACTCGGCCACCATCAATGGATCGTCAAGATCCTCGTCATCCAGATTTCTGACATCGTTTGGGTAGGTGCTGGGCTTTTCGACATCGGCAGGCACAGACTCGACGGGGGTCCTGGAGGCAACAGGCTCAGGCTCAGGCTTGGTTGCACGCTTCTCAGTCGGCTGGACAGAGTGGTGTTTCTTGCGCAGGGGCTCGCCTCCAGCGAGGAGGTTGTCGTCCTTGGTAGGGTTCGTGTTTGTGGTAGGGTTGAGTGGCTTCCTCTTGGGAATGGCGCCGGATCCCGAGCCGGGTGCCTTCTTCTCTTTAGGCACAGTATTTCTGCTGGTGGCGGTGCTAGACTTCTTCGTGATGCCGGTAGGTTGAGCAGCCTTAGAGACGAGGCCACCCTTGCTTGCAGCCTTTTTTCCGGGGATAGTCTCTGGCTTGTTGACGTTGCTGACATCGCCGAGGGCGGCGCGCTTTCGCTGCCCTGCTGGGATCGCGTTGACCGCGGACTTCTTCGTGGCGAGAGCCGTCTTTCCAGGAGCAACAAGCTCATCAACGTTGAGCGCGGCTGCCTTGGCACGCGTCATGCGCATTGATCCACTGTTCTCATCGTTCTCGTTTGACACGATACGTGCACGCGTCGGGCGGGTAGCCTAAAGGCCTTGGTGAGCAGCATGTCGACGCGACCAGAGGCAACAGAAAGATTCATGAGGTATTTAAACAGGGCAGTACTTACTGGTGGCATCTTGTAGACCGAGTATGTGAAGTTGGGTATCTGTGATGTAGAATCTAAGAGGACAAGGTCAGCATTAGACGTAGACGCGTCAAGGATGGAGCGCCGCTGTGGCGGTGACAATGCAGTGTAAAAAGGGAGCGCCATCAAGGCATTGAGCAGGTAGCAGGCTGGTTGCTTGGGAAAGGAGAAATTAAGAACGTGACGGACGTCGAGACGCATGCGTACCTTGGGAATGATGATGACGGGCGACTCGAACGCGGCAATTGTTTGCTCAAGTTCGACGCCAAAACACGGGTAGGGCTCTGAGGAAAGAGAAGACGAGGTAGAGTCAGTCGCGTTGCCGGAGCCAATTGGCAAAGATGTAGAGCTTCGTAGGATAGCGGGGAGCTGAGGGTATCGTGGAGGAAGAGGTAGGGGAATTAAGAGACTGGGAATCGGGGGAAAACGAAGTTGTTTATGTGGGCAGAGGAGGTGCAAGAACAATGTGTGATGTGTTTTGCTGAGGTAGTGGGAACCAGAGGACGTGATGTGGTATGGAGTGGGTATTGTGAACTGGGGCACCGAGGGGGTACGTACCGGTTTTTTCTCAAGTCGCGGTTTGCTCGCGGCAGCCCTGGTCTGGTCTGGGTCTGGTCACCACAGTAGCGCACGTCGGCCCCTGGAGTAAGGGTACGGTTGGTAGGTGTGCGGTTGCAGTACACGCGAAGGACGGACAGGGAGCGGCTTCTTGACTCTCGCTAAAGGAAAGTCGCGCGCGTCAGGTGTTGGTGTCTTTGTCGTGACGGGATGACGGAGTGTGCTGTTTAGTCGCGATTTGGACGGTAATTTTCACACGAGGGCGTGTTTCGAATCTCTTTGTGTGTGAGAGAGGTCAAGGGAGAGAAGACCTAAAGATATATGGCTGGAACAGGCGCTCCAGCGTATGGGATGTGGTGAATATGAAATTGTGAATGGTGAGTTGGGAGATCCTGATATTGGACTGTTGTGGTGATGCGCGTATCTCTGAGTAGTTGGTACGCAGTATCTGGCGGTACCGAAAGGTGACAAACACTTGTTGTTGCAGCCGAATGAGATCAAGGTGCTGCAAGGTGAGGTGCGTAACTCTGAGGATGAGGGGATGAAGCGGGAACTGTTGTGTATAGGTCGGGGGTGACGATATGGAAGCTTGTTGCTGGTGGAACGGAAACAAGAGATCAAGTATCGTTCTCGTGAGAAGATATGTCTCTATCGACTCTCTGTTGTGTGCGGCTTGGAGAAGATTGAGGGTACCTCGACATGGAGTGCAGCAGGAATGGTCTACAGGGCTTGGAGATGCTGGCTGCTTATGAGGAAAGACGAGGGTCGTGGCAGGTCGTGGCCGGTCGTGTCCGCGGTCGTGGTCAAGCGAGAGCAAGTACGCGATTGCCCTAGCTGCGCGCGCTGTAAGGCCGGATGGGGAACACTGTGAAAAAGACCTGGAAAATGGAGCATTACCCCGGCCACAATGGCAATCAACAGTAGCAACCGCGGGGCAACTGTCCCACCATTGGCTGTTTGGCCAACCACGTCTCCACCTGTCCCGTCAGTCCCGTCACGCTCCCATGAGGCCGGACGTGTCGAGGCGTCTGAGGCTCAACTGGTATTATAAGCCACATATGGGTCTGCTGTCCTGACCGCGCCTGTGGCTGAGGCTTTCCGACGTGGATGAAGGGCGAAAGGTACGTACCGGGTCGCGGCCAAGTTCCATCGGCGTCGGCAGAATAATTATTTCCCAAAGCTCGAAATCTGCACTGGTCTAATCCCATCCAACCTGGGTTCGAAGCCATTCCCGACCACGACTAGGGATTATTTATCGAGGACCACACGGCAATCGTGGGCCCCAGTCTCGAGCACTAGGTACTAAGCTCAATTGACGACGTCGACATCCTCCCGCTGTCGTCATTCCCTGGTGTCGCCACCCCCTAAACCCGCCGTCGAGTTCTACGTCTCCCACGCCATGTCGCGCTGACTGGCCTCTCCTCACCGTAATCAACTCATTCGAGCAGGGAGAACAGACTCCTCGGGTCTCGGAAAGACCATCAAACCCCGCAATGTCGCAACCGTGGATGCTGATGTCGGCCCAGAGGAGCTGCGCAAGCATTCTGGGCTCGACCGCTCTTCGAGGGCTCATCATCAGACAATACGCTACTGCCACCAGAAAGTCTGCCGCGAAGGCTGCTTCCGAGAAGTCGACATCCACGGCCAGCGAATTCGCCGCACCTGGGTCCGCCCCAACCAAAAGCAATGACTCCGTCATCATGCGCACCTATAAACCGCGAACTCCCGGTGTCCGCCATCTCAAGCGCCCCATCAACGACCACCTGTGGAAGGGCCGCCCCTTTTTGCCATTGACCTTCCCCAAGAAGGGTCACGGTAAGGGTGGCCGTAACTCCTCCGGAAAGGTTACCGTTAGACATCGCGGAGGTGGCGCCAAGAGGAGAATACGAACCGTTGATTTCGACCGCTGGCAGGCCGGCCCGCATCTGGTCGATCGCATCGAGTATGACCCAGGTCGCAGTGCCCACATTGCGCTGCTTACAAACAAGTCTAACGGGCGCAAGAGCTACATCGTTGCTGCCGAGGGTATGCGCGCTGGCGACGTCGTCCACAGCTATCGTTCAGGCATTCCCAAGGACCTTCTCGAAAGCATGGGCGGTGTTGTCGACCCCGGTATCCTGGCTGCCAAGACTGCCTGGAGAGGCAACTGTCTGCCCATGCACATGATCCCCATCGGCACCGTTGTCTTCAACGTCGGCTCAAGGGCCAAGGGCGGCGCTGTCTTTTGCCGGAGTGCTGGCACCTATGCCATCGTTGTCTCCAAGGAGGAAGAGACGAGAGATGATGGAACCAAGGTCATGACAGGCAAGTACGTCAACGTCCGTCTCCAGAGCGGTGAGATCCGCAGAGTCAGCAAGGATGCGTGCGCAACCATCGGAGTTGCCAGCAACCCACACCACCAGTACAGGCAGCTGGGTAAGGCTGGAAGAAGTAGATGGCTGAACATTCGCCCAACCGTTCGTGGTCTTGCCATGAACTCCGGTATGTGCCACTCCGTTATGCTCGGGAAACAATGCGCTAACAAACGCCCTCTCCAGTCGACCATCCTCACGGTGGTGGACGCGGTAAGTCCAAGGGTAACCGTCACCCGACCAGTCCTTGGGGTACACCGGTAAGTCATGGAGAACCCGCTAGTCGACTCGGGACATTGCTAAGCCAGATGCTATGTAGGCCAAGGGAGGTTTCAAGACCCGTCGCAAGCACAACTTCAACAAGTGGGTTGTCGAGCCCAGAGTACGCAACATGGGCCGGAGGAGAGACAAGAGCAGCTCTTAAACCACTAGCGCATGCCGACTGTAAACGAGGTTGAAGAGTACCGAAAAAAACAACGAAATACCATCCGTATCAAGCGCAGGGCGGAGAAGCTTGCTATACCTGTTGTAAATGTATGCCATAGTATTTGTATGATAGAGCTATTTGTGTTGAGCTGTTGAGAGATGGCACAGCTCTGCCAAGATGCTGCAACTAAAGTCACTGTGACAACTTTGTCTACTTAGGGGTATCACCTCTTGTCCTTCGCCAGTTTGCCTGCCAGTTTGCCTGCCAGCCCGTGCAATCACTTGCGCCGACACAAGCTCAAGGGAGGCTCACTCACATGACTCGGCCCTGTCGCCGCCGCAGCTGTTATTCCCCAGTTGTTGATTTTCTTGACTGGGCCCTTGTTTGTCCCCTCCGTCACCGTTTGCCTTTGCCTCCAGATTCCGTTTTCTCCAGGCCACTGGCCCACCTTTGAACGCCTCCTTGTTTGCCTTCTTCTGTGCCTTGAGCTCAGCCATAGCTTGTTTCTTGGCCTCTTTGAACTCCTGCTCTTCAGCCTTGGCCGCCCGCTCTACTTTTGTACGCTCCCCCGTCATGTGTAAGAAGCGGTCCCATGTCGGTGGCGAGGAGAGACTGTTTCCACCAACCATCAGCCAGAATATTCTCGGGACGGGGTCTCTCCTGACGCCAATGTGCTGAGACATCTTGCCAGCGTGGAGTATACGTGTAACACTCAATTGGGTTGGTCAACTCCTGTAAGCATGTTGAGGATTTCTTTAAAGGAAATAACTGAAGCTTATTGAGTGTTGATATCGTGCCGATGGACAATCAGGGAGTTTTATGCGTTGCCAGGGTTAACGTGGAAGCGAAAATGTTATCCTTGTGGCGTTTTTAGTTGAATTGATGGGACCAAAGGCTCCTGCTAGTTTGGTTGCTGTTGACCTTTTATTGCGGTTGAGATGCCCATGGGGCCAGTAAAGTGGCTTTGGAAGCTGGGGTGAGGGACACACATAAGTCAATTAATGCCTGTCGTGATTCAGAGCGGGATTGGCAAAGGGTCTAGACACTCAGCACAAGAAAAGACCAACAATTCTTATAGTCATCATGTCTTGCTTGAAGTGAATAGCAACAGGCAATTTGGTGAATTACTCCATTCCCTGTGTTCGCAGACCGCCGCCGTATCTTACATACGAATTCGCTTGAAACTTTCTTGTATTGGAGATAGAGAGATAGAGAGAGAGAGGGGGGGGGGGGGGGGGAGCATTCATGGCTATTAGACCGAGTTGTGTAACAGTCACATGTTGAGTTGCAACATTGGCATAGAATTGCCCCGATAGACAGGTTACTTGATTTTCTATCTCTCTCTCTTTCTCTTAGTGCGCCTGTTCTAGGCCATAAACCAGCGTTCCAACTCCAATCAGCCGTCTCCAAATTCAAACCGCAACTCCAAGATACGCCGCTTGTGTCTGTTGCCAAGCATTCCCGCCCGAAACCGAGTCTATTCCAAGACTAAAACCCAAGAGCTCGAAGGCTCGTAAACATGGTCCATATCGTCTTCCTTCATGTCCTCCACTCGTGGCACATGCCCATGAATATGGGTGCTTATAGTGATCCAATGCGCTCCTCGACACTGCCGAAGTAAACGACTGGGCGCGGCTCAAGTATACTGAGCTCACTGCCGAAGCTCTTTCGCTCTTCTTCGAGGTCAAGCATCGAGGGCTGACTGAAGACGATGCTGTTGATGGTGCTCACTGGAGACGACGAGGTGGTGGCGTAAGAGCCCCTGTCGCTGCTGGCACGTGAAGAGGCCGAAGATGAGCGGCGGAAGGTGGTGCGCAGTGTGCTCGGAGAAAAGTGGGAGGTGATGGCTTGGAAGCGGGAGGACTGCATGATGGGTAATTGATGTTCGAGGTTACTGGCTTGTTGGTGTTTTGTAGGTGAAAGGCGTTTATTCTCGGTGTTGTCGTACGGCGAGAGAGAGGGAGAGAGGATTGGTTCGTCAGACGAGGAAGCGCCTGGATGTGTTCTTGTGGATGTTTGGTGATTGAATGGAGAGGCGCAGCCTTAGTTGAGAAGTTGGACGAGCGAATGACAATAACTGAAAAGTTATATAGGCAGGACGGTTGATTCCACGAAAGGAGCATGGAATGAACAGAAGTCAACCACCTGGGAAGGCCGTGTCCAATGCAAAGGAGTTGGATAGAAGAAAGGAGGGTGGGTGGATTCAAGACGTGTGTGCAAACGGGAGTAGGAGGTGGGAATGGGTTGGATTATATCAACAAGTATCAGAGAGGTCCGAAGGTTCTGGGGGAGAGAGGATGGAGGAGCTAGCCAGTAGCGTAGAGCGTAGCCCAGGAGCAGCAGCAACAACGACAGGTAGCAAGTAAGTAGTAGTCTGGCAGTGACGAACAAGTAATCAGGACCCCCCGGTAAGGAATTAATCGCAGGCGAAGCGAAGTGGCAGAGAGGGAACAAGGGGGTGCGGGAGGTGGACGAAAAGAGTAAGGAATGGGCGAGGAGGAGGTGGGAGATGGAGGACTGGATGCAATATGGAGAAGCGGGTTCGTAGTTCAGGGGTGTGACGCAGACGCCATCAATGCGAGGGGGAAGAGCCTTCAGGACGCGCTGCCTCTCTGAGGGTAACGAGCAATGCGGCGGTGGAGGAAGAGACGGCTTCGAGACGGATTGACAATAATACCTAGTAGGGGCATTGATACCCGTGAAGCAAATGGCAACTTCTGACGGGGGGGGGGCGTCAAGTGATGGATGGCGTGTTGTTCAGACGACGCAGGAGTCTGCTTGGTCCAAAGCGGGTGTACTACATATACTACAGAGTACCTATCTTCCATAACCGAAGATGAGGTGAAAGGTACTTGGTCTATTACGAGCGATCCAGATAAGATCGGGAAGAAGAGATGATACCTGCGGCTGGTTGTGAGAAATTCCAAGGAAAGGAAAGATGGAGAGACAGTGTACATGACTATGGCCAACGTCGACGAGGAAACCGGAAGGGGCGCCCGGTCCGTCCATTCCTTGGCTCCCCTGTATCTCGTCGGAACCTTACCGCCTACCTAGATAGCTATTCTCCCTGCCTTAGTAACGAGACGGTCTCTTTCATTGACGTATTGCTACCATGGCGGAGGAGGTTCAAAGACACAGTGGACGAGGCGTCGCCCCGAGTAGAAACACGAATTAGCCGACGATGCTCCCGAGCAGAGAGGAAGAGAAAAGAGCGAGACGTTCAGGAGTCGGTGCAGGACAGTCTGAGGTGTGTAGCAGCCTCAAGCTCCGGCAACCCCCCGACGGGCTGCATTGTGTGATCGTCGTTGGGGTGGGGGAGAAGGCCAAGGAAGGAACAGGGGAGGTGCAGTGACGAACAAGATGGGTTTCTTTGTGGGGGGGCTTCTCGACGTAGCTACCGTTTATAGTACTACCCAGTGTACGGAGCATACCGTGTGAGGTTCGGATATGGATACCTACATAGCACCTACCTACCAGGTACCCACCTCAAGTGGCCGCCAGGGGGCTAGGTAGGTATCGCTAACCACAGACGGAGCGACGGGTCTTAAGCGACGCGAACAAAAGAACGCGCACTGTTTCAAGAGCACCCGCCAGCGAAATTGCGCATGTCATGCTTCGTGGCTGGAGCTGACGGCTCTGCCGAGCGTTCGGCCGGGGGGGGACAAGTGAGTGCCCACTTATCATACACGGCATGTTTGCATGTTCTGAATGTTTCCCTATCCATTCTCTCAAGTGATTGTTCATCAGGTACTACTCCATCCCATGTGTGCGGTTGCGCTCTCCCGCTGACCCTTGGGCCTCTTGGGCAAACCAGCGCTTCTGTGACCGAACTTGTCTTCAGTATGCGGCTTCGATAGACACTACCTACCTAGGTATGTACCTACAGATAGGTCCATAGCTGGGCTGGTTTTAGCTGCTCCTTAACAGCTGGGCCGCCACCCTCCCAATCTACTACATACCCTCACTGGCAACCCTGGCCCCCTTGTTAGGTAGTAGCAAACTGCAACCGGTAAAAGGCCATACCTAGTGTACTTCACTCAATGTCTGTGGATTACCTACCTACATAGTACCATCCCGCCTTAGTAGCTTAGGTACCTAGGCGTTGAGGCAATAATAAATGGATGGGTAGCACACCCATGGCGCCGTGCTCGTGCCACTTGCTCGCATCAACTGAAGCCTTCTGGAAAAGAGGAGCAACCACCCTGGGCGATGCTGAGGCTGAGGTTGAGGCCGGGCCTGCCCTGGAAAGTGTGCATCTCGTCGCTTCGTCGCAACTAGCCAAAAAATACCGAGCTGGCCATCATCTACGAGAGACAGTGGCCATCTATTCGCGTCCTCTCACCTATAGTGCTGTATATAGGAGAGGCAAAGTCAATAAGGTACGTCCGAACGGTACACTGCGACAAATAGGACAGACATAAGCCTCTAATTTTGTATCTAACGGCTGAAGGCATATCCACCCTTTCTCCCCCCTCTTCTATCTTCACCTATGATCCGTATCGGTGGTGTCCTACAGCCATAATGCCGGTCCCTCTGTCATAAAGCTACTCGAATCACAAAAACCGTCACACACTCCAAACTCGCCAGATCAAGGGTCTTTGGGTACCTGTTTTCTTGATCGCCTTTCACCGTCGCATCGCCAACTGATCCTCCGTCGACAACAGCCCATGTGCCCTATTTCTCGCAGGGTCTTTGTCGATCCTATGGCAGACAGGGCATCGTACCGTAGAGCAACGCATAGTAGGGAAACGAGGGGCCCCGTCAACACTGGAAACCATGTAGTGGTCTCTCTCTCTCTTCATGTTCTCCTCATCCGTTATTCTCCTGTTCACTCCATCTCGGACATGAGCATGAATGTCCAAGTGAGCTCTTGTCTCCTTGATGCCCCACCCCCCTGCTGGAACACGGAAGAAGGAAGGGGCATGTTGAAACATTCGCGAGCGTGAAACGAGGAAGAGCCGAGCAACGACGAGACGTGGACAAGACCAGACCAGACCAGACGAGACCGGGGGCCTACATCGGACGAGACGAGACGTGGATCACGAAATACGAGCACATGTACGTAGTAGGCAAGTAGACTAGGCAGCCTTCAACAATTTCTCCGAAGACCATGCCGGAGGAACGACGACCCCGATGCCTACTTTTCCCCGCCCATGGGTCAGTCCATCCGGCATCCGTTCCCAAGACAAGAGAAAGCATGAGCAAAGACGGACTAAGGCAAGGCAAGGTGAGAAATAGACACAGAGTCATGAAAAAGTGTGGGAGTGCAAGTCGGCACCACTCTCCCTATCGTCATCACGGAATCAGCAGTTAGTTGTCCCTGGCTTAGACCAATACCTGCGCATACCACTTGCAGTAAGCAAGGAGAAACTCCCAGACACCTTGCACGTGCTATCAACGCATCCCCACATCTTGGAATTGCAGATACTCTTCCGCTTTCCCCTAACAAAGACATCTTGCCACACTCTCAAACACCTCTGTCGGGACACTGATTTCCTGAAGAGCTCAGTTTGCTCTGATACTCGGGCTAAGCAACAAGCCTTTTATTTTATTCCATTTATTTTTACCTCTCTTTGACGTCTGCCAAGAGAAACTCACTTTCTAAAATATAAAAAGTATGGATGGGGTCTCGAGAACATTTGACAGAGCGCGCAGGTCCCATCGATTCCGAGAGTTCGATGCGGGACGCTTCGGGCTTCTGTCGTCAACACGACAGAGCGGAACTTTGTACCTTGTTTTGCCTTTCCTCGTCTCGAGTCGGCTGAGGGTGGGGGGGGGGGGAGAAAAAGCTATCGTATTTTCTGGAACTTCCGATAAGAGAGACAGAGTTTCGTTGATCAAGCCATCGGATGAACGAAAGCCTGCCGCCCGTCCTCTAAGCCTCAATGCCCGATCGCAAAGTCTAAGCGCTGTTGGACGGTTCCTTGACCCAAGTCCAATTCCATGACGAATGACTGGTGCACGGCAACGTCAGTGATTCGTGATGATCCAGTTGCTTCCAAGCGTCCAAATACTGGGCATCCATCGCCCTATACAAATTTTTGAGAAACTGACTTGTATTTTGGTTGGCGTCCTTATCATTATTATTTCTAGTCTACAATGTCTCCCTCAAGATGTATGCCAGAAAGTGGGAAGTAATCGAGGCCTTGGCCCTGTGGGCTTCCCGTTCGTCTTCTATCAAACAAGAACAAAGGGGGGGAAGAATGTCTTGGGATCATGCCTATCATAATCAGAAGAAAGAAAAGGAGAAAACAAATCCTGGTCTAGGCGCTGCGCCCAGATTGTATGATACTTGCTCTTGAAACCCAACGCCGTCGCTTGCAGAACAAAATTCAAGACGCACCACGTCTTAGCGTGTTCATCTGCCCCAATCGGATTTTCGGACCGATTTTCGGACTGTTGCAGTTCTCCGAATACTCTCGAGCCAGATCGAGTCATCCAGCATGTTGTTGACTTGGGCAGGGCTGACGGGGCTCTGTACTGGACTAACAGCACTGCCCCGCCGGCTGCTCTGGGCCGAGGTCTGCCCTCCCTCCTGCAACTCAAAGCTGAAGGCGGAATGTGTCGATTGGTGACCCGATGTTGTTGGGCCGGACCTTGCAAGACTGAGGGGGTGTTGATAGTCGTCGGATGGTATGTTCGTAGGCCCGGGTCCCGACCAGCTCTTGTGAGATGCCTTGTTCGCATCGTCCACCGTCAGCAACGCTGACCGCGTCTGACCGGTACCTGCTACCGGCGAAGACTTGCGCCGGAGCTCGTCGTCGTCTACGAGAATGTGAGGAATATCAAGCTGGGGAACGGCCGTCATCCTCGCCGACTTCCTCATGTCAATGTGCTTCTTGAACTTGCGTGTCCAGTACCTGCAGAAAAAAGAAATCGTCAGTCAGTGCCTCATACGCTATATTCACAGTAACGAGCTTACAGAGTGTCAAAGAAGCCAAGGACAACTCGGCGACGAACTTCCTCTTCTACTCTTTGGAGTCTGGCACGTCTTCGCAAGAACTCTTCCAACCTACGAACATGTTAGCATTGTTATACGTCAGACATAAAACAGAAGAACCTACTTCAAGCTCTTGCTGTCATTGATGATGTTATAATGAGCAAGAATCATCAGAACAGAAGTGAAAGAAATTCCCTTGTCGGGATCCGCGGAAACCATGACTTCCTCGAAGAAAATATTGAACCGTCGACGGCGTTCGCGAACCCTGACAACGTCGATCTGAGCCAGTCGCCTGTTCAGCCGTTGGATATCAATGCCGGCGTTGTAGTTGCTCGCAGAGGCAATGGACATGTGGCGTGCTCCTGATGTTGCGGCATCGTTGCGAACATCCTCCAGGATCTGCCTCACCGAGTCGTCGGCATCGTAGATGCGCATTTCGAATACCCCGGAAAGTTCCCCCAGAAGTCTAGGGAACGCTTCCTTGCTGATAAACCCGGTTCCGGCGGGATCGACGCTTCGCCAGGCTTCCTTGAAGCGCCGAATTTCGTCACGATCCACAGCTGCCAGTCCACTAGACCGTTGGTAGACGTAACTGAAACTCTCATAGATGAGAGACACGAAGAGATTGACAAAGATGTACATGCTCAAAATGTTCCAGGAGACGAACAGGAACCGAGCCCAAGGCTTACTACCGCAGTCGCTGTCGAAGAAGTTGGGATTGTCAACGCACAGCGGCGGCTCGATAGTAGCGTAGTCCTCCATGACCTGGTTCCAACCTTCGCCGCAACTCATCCGGAACAGCAGAATGAGTGCGTTCGGCACGCTGCGGAAGTTAATGTTGGCTTCCTCATTCTCACCGAAGCGTGTCAGACTGAATGCCTGCGTCAGGGCGATGGCGAAGACGAGAAAGAAGACGAGCCAGGTAGCGAGCAAGTTGCCAATCGTCGTCAAACTGGCCGCGGCTGTCTTGAACAGCTGGTCCAAGGCATCGTTCCGGGGAATGAGCAGCAGAAGGATAGCGACAAGGAAAAACTTGTGAAGCTGTACGTAGGTGTCGCTGTTTCTACTGATGATAAGAACAGCTGTTGAGACGAACGCGCCTGTGACGACCGCCAGTGAGTACAGGTCCCAGGAGCTCCTCCGGAAACGTGCCCAGCCAAGACCGGTAATGCGGATAGTAATATTAGCCATGTAGACGAGAGTAAACGCTAGGAAAATCCCGTCTCGGGAGTCTGTCCACCATTGCGGTTCGCCATGGTATTCGAGAAGAAGCAGTAGCAGATGGCAGATCAGGACATAGGTGACAGCTGTGTACCATTTGCCCCTTTTTTCGATGGCGCGCTTGTGGCACCATTTCTTCCATGTTTTTTCTGACTCGTTGTAGGAGCTCTTGGATGGAGAAATCTGTCGCAAGAGCTTCCGCAATTCAAGCCAGGATCTCTGCTCCGCGGTCAGAAAAGCGACACCCGTCTGTTCAGTATAGTTGCGCATGAAGACTGAGATGAACAGCGTAAGGACGAAAACGGTAGCGAGTAGGTTGAACACAACGAAGAACATAGCGTTGCCCTGGCGGTTAAGCTCCTTAGGCTGGAACCCGCGCCCCGTAACTGCCTGCGCAGCAAACATGACATCGGTCCATCCTTCCTGACTGACGATCTGGAAGAGAACGAAGAGGGAAGACGCGAAGTCATCAAAGCTGAAATAGTCATTGGCCGGAACGCGAGGTGCCAACATCGGCCAGTCGTCATTGAAAGGCGTGCTGTTGTACTCGCCGAAGCAGTCAGAGATGCGCACGATCGAATCGTTGCCATCGTTGCAGGACACCATTTGGCCATTAAAGAGGTTGAGCCCATATATCGCGAAGGGAATCAGCAGCGATATAGAGACAAAAGCGGCCTGTGAGCTAGATTAGAGACAGCTCATGTGGCGCGAGGGAGTATGGGACTCACACTAAGGATCTTCCAGCCGCCCACAATGATGAGCGAGTGGAAGGTATCCCTGGCGCTGTCGCTGACATTGAGGAGACGTAGAGCACGAAGCGCCTTGAAAGCACCAATGGCTCTAGAAACGGCACCATCGTTAGCAAGCAGAGTGCCAACATTGACCAGCAAGGTGACGAGGACGATGCCATCAATGAAGCCCCACGAGCTACGATAGTAGGCGTTAGGCGTGAAGAAGAAGCCATCGGCGATGACCTTGATGACAGCTTCGACTGAAAAGACCACAGCAAAAGCCAGATCTGTCCAGACGTACCAAAACGTTATGCTGAACTCGGGGTGTGCTGCCTGGTATTGTTTCTGGTAGAGTGGTGTTGTGACACACGCAATGACGACCATGGCAACAATACACGCGTAAATGAACGCAGAAGTAGCATACCAGGCAATCTTATTCGGCTCGACGCCCTCAAATCTCTCATTTCCTCTGCCCGGTCCTACAATTCTTTGGCAGAACCGTCGGATAGGATTATGAGGCGTGAAAACGAACAGGGAGTTGTTGTAATTGGGGTGCCTAGAAAGGTAATCGCGCTGGGCCTTTTTGCGTGCAGATGTAGCCGAGACGGCTTGCCGTGCCATTTGGCGTGGGTCAAGAGTGTCATTTGGTCCATCGAAGCGGAGATTCGAGTAAAATGGATTCGGATCTTTGCTGCTGAACATCGACTTGAACCTACCCCACGTGTACGACAAAAAACCAGGCCTGACTTCGCCGACATGGGGCGTTTGAGCTCTTGTAGGCGACTGTTCTTCGTTGGGACTCTCCTGCGACAAGTCGGCAGCGTCGTCAAGGAACTCGTGAACCACAGCATCCTTCAAAAGCATTTCCATCATGGCAGGTCCATAATCCAGGGGGTCTTTTCTTCGTCTCGCTTTACCAAAAGTAAAGATATTCGACAATGTGAGACTGCCGGATGACTTGCCCAACTCTTTCCTCTGAAGGAAAGCCTTGACCTGCTCGAGGCGCTTCTCATCTTCTGATACGTCGAAGTTCTCTTGGATGACAGCAATGAACATGTTGACAAGAATCAGAAAAGACAAGATGAACCAGCCAACCAAGAAAACTGCGCCAATCCAGCCCGTATCATGTTCATTCATATGAGAAGTAACGTTGTAAAGCATCGAGGTCCAGTTCTCGCTCGACAAGATCTGATACATGCCAAGAAAAGAGTTGTAAATGGTGAAGAAGGAGACCTCGTTGAGTTTTCCATCGTCACCGTGCTTCGGTATTTCGCCCCTGAAGAGTTGAGCTGCGAGAATGGCCATCAGGAACGTGATGAGGAAGACAAAAAGCATCAGGTTGGCGATACCGTTGGAATTTCCAAGGACCATGACGATCAGTTTCCGCGTCATCGGCACAGCCAAGACAAGTCGGTAGACTCGCACGATTTGGAAGACGGTCAACCAGGCGTAGGCCTCTCCTGAGTTGCGGATTGGCGGTATTAGGATGACGGTCGTAATGACTGCGAGACCCAGGTCGATAAGGTTGCGTTTGCTCCTGTGGAAAATGCGCCAGCCAGCAGCAATGCGCATGAGAATCTCGAAATCCAATATCAGTGTAACTGAGACTTCGACAGAGTCAATGAACTGTCCGCGACTATCCGACATTCTGGAACTTCGGAAGCATTGGGCCAGCAACCCAAAAGCAATGACAGAATTCCAAATCAACGATGTCTTATCGCAAATTCGCTGCAAAGCAGACACTTTGGGGGGTGGTTCGTCAATGGATTCGGGCATCAACGGCTCCTCAGTCGCTGTAAACGCACTCGCCCTGCTCTCCTCCCTAATGACTTGAAAAGAAGATGTGATGACGGCAATGAGCAAGTTCACGAGCCACAACATAAGGATCATGATGCCAGCGCCAAAGAAGAGGGCGGCGGGCAGGTAATCGGAGTTGGTCGTATAGTACATAATGTCGCTGAAGGTGTTGGAACTGATGATAACGAAAACCATCTCCAACGACTGGGCGATGTTGTCGAAGCTAACTGTGCCGTTGTACGGGTTGCCTTGTTGGAGGCATATCGAGCCACGAGGGCAAAGGAAGCCTTTCCCAGCTTTGCTCCCGTTTTTGAAATTATTCAGGATATTGGCGTCTGTGGGGAGAACCCAAGGCATGCTTTCCCCCGTAGCGTTATCAAGAAAACCACCGCAAAATTGCAGTTCGTTTGTAAAGGACTTCTCCCTGTTGGTCGGGTCTGTCGGGTCAAGCCAAACACACTGCCGACTCAAACTGGCCTTGAAGCTTTGCACTCCTATGATGGCAAACAGAATCCAAAAGAAAGCGATAAGAAAAGCCACGCGAACAAGCAGCGGCGCTGCCTTCTTGAGACTTCTGAGGATAATCTAGGGTAAGCATTAGCAATAAACAATGCTAGTGGGGGAGGACTGAGGTTCTCACCGCCGTGCCATTGGTCAAGGCCAGCAATCTTAAGATGCGCAAGCAGGCGATCATCCGAAAGACGTATAGATGTCTCTCGCTTTCGACCCCAGTGATTCTGAGCGCGAAAGAGATCCAGTAGGCAACCACGGCCAGGAAATCCAGTCGGTTGAACGAGTGTCGTAGAAAGGCTCTACGGGCAAGCTGAAACCTCTGCTGCTCCTCAACGGTCTGGGGTAGTGTTTGACCTTGCATGATGGTGAATGATCGCTGGAATGCAGAGGGACCAAGGTGGATTTGCCGCGGTGCCTTGACGGACTTTTGTCGCTGAGGTTGGAAGATGTTCCTATACTGATCGACAACCGCCGCTCGCACACCCTTTTGGCGATCAATAGTGCTGTACTCCGAGGCATTCAAAAGAAAGCCCGATACTAATATGCGGGCGATCAACTCAAGGGTGAAGATGATGAAAAGAACCAGCATTGCCCAGTCAATCCATGTGACCCCCCATGTTGCGGGCCGTGGATGAGTGAAGACATCTGGTGCCGATTCTATAGCCAGGAGACTGGCTTGCAGTATGATGAGTATGAGGATGAAGGGCTCGGTGAAAGGATGGACCAGAAGGTCGCAAAGCTTGGTTCGAACCGGGTGGTCAGGTGGAAAGATACCCAGTGACTTCCCTTTTAGCGGATTCTTCATTGGTACCCGTGGATGGATAGGCGGAGGAGGGTCGGCGAACACGTTTTCCGGCTCGGGAGCCTTCTCAGGTACGTGGGAGGTATTGGAGTGGTACGAGGGGTCGGTGAACATCTGGGCAGAGTTGTGTAACTGCTGGCGACGATCTGGTGCTGGTGACGGGGAACGACTCCTTGACGCCCTGTGGTCTACAAGCTCGCCCTCGCCGCTGATGTTGACCACACGCTGAGACATGGCTCGCACAATGGAGCCTGCTCTGTATAGTGCACCGGCAGTAGAGGGCGAGCGAGAGCGTCTATGCTCCCCTCCAGGACTGAGGGTTGCTCCATAACTCGGGCGACGACCGCCTGAATCCAAACCGTAGCCGAGCGATCTGGCGTCCCGCGTCCTTGAAGGAGTGTTGTCGATATCGGATACAGTCTGGAAACTGTCTCTCCGTTGAGTATCCCCTGTATTTGCGCTGAGCGACCCAGATATGGGTTGCGCTCTGGATGTAAGCGGCACCCTATCCTCGTAATAGTCAGAGTTCGTGGCCTCATCGAAGTACGGCGAAGGCCGGTCGAGAGAGTCGAGAGATGGCGAGTTCAAGCGTGGTATCGGTGGGGGTTGGTTGATATCTGGCGGGAGGGCAAATTGCAGTGCCGAAGGATCAATCGGGGATTCGGGACCACCAGAGCTGTGGGACTGAGCATAGGGTTGTTCCCAGTATGTTGAAAGACCAAGTCCGTTGGCAGACATATGCGTCTGAGGCGCTGTCGAGGACGGGTGGCCTGGACGGCCGCGCTGGGAGTCGGCTTGGGAGTCTGCCTGCAGACGGTCCCTGTCGGAAGTGTGATTTTCGTCCTGCCGTGAACTCATCTCGTAGGAGTAGGATGTATTGTTCTGCATCGAGGCAGAGGTTCGAGGTGGCGTCTGAGCTATTACTTCTTTTTCCCCCTAGGGTACACGGACTGTGAGAGGAACGACCAAGGCCGGGGCACGCAAACGGGTGCGTGTTTGACTCTATGTCGGTCGAAAAGCAACGACAACCACGGATCGCATGTCCAGAATTATTAGAGTATGACGATTGCGCGCATGTCGAGGCGCAGATCTCTAGTCGTATACAAGGGAACGAGTTCGGTTCAGTTCGGGGTCGCACTGCTCGAGATGATGGCCGACGTGAATTATTTAGCGCGGAGGACCCAATATATGGAGAATATCAACGCCCGCGGGCAATGAAGGAGGAGCCCAAGGTTGGGGTTTTTTTTTTGGTGTTGACAAATCGTCGTGGGAGACGGTCGTAAGTGAGTATCGTGGACTCACGTCACCAAAGCAAACCAGTTTGAATGCCGTGTTCCTGAAAAGTGCGGGGCAAAGCGTTTGCGCTTCCGCCCTGGTCTGGTCGGTCGGGTGATCTGAGGTGGAAAAAAGAGCGAGATGATGGAAGTGAGCGAGCGTAGCAGCAATGCTGGCAATTGTGTATTCGTATCGATGTCTGCTGCTAGCTGGGAGGTAGAGAGAGGGAGGCTGACTTGAGTATCCATGGCTACCTAGCATGACCAGTGTTGGAGAACTTGAGCACTGTGACGATACTTGGAGATGGGGCAGTCGGAGAAGTTCTATTTTCAGTTTCAGGTTCCAGGTAGTGCTAGCACTAATGATTAGCAGCGACCCTGCTCTGGAAGCCCTGCGATGACGAGACAGTGGTTCAAGAGCACGAGCTGCCACCAGGGGCCTTGCGCGTAGCCTTACAGTGTGCAGCAAAAGCGTGTTTCACTGTCCCCACCCAGTCTCGAAACTGCCAGGCTTCAGCCGGACCCCTGTCTTTGGCTGCGTGTACCTACTTCGTCTATCCCGCCAGACCAAGCGCGTTGTCGAGAAACGTCCACGGTTTTCCCCTCCCCTGGCATTCCCCGGCCTCTTTCGGGACTGAGACGATAGGATGGGGATGGGACGGCAGTCCATGGCAGCCCGACGCACGTTGAATGGTGCTGCAGGCGGGTGAGCCACAAAACTCGCTGACAGGCAGGCAGGGGAACAATACATAAATGGCCAGTGCCAATTGAGGGCAGACTTTCGGAGAGGACTGCAGCAGACTTTTAGGGGTCTTTTTCTCTGTGTGTGTGTGTGTGTGTGTGTGTTCTCCAATCTCGAAATTATTCCCCAGACGTTTCCGAGAAATGTTTTCCAAAGGTAAGGGGGAGAAACCCCCGCCGCCTTTAAGAGGGGCATAAGAAGCGACAGATGCTCAGCAGCCCGCGTCGGATACGTCAATCCGTGACTGTCGACGCCGATACGTAATTTTCCCGCTGTTCTGAATCAAAATTTGGGCCCATGTTGTATGTACACTATATATCTCGCACCATCACTGAGTAGAGGCCTGTCAGGGACGAGAGCAGAGTCCACTAGTTCAGATAGGAGGCAAAAGCTGAAACCTAACAGAATGATAGGAAATGAAAAACGAATTCGAATTGCAGAATAGAGCCGTGCTTTTCGGAGTCTCCCCTACCGAACCCCGGCATTACCACCATTCACGGGGCCCCGTCGGGTGCCCCGCGTTGTCTATGGCTCCGGTAAGCTCTGTATTATGTAATCCAAATGATCCGATCTCTTCCAGCGCGGCGCGTGCAGCACGGACCCATTTCCGATGCCACCCGCCTGACAGACGCCCACACGCAGGCGCCACGGCCCAAAACGCGTCCAGTACTGATGAGATCAAGGTACATTGACAGCCAATGCCCATTCACGCTACATGTAATTTGATTACATCCACTACGTACTTTTTAGTATTGCTTCACCTTCCTCTGCACCACGATCAATCCATCGACACTTTGGTTACAAACTTCCACTGCGCCTCATCAATCGCCTTTGGCCCGTCTTTTGCCTCATTCCCTAGTCACCTTGAAGTACCTGGCCTCCGACATTGAGCTTGACTGCTTTTCGTCGACACCCGCATCGCCTCCCGACTACAATTCGTACAGCTCGGTTCGAGCATTTGCCTTGTCTTGCTCCCTTCCAACCTTTCTACAGAGAGACTTTCGTCTCGCAGCCTCACCGGGCGTCTTTCTGCACGACAGCATCGTGTCAATGCCGCGACCCTTCAATACGAACCCGACGAGATCCACCACCACTGCCGGCGACGTCTAACCCGACGGACGACATCGCCCCCGGGCCCTTGGCTGCATCGCCTCGTCGCTCTACCTTTCCGAGTGCCCCCAACTTACTGAAACTATAAACATGCTGTCCTCACGCAAACGGACATTGCCAGAAGCCGAAGACGTCGCCCAAAAGGAGCCGTCATTACTCTATCGGATTCGAAACCAATGGCAATTCGCCAACCTGTGCCAGTGGATATACCTCTTTGGCAAAGTCGTCAAGATCGATGACAATCTGGATACAGAGGCAAGCTGCTCTCTTTCTGTGGCTTTGCAAGTCCAACCATCCGCTGACAAATTGTCTTTCAGGATATCGAGGCCGAATGTCTGAAGCCGAATGCCCCAGTCCTCCAGGATATAGGACTTGCTTTGCTGAAGTTCATCTCTTCGCATCGCGGTTTAACGTACGTGAAGAGCGAGACTGACCTGCGCATATTCATCCCGCATACTAAGATGTTGCAGGCACGAACTGTTCGACGAGTACACACGACGACAATATTTGGCAAGGGCCCCCGAGAAGAATCCATTCGGAACAGACGAGACTGCGACCAAATTCGCGGATTTCGATGTGCTGACCAAGGTATTGATTCGATGGAGGTTTGAAGCTTGCGTGCGCCACTGACCCATCGTAGATTCAAATCCTCCAACAGATGACTCAATGGATCATGGTCCGCCCAGAACGCGTGAGGGAGAAGATGGAAGAGCAGAAGGATATTGACCAAGCGAGCTGGGTGAGTACCGTCGTAATTGGGTTCCAAGCGGTTTTCTGACAGTTGTGAATAGCGGATAGAACCGATTGGCTGGGACAAGGACGACCGTACGTACTTCGTACTCGACGACAATAGAGTCTATCGTATGACCGAGCCACCCCCTAAGACGATAGCACCCAAAAAGAAGTCCAAAGTCGCCAAATACGGCTCTCGATCCAACAAGAGACGTCGAGTCTCTGTAGCAAACGGCACGGATGAAGCAGACCGATCTGTGAACAACCTGGCTGACAACACCGCCTCTACTGTACCAGAAGACAATGGGCTCGGCGGTATGAGATGGGAATGCCTTGCCGTGAGCTTGGAAGATGTACGGGACATCATCGCTTCGTTTCACAAGACCAAGGACGACAACGAAAAGATTCTTCGAGATCAGCTCCAGGAGCACCTGCTACCCATCTTAGAGAAGCAGGAAGAATCGAGAAAACGAAAAGAGCAACAGCGAGAGAGGGAGCTCCACAATCTGGCCAAGATGGCAAATGCGAAGCGATCCAGCCGCATTGCGAACAAGGCTGAGCAACAGAAGCAAGAGGGAAAGGCCCTAGAAGAGGCTAAACTTATGCAGGCTCAACGAATAGCTGCAAAGAAGGAGGAGCAACAACGAGTCAAGCTAGAAAAGGAGCGAGACTCAAGACTGATGTCTCGAGAAAAGCGACTCCAGGATCGAGAATCTCGCCGCTTACAGCATGAACGCGAGCTCTCTCAGCTTTCAGAAGACAACCGCAGTGGCTCAGGTCGCATATCAGAACGGCGGCTACAAGCTGAGATTGAGAAAAACAAGCGAGCACTTGAAGAGCTTGAAGATGAGGAGGAGGACTGGATGTTTGACTGCATCTGTGGCGTCTACGGTCAAGTTGACGACGGCACACATAGTGTGGCTTGCGAGAAGTGCAACGTCTGGCAACACAGCAAGTGTCTCGGCATAAGTGAGAATGAAGCTGAGAGACCAGAATTTCATTTGATCTGTCAGTCATGCAAGCGGCGTGAGGCTGAGGCGGCGGCAAGGCCAAAAACTACCATCAAGCTCAAGGTCCATCGCCCAGCCAATGCGTTATCCTCGCCTTCAACCCATTCTCTTAACGAAAGCAGCCCCCGCCTATCGTCTTCGGGGCTGGCAGTGGAAATTCCGGTCTTTAAACCAGAGGCAGCTCAGCCCTCTGAAACTAGCAAGCGGGGAATTGGCCAACTCCAGGCAGTGGCCTACTCACCCACGGAAAATCGGGGCTCGAGTCTCCTAATCTCAAGGAAAGGAACTCCTCCATCTGTCGGGGCTCCTGTCACTGGTTCCTCTGGGTTCCGGGACAAAGCCAATGGAGCACAACTGGCTGAGGCGCGCAGCCCCAGGCCGACAACTCCAGAGGGCGAGCTTGCTAAAGACCGTGGTAAATCTCATCGGCTTTCCCCTGGAAGTGGCGAATCCACAAATGACGATGGCGGCAAGTCGCCGGCACGACTAAGCCGTGTCGAAAAGACGCCTGGTCTCATCGACCCAACATCACCTAGGCATGGAAACTCAAGTTTGATGGCCACGCCCATCATCAGTCGAGAGCATGGCATTCCCGGCTCAGCACATTCGTCTTTCACGCTGCCCGCTCCAGAGGGCGGCCTGTCCCCAACTAAGCATTCCCCCCCTATGCCACGCCCACAGCCACCTAACGTCAAAACGCCTGCTCTACCGGCCGTCCTGCCGCCTGTAGCAACACTTTCGCCGTCTCCGCGGCAGCAAATTCTGACGCCGCCGATCAAGCCTGCCGAGCCAGCTCGCAGACCGCAGCCGCCAAGGGCAACTTCTGAAGCAACATGAGGTGCAATGGTGGCCCAGCAGCAGCTCGGAATTGGAAGCAACCCTCCCTGGGGCTGCGTGGGCCGTCTTGCATGAGGATTACGTTGAGACTCATGAGCCGGGTGCTCCCCGGACAATCACTTGGGACAGTCTGTACGTGACTTCCTGGATGTGTATGGATAAATAGATGTACGAAGGATGACTTAAACTAGCAATGACTAGCAAATTCACATGCCTAAGCTTCATATGATATAAGCCCTCTACGTCAACCGAATATTGACAGGAAACCGTTTTTCAGGAGATCCAGGGCCTAAGAAATAATGCCAGATGCTTCTCGGCAAAGACTATCGATGGAATAATTGCGGCCATTTGCAGTGCGAGACCTTGCATGACGCAGAGCCAGTACACGCCGTCATAAGCAGAGGCACGTCTGGCCATGTGTACGGTCTGTTTGTAAGATTGACAGGTCCCGGACCTGCCGTCGCATGTCTCGGCAGCAGCCCGCATCCGCCAAGAATAAACCTGGCTGTTGTTGAGCTAGCTACACAGCTTGTGCCGGCGTTCGCCTGCCAATGGTCTGGCCTGATGCTCTATGTGCAGGAGAAAGACGAGTGGTGTCAATGTGAGCTGTCACCTCGGGCTTCGTTTCCACGAGCCGACGGCCTAAGCTATAAGACATGAGGCGAGAGTTTGGGCAAAAGCGACTACAGCGGCTGCCTCATGTCGCGCACAAGAATGACAGTATTGAGAAGCAAGAGGTATGGTTCGGGTTGCTTGGCCTGTGGTTTACACGGTTGCGGCTGTAGCAAGCCCGTGGCATCTTGTCTTCAGCGATTTCAAGGATATCTCGGGCTCTCGGGGGTTGTAGATGAATTCATCAACGCGATGTTCACGAGAGTAAGGGATGTCTCCAGAAATACACTGCTCCTATCACCTCATAGAAGGCCCCATCCAGCCGTGACCTTCAGCTATCGTTGGTTACATATTCACTAGCTTCAGGTCTCAGCGACGATGGATTCGTTAACACTTAAAGGCAGTCAAGTGCCAATGCGCAACGCAGCATGGTTTTTTTTGTTTTTTTTGCCCAGATTTTGGAAGCAGTATCTGAACTGACGACCCAATGGAGGAGGGAGGACTGCACGCCTCTCCATGCATGACTTTCTATGTACGTCCCTGCGGGTGAGTGAGGAGGCTGATGGAGGGTGGGTGGAGGCCCAAAACGGGCAGTCTCGGAGCGAGACATGTTGGCATAGACATAGAATGGGTTGATTCAAGACGGGATCAGGTCGCTCTACGTATGAGGTAAACACCGAGGCCAACATGCTCTGGCTTCCCGCCAGAGGTCGGCGGCGGCGGCGGCGAAGTGGATGACCGTTACAGGGTGGAATAGGTACGCATGGCTACTGCAAGGACAGGTGCCTTGCATGAATGGAACGTGAGTGAATGCCCGGGCATGTGTGTGCGTGTGTGTGTATGTGTGTGTGTGTGTGGGTATGGTGGCTGGATATGAGCGCCCACAGGCAGGGTTTGGTCGGACATGATGTATAGGTATTCTTCCTCGAAGCGATCGCATGCACCTCGGGTAGGCGTGCGGCCTCAGGATTGCACTAACTAGCAAACAACCAATAACGACACACCGTCGCTGTGTCCTAGTTAGAGGAGAGAGCGAACGGAGGCGCCGTCAAGAGTCAGGCCAGGGCCTGGCACTAGGAAGTTCACTAGAGGGGGGGGATCATCTAGTCGGCTCTAGTGCCAGATCCCGAGCTAAGCGGCACGGACGAAGACGTGGCGTAGACTAGCTCGTCTTACAGAAGTAAGCCGCAAGCGCAGAGTGAGGGACGAGTGTGGTGCGCGCGGGCCGGAGGGTCTGAAGACGACACGGATTGCGGAACTTCTTGGGCGACTCCCTGTGGCGTTCCGAAGCATTACACAAACTGGGAAACTTGGTGTAAAGCTAGAGGGCGTGATTCGAGGCTGACTGAGCTGGCCCGGACTGGACTGAGCTGGACTGGACTGGCCGACAGCTCTCCCGCACTTACATCTACAGCTACAAGCTACAGCGGAGGAGGTCGAAGACGGGCTATCCGTGTGGACCGGGGGCTCGTCTCTCCGGCCGCAGTTGCTTGGCCTCGTCCCAACATTTGCAAACTCTTGCAGCGATATTTGATTCTACCCTCTCGTTCGGCTGATGTCTCCGGAACCTGGATCTGGGCGGCTGGAAGCTGCGGTACCGGAATATTGGAAGGGAGAAAACCACCCGTGGGAAAACTTCCCAATTACAGCTTAGAGGTACGTGAGAGAAGGAGGCGACTAATAGGTAAGATGGGATGGGAGGAGCAGTCCTGGAGGTACTGGACAACCAACGCATGATGTCAACATCAGACCCTAGCGATATACTGAGTACTGGGTATTTTGTGTACCTGAGGAGCCCTGGACGCCGAGACGATGATTCGGCACCGTTTCCCATTCATGTAGCTTTGAATAGGAAACAAAGATGAAAAATACTTGCGGCATGGTGAGGAACGCCAGAGTCGAGGAGCAAAGGCCGAGGTGTCTACTAGTAAGGGCATTGGGGGGTCACTCATAAATCCTAGTTGAACGCTTGGGCAAGGCGTGCAATGTTTGCGGTGCGACATGTCGGTTTGGGCAATTCAACAAGCCTGCAAGTTTGGCTGGCATGCAGACAAGGGCCAGCTATGAGACTACCGGGTTACTTGACTGGAATATAGAGGTCGGCCCAGTTGATGATGCTGGCGGTTCATGAATTGTAAGTGGCACGGAGAAGACTTGGGACGAAACGGGATGAGATGAGATGAGATGGGATGAGGGATGAGGGATGAGATGAGATGAGATGAGAGATGAGACGACGGAGGGAGACATTGATACCAACACAAACAGAGACAGCGCCACGGAGAGACATTCATTGACCCCCGCATCACACACACCGTGTCAGGAAAAGATTCAAAAGACAAGAAGTGTGGAATGCGCCACGGTCTGCTTCAGGAAAAGGCCAATCATAGAAGACGCCACCAACGATTCCGGCAGCGTAGCGAGCAAACAAACATTCCAGCTTCCTTCGAAGGGGAGGGTCTCGTGCGTCCGTCCCCTCGACCCAACTCTTTCGTTTCTTCCTCTTCCCCCCTTTCTTCCATGGCATCTTTTGCTCTCTCTTTCTTTGTTTTCCTCTTCCCTTTCCCCCGTGACTTTACAATCTGCCCGTCTGCCTCAGTAACGCTCTATTGCTGCTCTTCCTTGTCTTCTTCCACCACCGCCCTGATCTTCGAATTCCCACACTTTACCTTTCACCTTGGTCTCGACACACAACCCCTTACGTTGGTGTTGGTGTCCCCGTATCCATACCAACATCCCTTATCATACAATCTTGTCCTGTATCTGGCTTTTCATCAAGAACCGTTTAAGTGGTGGGGGGAAATCAAGATGAACCCGGCCATCTCGAAGGGTGGAGGAAGACGGAAGACGGGCACGGACAAGTGATGGGATGTGGCTTGGCTTAACCATTCATGGGAGGGGTGGGCTAAGAAGGCACCACGAAGGGTGTCAGAAGCTTATGAGTCAGCATATCAAAAGAGAGACACGGGCAGGGGGCAAGACGAGGAGGAAAGACAGCGTTCAGCCTAGATTATGTGCTCTCAACTTCACCTCTCTAGGAGGAAAGACTTACCAGCCTTCCGGCTACCAGCGTGAACCAGTGGGGGCAGGGGAGGGCAGGTTTGATAGAGAAATGGGGGAGAGACACAGATCCCCGTCGAACTGGGGGCAATGCGATCAGTCAACGGGGAGTGGTACATCTTGTCCTCATCTGGACGTTGGACTGCTATCATCGCCAAAAGAAGCACTCATAACGAACACGCATCCTGTGCCATCGCCGTAGCAAGCATCATCATCACACCAGAGGGTCTACCGATCCAGCCACGTAAATCCTTGCTTCAGATCCCCTGTTGGTTGTTGGCAAGCAACGCCATGTGCTCCTCTTCATCTCCTTGCCTCTGCCCCAGGCTCTTTTCATGGGTGGGTGTGTATGGGAGTGTGCGTGTGCATGTGTGTGTCTGCTGCCCACTTGAATGGCTGCTGAATGGCTGCTAGCTTCGTACACAACGCCGAATTGATCTGGCATGGCAGCGGGCATTGACCATCGGCCACTGGGCACAGGATACGGTCATGGCAGCAGATGACATCCGTCCATCGGCGGCCAGGTCAGTCTAGCAGCGGCAGATCCCCGTACCTAGCATCGGCAGTCTGGCCGTCTTTGGCTAAAGCGAAGACGGCCAAACAGACAGAACAGCAGGGCCAACATATGAATCGCCTGCTAGTAGCAGAGAGGCTTTGGTAAGGATGGTGTACGGCCGCCCGGCGCCGCTTTCAAACCCATGGCCGAATGCGGCAATCTGCTAGATGCTCTTTCGGACGCAGAGAAGCCAGCGACGGCATAGAAGAGAGGCTAAGGCAAAAGAAGCAGAAGGACCCATGTTGCGAGATGCACATGCGTAACATGTACACATAAAACCACACAGCCCGGCCGAACGCTTTTCTTTCACTCCCATCTCGCCCCTCCCCCGTTCTCCAAAGGTTGATAGAGTGGATTCCCTTGCTCGTTGTGACAAAGACGATGCCCCCTTGGCTTTCACCACCTGCCACTGATCTCTTCTAACCACGACTGGGGATACTATCGAATTCACTTGGAATCCAACCTCTCTCCGGTTTCCATCTACCATAATTTTCCCCCATCAACTCAACTCACCCTTGCCTCCCGTTTCCCAACCTTACCCCATCTAATCCGGTCTCTTTCTCTGCAAGGCTGCCGCGGCCCTCCCGCCCGAAGTGTGCATGACCAAGGTGAGCACATCTGGAGGAGGACCAAGGAGGGAGAAAGACAGAAGAAAGGACAGGCGCAGAGTACGCAAGGCGGCAATACAACCTTTCCCCAACCAGCATTACGTTCCCTGGGGGTGGAAAGAAGGGAGAACCATTACAGCCGAGAGGAAAGAAGAAGAAGGGAAGCAGAACAACAAGAACTAAGACCTCTGGGTGACAACTTGGACGGCAACAAGTGCAACCAAAGCAACAGAAAGAAATATTATCAGAACCACCAGAGCCCACCATTCAACATTCTCTCTCGCCTATCGCAACAGACGAGGAACGAGACCAGGGCCTATTCATAGAGCTTCCTGTACTTGGCCAACAACATACCGCCGCCCCCTGGCAAGCCCATCCGACCTCCCCAGCTGGACACTGTTGTTGCAACCCGTATCCCAAGGGAACGGTCCCAGATCACCACTGATCCCTGCTCGTCGGCTGCTTGCAACCTCGTTCATTCGCCTACTTCCCGACCCTTCCTGGTCCTTGCAGTACTCCACTGCACCGCATTGCACACTTGCAGCTGCAGTTGCAAGTGCAATAGGCGTACGGAACACACCTTCCAAGAGATCGAGAGCTAGAGCCTCCGGATACTTCCCGGAGAGTTGGATCAAGAGACCTCTGCGTGTCTTTCTGAGTGTCAGTGACTGCCTCTCACTCTGGTCACCGGGACATCCATCACTCCTCCTCCCCCCTCTCCCTCTCTCTCTCATGCACACACCACCCCCTGGCCACCACCACATTCGGCTGCTTGACATCTACTGAATGTAGATAATCCACGGGTGCAGCTGCCTCTTTCACACCTTTTGCCATCCTACAATTATTGCTTGTTTTCTTCCCTTGAGCATTCACCAACCCGAAAGCCTGCGTCCGTTGCCATACACAGCCATCGCCTAGCCTAGACCCGGCTTGTGCTACCATCGAATACCATCACTGGCCCACAACCCAGCGACTACTTTACTCTTCCACAAGTACCGAGACTGCCGCCAGCAAAACCCAAGATCGAAAGAAAAGGGAGAGAGGAAACGAAGTAGAGATCTCAACGAACCTGGAAGGTCGATAGTTCGGACTGTATCGAGAACTTGTTGAACTGTACCTGCTGCGCCTTCATCGCCATCCCTCTGACCGTCAGCCACACTGGCTGGCCGCTAACGATTGAGATACTCATACACAACTCGGCCGCCTTCAACTGTTTGGAATGGAACACAACGGTCCTCCGTCCCCAGCTCCTTCAAACGATGATATCTATCCAAACGGACTGCATCACTTGATACGCCCGAACGGATCCACGTCTTACCCACGAGAGCATCTGCATCCAAGTGATATGGGAGGGCTACAGACTCCTTCTCGATACGGCACGCCTGGACCTCAACAAGGTATGCCTTACGATCACCACTCTCCGTATTCGCACCGCGCAAATGAAAGTCAGATGGTAAGAGGTTCCTCTTCCAGTTGGATCGTCGTGCTTGTGAGCTTCAACTGACATGATGCCACAGTCCTACCACCATGGCTATGACACAAGCGTTGGCTCCATATATGGGCCAATGTCTGGAGATTTGAGTCATCAGGTAAGCTACTTCACGAGACTCGACGATGAAGCGGCCACTCACACAGTTTTCTCTTTAGCCATACAGCACCCCTGACACGTCACCACCTACGCCTTCACGGGCGTCAGATGTGCTGACCACGCGCAGCGGACTCAACATCCACAAGGGGTCATCGACGATCAAGCCGCTCGCGGCTCGAGCAAACCGTATTGAAAAGTCGACACCCAAAAAGAAGAAGGAGAGAGCCAAGTCGTCCAAAAAGGTCGACGGCGTGACGAAACCTCTGAGCGAGTTGGCCACGGAACAACCCCACATTCCAGTGGCAGACATTGGTGCTTACGTCCAGCGGTCTGCAGAGGTACGGATGAAGGAGGTCGAAGAAAGCAAGACGCCCGGCAGAATCAAGCGGCCGATGAACGCCTTCATGCTGTACCGCAAGGCCTATCAGAACCTTGCCAAGGGCCTCTGTACACAAAACAACCACCAAGTGGTGTCGCAGGTTTGCGGGAGCGGCTGGCCCCTAGAGCCAGAACATGTCCGTGACCAATTCAACGAATGGGCCAAGGAAGAGCGTGCAAACCACCAGAAGGCACACCCAGGGTATAAGTTTACGCCGTCAAAGCCGAGACCGAAGGCAAGGGAAGAAGAGGAATCAGAGCACGGCGATTTGGACGATCTAGAATGGGGCCACAGCCGAGCGAGCTCAAGAAGCAGGCAGCTAAGAAAGCCCACACACGGCAGAAACGAGGCGCCGGCATCCATCTTCCACAACTACCCACCACTCCAGACAAGTCCAATGGGTCTAGGCGTACAGACGCAGTCCATGTACCACTACAGCAACCCGGGAAAGCCCTTGCCGGCTCCGTATAGCCAAAATGGCCTTGGAGGCGGTCAGTATTACCAGCAGAGCGTCCATCAGCGGCAGGACGCAACCGGCTTCGTTGAGGACGTGCTCATCCGAAAAACGCCATCGCCGGCGATGGGGTATGCCGCACCGTCGATGGACAATCGTTACGACGGCATGGGTCAGTATGGACCTATGTCGCATCATGACGGCCTCGAGTCGATGATTGATCCAGGCTTAATGGGTCATGGAGGTCATCCATATGGTGACCCATACGGTGATCCTATGCTGGAGCCGAGATGGACCAACCCTCTCGGTTTTGGCGACGGAAGACAGGACCTGCTCGACGGCCTTTCGGGATACGACGACAACCTCATGCACGACCCCCAGCTCCAGATCTTGAGGGGGCAAGAAAGCAGCTGGAGGGTAGAGGAACTTGAGGGCAGCCACTTTAACAATTGGATAGACCCAGAGTGAGCAATACTCAAGGCGATTCGATCTTGGATTTGGTATGAATTTTGTCCATCCTGGGGGGTTTCTTCTTGGCAGGTATGGGCGTTAGGAGCTTAGGGCACCGTAGAACTTTGGCGGAATTTTCTTTTGATTTTGGATTTGTTGAGACTGGAGGTAAATGCGTCACTGAGAACAAACAGACAGGCGGTAGGGAGGGCGGGTGAGTGGACGTATCAATCAACAGATATTCTTCTGTTCGGCATCTGAGAAGAAATGTGGACCAGATCTCATCGACTCATCGACGATAGAAACAAGTCTACTTAACTGAAATCCCTCAACTCCCCTGGGAGCACATTTTCTCGAAGAATAGCTCGTCCGGCTAGTGATGAACTAGCTGAGTATATTTATGTAGGAGCAGAAAACATGACAAGCATGGTCCTCGGAGCATTTCTAAACACTTGAGATTGATGCTCCATCGGTGATGAAGGAGTTTCGATACGGATGAATGTAGTGCCAGTAGAGGAAAGCCTCCCAAACGAGGGAGATGAATTGATTGCGTTTTGCTGTCCGTTCATAAAGTGCATGATGAACCCGGTTCATAGGGCTTAATTACTTGATAGTGCTTTGACACCTACCTAATTGCATATTGCATTATGCCAATAAGAGCCTGCGTTCTCCAGTCTACTAGCTTTAGCTGCTTAAGACCCTCGTGCCCTATCAAAACCAGTAATGCACGCTTCGATAGAGTAAATGACATGCTTATCAGGTTCATAAACTTGGCAGAGCTGGGATAATCGTTATAATCGATGTGGAGTCTATCCGTACGAACGACATACCTCTCTCTATCATCGCTCTCAAAGATTGCCCTGTCTGTCTCTCTGTCCCGGGGTGCTTGCTTATTACCGAAGCCACTTTCTTGTCGACAAGTCGAGTGTTCGCCGTCGTAAGACCGACACCGCAAGAGCCTGCGCACCCCTTTGAAGCTGTCTTGTCAAGCGTATCAACTACAACGCATACACACCATGACCTGGATTTCGCGCTCCATCACGGCCATCGGTCTGCTGCTGCTCGGTCACGCGTAGGTCCTGCCGTTACGCCAAAGCAATGTCCGTACTAACCTCTGGCTGATTATCTAGCTGCTACTCGGCACAAGAGCATTCCGCGCTGCAGTCCTTCCGAGCCGCGTCACCCCTGGCAACGTCCACACCAGTCGCCACCACATCGTTACCGGCCGACATCACTATCGAGACAGCTGTAGCGACGTTGGTCATCATTCTCGGTCTCGTACTGGGCACTCCGAACCTAAGACCGATTCAGTGGCGCGTATGGGCTGGTAAGATCGAGAGGGAGGGAGAGGCAGGATTCCTAGCGGGCAACGGGGAGGTGGAGAAGGATTACATTGGCAATCCGTTCCGCATTCTCGAAAGTCGACCGGGCTTTGCCGATGTTCGAAAACAGAGACGCGACTTCGCCAACTGGGTCAAGTCTGGCAAGAAGACGGGGAATTCGGCCACTTCGTACTGAAGTCAAAACAACGACCGCCTGAGGACGGAGACACTACATGCTATAGTCAACACAATATACTATCGCATATTCAGGTCTTGGTACAGGATCCTCTTCACGGCTTGCTTGTCGTCGTAAGGGCTCGCAGCGGGACGACCACCATGGAACGTCTTACGAAAGTCCGCCGACCCTCAGAGACTGTTATGGAGAATCACCCAACATGGGTCCAAGTCTCCTAGCACGTTTCCCGATCGACCCTTTGCCGGCATTTCTTCAGTGAACAAAGGTTTCTTGGCAGATAACCTTGTAGAAGAGACAGAAGAATCTGGGCCTGAAGCTAGACGGTGCACTTTGCGTTTGCTCTGCCTTGTCATTTCCATATGGTCTCTGAGCATCTTACTGGACCAGGAAAGCCCTGGACTAAGCAGATTGTTGTTGCGTAGTTTGCCAGAGATGATTTCCGCGGTCGCCCAATCCGTTGCTCCAAAAAGCCAAACCGCATCTCACTTCTTCCAGACTCTTCTCTGCATTTGAATGGGCTCCTAGACTCTTTCGCATACTGGACTCGAATTCTAAAAGCTGTGTTTTTGGCTCCGAGGCCATAAGTACGAACTTATGGTATCACCAGGTGATGTCTTATAGTTTCTCGGTCTCTTAGACCTTCCTGCAATGGATGTTCGCCGAAAGTACATATTCTGCACCTGCCCTTGCTCTTTCCCTCCTTTTCCTCGCCTCTCTCCTCGCCTCTCTCCCTCCCACAAGAGGACAAGGCAGGTACACTGGCTCAGATAGGTCATTGCCATGGGTATAACACCTACCAAGATGGCCATGGGTACAGGCTGACTCCACAGGTAAGAGTCTCTTGCCTGGCACCTGTCTCCGAGTTCATCTTCAAATACCCATTAGTTCATCCAACCATCCGCTCACCTGGTGTTGGCTTGATCGATCATCTCATTTCGAAAAGGTCAGCAACGCATTGTCCCTCAGCGCGGCCCTCTCCCTCGGTCTTTCAGATACGCTTCACCTGTTTGTACATCGACATGCCGGGACAAAGCAGAGTCAACTTTGGGTCCTGGCGGACTCGAACTCGTTCCAGTGAAGGCTCGAGCCATAGCTTGGGGGGCGCTTCACAAAAGAGCTCGTGGAACAACCCAGGAAGCATATCGGCTAGGAGCTTGAGGGTTTCTTATCGCTCAAGAGGCCGCTTTGCTCGTGCATCTCGCGGAACTCGGGGCACTTCGAGTCCCGTCGGTCCAACACGCACTTCGCCCATCTTTCCAACCCCCAAGGGTGCCCATCCACATTCGCCTACGATGCAGACAGGCTCGACATCTGGAGCAGAGCACATCGAGGTTTCAGAGAACCGACAGCATCCAATTGACGGAGTGAATCGGTTGACACTACCTGCTAGCAACGATCGATTGTTCTCTACGCCAGCTCGAAACTTACCTCGTGATGGATCCCTGCCCCCGGTATCGAGCGAACTTAGAGGGCCTTCAGTCACCGATGGACACGCAGTCCCTCAAGCTGAGCGGGGGAACGAAGTCATTGTGGCAATTGCTATTAAGGGAAAGAGCGAGCTCGGTTGTGCTTACTATAACTCCGACGAAGGCAAGCTCTGTCTACTTCAAGACATGTCGTTTGTCGAGCCATTGCAAGTTGTCGAAACAATCTTGATTCATGTCCAGCCCACGGTTGTTTTACTACCCCTGAAAACACCGGATGCAGTGGTTCAGTTTCTTGAACAGCGCAAGAGTTCAGTGGACCAAGGTGGGCTACTTTCCTAGTAGGCTCTAGCACAAGCGCTGATGGCATCATTTTCAAGGTTCCGAGATAGATCACTACATCCTTCGCTTACTCAGTTCGAACGAGTTCGGCCATGCAGCCTCCCTGGACAAGCTGGCCAGTCTGTCAGTGATCTACTCAGAGCACAGCCTCCTGACATCTGCAAACAATCGGATCTCCCACGACGACCCCTGGGAAGAAAGCCAAAGCTTCAGAAATATGCGTCTAGGGTCTTTCATAGACCTTGATAGCACCATGTCGGTAGGCTATCGTGAATTGTAAGGTACCATTGTGTTCAAGCCCTAACAGGAGTTAGATTGGTTGTGCTGGCGCCGTTCTGTGTGAAACCGTACGCTTACAAGACGTGGGCCAAGGCTCTGGCGGTCCAGGAGGACCATTCATCGCCTCACTTGGAATGTCCGCGCTGGCTGACTTCATGTTCGTCAACGCTGATACATTATCGTCTCTCCAGGTGTTCCAGTCAGAGCTGCATCCCAATAGTCTGATGTCGGGTACGGGTACAGCGGCGGTTGGGTTGAAAGAGAGTTTATCCCTCTATGGTATTTTCCATCCGCTTGCTGGCACGCCCCAAGGAAGAGCAGAGCTCAGGCAGCTGTTTCTGCGCCCGCTAGTCAACATCGACATTATTCGAGGAAGGCACAATTCCATATCATTGCTCCTGCAACCTGGTAACGAGACAGCTCTTGAGAACATTTCGCAGACCCTAAAGAAGGTCATGAACATCAAAAAGACCCTGGTCCAGTTGCAAAGGGGCGCAGAATCCCCCGCAAATAGGGCGTCGATCGAGCGAGGCGTGTGGTGGACCTTGACTAGGTTTTCGCTCTTCGTGTTGCGGCTCAGAGACGCTGTCCTTGAACTACAAGATTGGCACGAGGTGGCGATATTTCGACAGGTAACCCGCGTTGGAGATCCAATCACCAGCTGCCTGGCTAACATGCTAACGTAGATCATCGAGGCCACCTCTGTGGCTACAATCAAGAGTATAGGAGAAATAGTTGGGTCGACTGTTGATTTCGAGGAAACCAAGGCAAGCTCGCGCATTGCCGTGAAATGGAACGTTAATCCCGAGCTTGACAGGCTCAAGCACACATACCATGGACTGGATTCTTTTCTGACTGAGATCAGCACGTCACTGGTCCGTGAGCTTCCTGAGTGGGCTCGAAAGTATGTGACGGGCTGCGTCTTCTGGCCTCAACTGGGCTTCCTCACGGTAGTGCCTTTGCTTCTCGACACTGGCGAGTCAGGTTATGAAGGACAAGGACTGGACGATGACCGCTGGGATCAACGCTTCGTTGCCAACGGAAACGTATACTATAAGAACAAAAGGATGCTGGAGTTAGACGCTCAAATTGGCGACACCTACAGCAGAATTGTTGGTTTGTGGGCAGCCTTTCTCCTCAGTATGCGCGCATTGCTGAGCTTCTTCCAGATCTGGAAGTCGAAATCCTACACAGTCTGGCCTGTCAGGTTCTCGAGTGCGCTCCTACGCTCAGTCGCGCGTCTGAAGTGTGCGGCGAACTTGACTGTTTAGTGGCCCTGGCAAAAGGGGCGCTCAAGTACGGCTGGACGGGCCCAAGGATGACAACTGACAATGTTGTATCGATTCAGGGAGGGCGTCATCCACTCCAAGAGTTAACCGTACCGGCTTTCATTCCCAATAATTGCCGTCTCGTCGGTGGTTCCGGTGTTGAGTTGGATACACGGGCGGTGCCATCGGCGAATGCAGATTTGGGAGTCAAAATACTCGTCGTCACAGGGCCCAATCATTCTGGGAAGAGTGTATACATCAAACAGGTTGCTCTCATTGTTTACCTGGCTCATATAGGTAGCTTTGTACCTGCTGATGAAGCCACCATCGGCATCACTGACCAGATATTGACCCGCATCTCGGCACGAGAGAGTGTGTCGTTGGCAGAGAGCTCTTTCGGTACTGATCTGAGACAGGTCTCATTTCTGCTGGAATGTACCACCCGCCGTACTCTGGTTGCTATCGACGAATTTGGCAAAGGAACAGCTGCCGATGATGGGCCCGGGCTCATGACAGCCCTTATCGATCATTTTACCACTCTCAGCTCACAAACTCCTAAAGTTCTCATCACAACGCACTGCCATGAGATTTTTGAAGGAGGTTATCTCGAGGGCCGACCAGAGATATCTCTCGCACACATGGATGTCCGTCTTGAGCTTGAAGCAGAGCACATGGAAGACCAGGTGGTCTTTCTTTACCAACTGATGCCCGGAGGAAGCATGTCGAGTTTTGGGAGTAGGTGTGCAGCTCTGAATGGGGTCGAAGCCGCAGTGGTAGAACGAGCTGAAGCAATTACACTTCACCTGGCTCGGAATGAGGACCTCGGAGCGGCATACGCTAAGCTAGATGTCCATGATGAGGCCCGGCTCGAAGAAGCCGAGAGAGTCGCCCGTGGGTTTCTCCGACTCTCTTTCGAGCATCCCAGAGCAACTCGCCCGCAAGATGAGGCAAATGACCAGGGTGGTCCTATTAGGACGAGCCTAAGCAGGCTCTTGGCATCCAATGTCTGCAGTCGAAGGGGCGGAACGGCTGCGTGATGTGGGGTGTCTCTGGCTTCGTAGGATTCCGACTGGGCAAGGAGATAGGTGGACACAAGACGGCATGGGATGGGAATTGAGTAAGGTGGATAATTCGCGCCTGATGGAGCTAAAGAAACAAGACCACGAACCCCACGACTGTAGAGGTATATCGATATTTTAGAAGGGCTGACTTAAACACGGGAACATGCCTCATAATAGGCCAACGGCTTATCTAGCAAGAACAAACGGCACGTGTGTATGTCAATCGTATACCTAAAGATAGCTATACGGGAGAAACCGCACCCCCCCTATCTGAAATAGTTCATTTGTAGACCCCTGTTCTGACCTGCATGTTATCGGTACCTCTCGAAATTAGGCGCTGACGGGTGTGCATAGCCGCCGTGAACCAACGGAAGGTAATCTTCCCAGCTTTGATAGCGGGCTTAGCAGCATGCCCTAGTATGGCACCTTGTCCGAAATCCTTCCGAGCCTGCTTCAGCTACTATGTAATTGTAGAAGTGCCAGCCCCAGGCTGCCTCCCCGATGTCAGATGTGACTTTCGCATGCGAAGCTGCCTGCCCAACATCGCCGTTCCGTCTCCAACCCTACGAATTCGCTGTTCACACGGATTTTTGACATCACTAGGTCTACAGGCTCGCCTCGGGTGTCCGGCTTCATGACGTCGAAATCACCCGTCGGCCTGGATGGCAGGTTCGAAAACTTCGACGACAAGCATGTCTACGACCGCGTCAAAGTAGAAGCTGCTAGTACCAAGGCTACCAACTTTGTCGTCGACTTCAATCTTGATGAAGCGAGAATCGCGTTTAATCTAAGACATGAAGAGTTCAGAGTACTCCTTGGCCAGAAGGCCCCCGAGGGCACAGTACGCTGGATTAACATTTGGTCTCCAAGCACGCAAACCTCAACCATACAGCAGATAGGCAACCGCTATGGGTTCTCCCAGAGATTACAGGCCATAATGATGGCCCCTCCTCTACCATATTTACCGAAATACGGTAAGAAACAGTCGTCTAAGCAGAACGATATCGAATCAGTGTCGACGTGCAACGAGGACAAAGCACATCCGTCAGCTCCTATTACACCACAGAGCTCAGAGGACCTCGAAATTTATCAGATGATCAAGGAGACGGTCAACTATACATCGATCGACAGAGGGAAGCAATGTGGGTACTCACAAGGGCGTGAACATCGCAGGCGTCTAATTTGAGGCAGTTCTTTGCATTGGCGCCAACTGGTTACACCGTCGACCCTCAGGCCGTAACAAGGAAGAGCTCCAGAGAGTATTGCCACCGTGGCACTGGTCCTGGCTTACTCTGTGCTCTAACTGTACGTTTAAAATGCAACTCGTGCCTTATGTTTGCTGGTTAAATATGTAAAAAGCTAATCACTTTCTTAGCCGTTGTTGTGTCGTTCCACGAGACGCCGCCGACAGAACAGCCGGAAAGGGATGACTGGGACAGAGAAGAACTACAAAGCATGCGATCCAACACTCTCAGTGTCCTTTTCCAACTCTCGAAGCATGGTATAGCAGACTTCAGCGACAGGCTCGTCTCGTTCAAGCGGGTTAGGCAAGCAATGACTGCGATGGAACCCCAAATCGATACGGCATACGAAGGCTCAAGCAATCTGTTTTACTATTTGTTTGAAGATTATTCTTCGGCCATGCCCGTGTTGAAGGCTTCCAAGCTCCGTCTTGAACAACTGGTAAGTGGGAACCATGCATATTCGACCATCCGCTACTAAGCTAATACGCGACCCAATAGAGCGACCAGGTTTTCGGGAGCTCGGTAAGAGAAGAGAAACACTCCGCCGCTATGTCACGCCTTCTGGAGGCAACAATGCTGATTCTTCCTTCTACAGAACCGAAGGAGCAAAGTCAAGACGGACGATGTCGTCAAGTCTTTGCACCAATTGAGTAAGGAACTACGTCAACTCCACCATCTTTTTGAGAGCTACAAATATCTTCTCCGGCGCATCTGTTGGCCCCAATCGCTTGACGCATATCCAGAAGGCCGTTGTGATCACTTCATGATCCCCGAAAGCGTGCCCGGCGAGGTCAATATATCCTTATCGGCAAGAAGTCGCTTCGAACGCCTCGGGGACAGGCTACAGCTGTTAATGCTGAACACGATCCAAGGGTGCTTGGAAGAGCAAAAGGCCTTATCGGACACGGTAAACTGCTCTAAAGGCATTGAGCCATCACTATTCGTTTCTACCGACGCTTACTATGCAATAGTATTTCAGCCTTACAGCCCAAAAGGACTCGCAAGCCACTGCCCGCCTGAGCAGGAGCGCGACCCTCCTCGCCAAACTGAGCGTATTCTTCCTCCCCATCACTTTTATGACCAGCTACTTCTCCGTAGAGATTCCCGACCTCGTGGAGCACTACACGCCCAGAACGTACTGGATCTGTTTCGCCGTAATCGCCGGTCTTTCCTTCATCAGCCTCTTCTTCTTCAGCCGCATGTTGGAAGTTGTAAGCGATACCCTTGAAGGCTGGGCCGATTGTGTCTCACGAAAAGCAAGCAAGCTTGCTGGCTGGAACACGCACGATGACAGAGACGATCAATGAGATGACCGTAGGTCGGCTGGATTGCGGGAGCTCGATGGAAAGCTCGCCAGCACCCTTCACATCACACCCCGTCTACGCGGTATATAATAGTTAGGAAATATGACCGGACAGAGAGAGCGTATGAACCGTAATTATCTGTACAGGGTAACTGGGGCAGATTTTCATCATGTCATTTCATCTCATCGCATGGCGCCGAAGATGGCGACTCCCACGCCGGCAACGACACCGGCCACGCAAGCCGCCGTCGGACGTGATGCAGCGTTTATGATAACTCCATTGACCGTTGTTGATTGCGAGCACTGGTCGTTCTCTAAGCCGTAACAGGCACGAGAGCTGAGACTAGAGCAGATCGGAGTGGCCGACGTACCGACGTCCGGCCGGGTGGCAGCGACTGTGGTGCCACCTCCGCCAGGAACAACAACGGTGACGCCGAAGCCGGAATTTCCGTCAAGTTGGGTGACGCAGCTCTGGTAATTCCGAGAGCACTGGCTGACGGCTGAGGAGCACTCGCCGCGGTCGAGAGATGTTACGATGTACGGGAACGGGAAATATTGATTCGGCACGTAGGAAACGGCCGTGGGGGCGTTGGGCGCTGTTGTTGGAGCCGTGCCGGTGCATACCGCTCTACAGTATTTAATTGTATGTTAGCTTCTCTCATACCATGACGTGAAGCTGTCCACTCCTTGCAGAGAGAGGTTCATCCATACCCTTCAGGACAGCATGCTGGCCGATTGTTGTCATCGAGTTCGCAGAGCTGCCCTATTGCGCAGCAGACACCCTCGAAGTTCGTACCGAGCGAGTCTGAACACATGGAAGTGCCGGCCGGACAGTCCTGACGCCTAAATAGCTGCAGCGGCCATTCGCCTGCTATGTAGGCTACGGGCGGGTTCGGCGCTCTGGTCCGGGTCGGCTCTCTGCTCTGAGTCGGCGTTGAGGTCGGCTCCGCAACTGCAAAGAACGAGCCTGTGGCTAAGAGGCATGCCAAGCGTGTCGTCCACCGTGATAACATTATGGTTCACCTAGTCCAATGTTGCAGATATAAGCGAGCGAGTCTCGATATACGGTCCTTCTCATGCCGCTCTGCGCAGCTCGAAACAAAGCAGCGTCGGCTGGTTGACTTGAATATTGTGTTGCAGGAACCTGACGCCTCTTCTAGGGATGGAAGCCGACGGGTCCCGGGCGGTGCTTATTATAGGTGTCTTGAGCCTTGAGCAGCCTAGCCTTGGAACTGATTTAGGATTGAGGATAAGCGATGGCGGCAATAGCAGCAATAGCAATAGCAGTAGCAGTAGCAGCAGCAGCAGCAGCCAGCACGGCAAGTGGTTGGAGGAGGAGGAGAAGAAGAAGAAGAAGGAGAAGGAGAAGAAGCTGGAGAAGGAGAAGGAGAAGAAGCTGGAGAAGGAGAGGGGGCGCGGAGCTAGAGCAGTGATATTTTTATTCGGTCCCCAACTGGTCAAATACGACGACAAGGCCTCAGCTGCTTTCCTCTTCCCTGCTCGTGGACCGGTGTGCGGTTGCGCAAGTGCATACAGGCAAGACGACCAACCCCGCCCACATCTTTTTGGTGGGTTGCATGCAATGCACGCGAATCTTCTCCCTGTCTCTCGGATTACGCAGTAGGTAGCTAGCTACTTAGGTCGAGAGGGGCCCAAGATGGATGAGGTGGCTGGGCTTTGCTGGCTAAGTGGGCAGCGAAGAGTTGCGGCCGCATGATGTCATTAGGCAAAGGCGACAGTTGGCACAGCAACCCCGCCCTCGCACGACTGGGCTCCTCTCTCGGTTCATGACCTCGAGATAACATTGTCCGCGTGGACTAACGGCCCCGGACGTGCGCTAGAATCTGTCGTAGCCGTTGAAGTGCCTGCATCCCGGCGGGATCCGCAGTTGCTGCTGCCCCCTGTTCACGTGCCTCATTGATTTCTTTCTGCGCCTCTCGGGCAAGCAAGCTGAGGTCGCCCCAAACCTGGTCTGTGTAGCTGGCGAGCACGTCGCCCCAACTGTCCATCCACATAGCTCTGGCTTGCTGCGGATCGGTGACGCCAAAGTGCTGTAGCAGCTCGGCGACGTCGCCTCCTTGGAGGAAATCGGGCTGGAAATCGAGGAGGGTGGCCCAGTCGGAGGCGTGGCCATCACCGCTGCTGCAAAAGAGCGCCTTTCTCAGCGACTCTTCTTCATGCCGTGAAACGAAGCTGTGGAGGCTGTCGTTAATGGCTTCTAGATTATCCAACTCCTCTGGCGCAGTCAGCAAATCAATGACTTGCTGGCCATCCCGAGATTCTTGTTCTTTGACATCAGACTGGATTCTCGAGGGATGAGAGTCGTGCGATGTGCTCGTTGAGCCAGCGAGGCCTTGCTGAGCTTTATCTGGTATCTGCAGCTGAACCGAGCTGTCAAGCGCTGCTTGAGCGTCCTTGAAGCCCTGGTACTGCTGTTCGCCAGCGGTGGTCGAGTGACGTGATGATGAGAATGCGGACCCAACATCAGTATCGTAACCTCCACCACGATAGGTAGCAGCCTGGTCTCGGTTTATAGAGCCCTGATTTGAGCTGGTGCTGGCCTCGGCTTGCGCGTAAGCCTTAGCAGAAGCCCCGCTCGGGATGGTTTCAGCATTGGGGCGGCCTGCTAAGGCAGCTCGAGAAAGGCTGGCTGCCGATGTCGCGAGGCGGTTTGCAAACGAAGGCTCCGACTGTGCATCATCGTCTCCCTGATGGAATCGAGTGTTGCTTTCGCATTCGACCCCGGCAGGCACAGCAGCGGAAGCTTCCTTGCCCTTGCCTTTGAGCTTTGGATCGGCGTCGTGGCTGCTACGTTGATTCATGAGATAGACAGCCAGAATCACTGAGTCGTATTTTCCAGCGTAAGCAAGGTTGTGATGATGATTCCAACAAAGGACGTTGTGGTAACCAATTGGCAAAATTTAGTTGGGTAGGTAGGTAGCTCGGCCGGAGGAGTGTCAGGAAACCGAGGTTCCTGCCCGTGACTGTATATGTTCGGCAGTGGATGAGTTGGAAAGTACCCGAGCGGTCCCGAACTGTACAGAGGGCGACAGGCTGGTCGCCGGCTGCTCCATTTGGCTGTAGACTCATGGCGCAATGCACGTTGGGAGTAGGTAGCTAGCTCATCGACCTGGCGGCTCACATTCAATGGTGCCCAACTGAGTTTTTGGACAAGGACCATATCATGTTACTCCATTGCAAATGTATGGTTTAATTCAAGAAGAACATACTTGATGGCTGAATGGGAGGAAGAAGCGGTAGTATGGGGGTGAAAATCGGTTTCTCAACAAACTCTTATTCACGTTCTCTTCCGTACTCACCAGAAGATCTGCCTGGTCTTCAGCGATAGCGTACACACGAGGAGTCATCCTCGCGTTATGTCAATGTCTTGGGGCCTTCATATCGATAAGAAGGAATCAAGAGGCATCCGAGCCTGAAGCCACTGAAGTCTTGACAAGAATCGCACAGGCTCCGAAGGACTTTGATGGCCAATCCTTGCCTAAGGAAGGCTCGTTGCATTGCCAGAAACAGCGGGTTGCACGCACAACACTGCTCCAGACATGCGACCTACCTTATACAACCGATCCCGTAAATATTGATGCGTGGAAAGAGCGTTACAAGTGGCGGAGAGGTGGTGGAGTTGTCTTGCTCGTGTGTTCGTTTTTGAAAATAGGCACCGTCTTCACACACCCGAACCGCTCTTCATGTGGATTCGAAGGACAACATGTCCGAGTGGCTAAGGAGCCAGACTTGAATCAAAATATCTCATCATCTGGTGGCTTCGGCCGCGTAGGTTCGAACCCCGCTGTTGTCGAATTTTTGTGCCGTCAGGGTTGATTCATGTTCACGGGTGATTGGGATCGCGGCAGAAGGGGTGTCGCCCCGACCCGGCACCACGAGTCCCCCGTCAACCTGTATTCTGCTCTTCAGTGGTGTGACATGGGCTTATTGTTATGTTTGGTGAGTAAACGCGCGAGGGTACGAATGATATCAGTTTGGTCGGGTAGCGCAGCTTAAGCTTCAGAGTTGTGGATGCGATCGGTACGCCTGGCACCCCTCATCGTGCTTGGGTCGCTCACCTGCCTGGTTCCGGAATCCAGGCGCCTACTTTTACCCCTCCCCTCCCCCACCATTGGCCTCTTAGTGTATTTCTGTTTCAGCAAGACTTCCGTCAATTATCCTAAAGCTTTAAATTTTGCCTTATTTGGTGTTTTCATTGGAAGGCCTCATGAGCTTGTGCAAGATCGACATAACAAGATACCGAACGTGACAGGAATCCGGCGGCACATAAATTGCAGCTACCTACGGATGAGAAGTCGTGGTATTTGCACACTAGGTACGGATAGGTAACTATCAAATCATTGTTCGTAGCGTGCAGGCAGTCCAGGGCACCAGCAGCTACACGATCTCACACATCACTTGATTACTACCTATCTTACTCCTCTCGCCTACTTGCCCCAGCTGCGTTACCTAAGCTGGCTAGGTACCTACGGGACCTTCCTTCTGCCCTTTCTGACGCAAGCACCTCACTCGCTGACCACCTGCCTTGACGACGTCCCATTCGTTCCCAACTCATTCCCATTTCCATCCCGCTTCCAGCCCCAGTCAGACCCAGACCCAGTCCTAGTTCCAGTCCCAATACGGCACTGCGAACACTACACTACCTACCCACCTAGTGTACACAGTACATAGCGAGCGCACAGCAAGCAGAGCAGACCGCAGACAGCAGCAGCAGGGCAGTCCATCGGTCAGAGCAATACCCATCCATCGACCTTCCTAGCGTCACCTCTTTCTGTCAATCCATCACCGCACCACCACTTTCCCACTCTCTCACACACACCTACACCCAACCTCAACCTTGCGCATTCCTGCACCCTGTATCTGGTCTGCCCGCTACCCGCGCCGCGATACCCCCCTCCGCAGAAAATACCGTGCAACTCCCGACCAACATCCCCAGGTCGCCGCCAAAACCCGCCCGTCGCTGCATCCGACAAACTACCCAGCTTTTGCAATCGCCAGACGCATTCTCCAAATCCTGCACACCCACACGTATACGCTTCTTCACCGTCAAGTAGTCCATCCATCTCCTCGAGCTAAGGGCCTCCCTTTTCCCCCTCTTCTCCGCCAACTTCGACCCGCCGAGCCTACCTTATCACAAAGGAAAACAGAAAGCCCTTGACTATACGTCGCGGCAGTTGCCCCTCGCCCTCTCTCTCCTCCGGTTCGCCTGCGTGTTTTTACGTCGACTGCGCACATCGACCCAGCTATCCCTCAATACCACCGCCGTTACGCCTCTCGAACAACGATCCTTGTGTGGCTCATTCCAGCCCTATCCACCTCGCCCCGTGCTGAGAGATAGCTTCCTCTTCGCCGTACAACCAGAGCCCGCCCCTCGTTCCCTCTGTGCCCCGCCACCTCGCTTCTTCCTTCGCCCATCTCAACATCTACAAGTCCATTTCTTAACTGTCCCAGAGCTGGTCAGCAACCATGGTGGACAGTGACACGAACTCCCCCACGTGGAAGTTCACCCAGTATGTGCCCGCCAGCCTGCTCCATGTCTTCTTTCCATCGCCAACTTGGCTGCCGCCCCACCCTCGCTTGACCGAGTGCTCACGCGACGCAATAGGTGCTTTGGAGACAAGGGCGATGTGGAGGACATCACCGAAGGTTAGTAGTCAAACCTACACTTCTGTCTGCCGCTGTTGCTGCCGCCGCCTTGGGCGAGACTCCGTTGCTTGCCCATTTCGAGCTGCAAGTATCTGACACCTTCTCTATAGCTGATATCATCTCGACGGTCGAGTTCGATCACACGGGTAACTACCTAGCGACGGGAGACAAAGGTGGTCGGGTCGTGCTGTTCGAACGGAACGAGACGGTGAGTTGTATCTGTCCCGTCAATCCACGGCGGCTGCTTTCTGCACGGCTCCAGCTGATGCCCCCGAGCAGAAAAAGACATGCGAGTACAAGTTCCACACGGAATTTCAGTCCCACGAGCCCGAATTCGACTACCTGAAGTCTCTGGAGATCGAGGAAAAGATCAACAAGATCAAGTGGTGCCGCCGACAGAATGCATCCCACTACCTGCTCTCAACAAACGACAAGACGATCAAGTTATGGAAAGTCTTTGAGAAGTCGCTCAAGGTCGTTGCCGAGAACAACTTATCTGACGATCTGACTCCCGCAAACCTCGCCGGCGGTGGGGGCGCCCCGAAACAGTCACCTGCGCATCGCTTCAAAAATGCCGAGGACCTCATTATGCCCCGCCTCACCCACCACGACACTGTCGTCGCCGCCGTGCCCCGCCGGACCTACGCCAATGCCCATGCCTACCACATCAACAGCATATCAGTCAACAGCGATGGCGAGACATTTATCAGCAGCGATGACCTCCGCATCAACCTGTGGAACCTTAACATTCAGGACCAGAGCTTCAACATTGTCGACATCAAACCGACCAACATGGAGGAGCTGACCGAGGTGATAACTGCCGCCGAATTCCACCCTCTGAGCTGCAATTGGTTCATGTATGCCAGCTCCAAAGGCACCATCAAGCTTGCCGATATGCGCCAGAGCGCCCTATGTGACAGTCATGCAAAGCGTACGTGCTGCACTTCCCCCCTCTCCATTACTTACAGCCAACGTAGTCTGACACGTTCCAGTCTTCGAACAAGAAGAAGACCCATCGTCAAGGTCATTCTTCTCCGAAATCATCTCGTCAATTTCGGATGTTCGCTTCTCTTACGACGGCCGCTACATTCTGTCTCGTGACTATCTGACGGTGAAGATTTGGGATATCAATATGGAGCGCCAGCCAGTCAAGACGATTCCCATCCACGAACACCTGCGCCCTCGTCTCTGCGACACGTACGAGAATGACAGCATCTTCGACAAGTTCGAAGTTGTCTTCTCAGGAGACGCCAAGAATGTCATGACTGGCAGCTACAACAACAACTTCATGATCTACCCCTCGGATCCGGAGAAGGAAGTTGAGGTGGTGCTACAGGCTGACAAGTCTGCCTTCAAGGCCAAAAAGGTCGGCGTGCCGACGCCCATCAATTCATCTACCAGCCCAACCGCAACCAATGGCGGCAAGAAGGGAGGTTCTCGTGCTGGTAGCCCTGCTGCCGGAGCCGGTGGTCAGGGCCAAAGAATGCGCAAGGAAACTGATGCCGACCAGATCGATTTCAACAAGAAGATCCTCCACATGAGTTGGCATCCGTTTGAGGATAGCATTGCGATTGCGGCGACGAACAATGTAAGACCTCCCCGCCCCACAGCCCATTTACCTTTCCCGTCACCGCCAAAGCAACAAGAGCTGACAATTCCATGTCCCCGGCACAGCTGTTTGTTTTTTCTGCACTATAAAGTCGGCAAAGGACCAAAACAATGGAGGGCCAGGCTGGGTGGGAATGCTCATAGGCGGCACGCAGCCAGCGCGGCAGGGCAGTCCAAAACTGTGGATCGTGGCCGTTGGTTTCTATGACAAGGTGAATTTGGTCGATGGGACTAGCTGTCCACGATTTGAGTCACAGCTGTGGCCGGTTGCTACGATCGCCTCATTGCCAGGCTATGGGACTGGGACTGGGACTGGGAGGCGACGCCAGCAGCAGAAAGAATCCTGCTGGGTACCACGGGCCACCAGAAAGTGCTTGGGGGACAAGGGGACGAGATAGTCTGGCGGTGGAAGTCAAGAAAAAAGCACTACAAATAGATGAACCCGTCAACCGTAGCACGTTGGGTGATGCCTCCCTGATCTCTACAGCAGAATTGAGGCAATATGATTCTCGCACTTGTTTGATTTGTGTCCATCTGTTGTCGAGTGAAGGCACGGCTGGCTCAGAAATTCACCCCTTTATCTACCTACCTACCTACCTTAGGTATGCATACCTAAGTGGGTGGTAGGTATGCGTGTCTCCAGGGCCATGGAATGGTTGTTTTCTTATCTTATCAGCCGGTCGTTTATCCGTGGCGTCGCATAGCTGTCCTCCGGCCATCTCAAGATACAGCTCGGGTCATTCTGTACACTTTTCCAACTTGTGAAGTGTAGCTTCGGTAGGAAGTAACTGCACGAAGAGGCATCTGCCATCTTTTCAGACCTGAACAGAATGCCATCTCGTATATGTCACACCCATGACTTGAAGCTGCAGCGTGGGACAGGGCTAAGTCGCAATGTTGTTGACAGAGTCTCAAACGCGACACAAAGCAGTTTGAAAAGTACACTTGCTCTTTTTGGGCGTCAGGTGGGGTCCCTGCGCCACCAGCTTCGGTTGGTTTTGCCGCTGCCATTGGTCACCCTCCGTCTTGGTCGCGTTTAGTCTCCCTGTCCCGAACACACTGTACCTTCTCACTTTAAACCCAAAAAAGTACAATCCTTACAACTGGTTCCGTCCGTACTCCCAGGCTCCGACAGCCTCAATGTCCTCCCTGGCGACTACTCGAAGACGCGGTCAGCCGAAAGGCATCTCATCGCCCCCCTCGGAGAAGATGGAAAATACCAGCCGAGGCCACGATGACGAGAAGGTTATCACCGACGACTCCAACGGATCCGCCATGAACGGACGTGCTTCGATCGAGAAACCTATGGAAGCTGCCGGTCGCATTATCGCAGGCCTCTTTTCTCAATGGATCGCCGTCGGTGTCATGCTGGGCCTGATCTTTGGCGGATGTTGCTCAAATGTTGGCCAACCTGATCTCTTCTCACTATCCAAGTGGCAGATGTGCTGACCTTGCCGTGCCCAGGTGTACGCCTTGGAAGCCATCATCAAGTGAGTGCCAAGCGTTATCCGGGCGTACCTTTGGTTGCTAATCAAGCCTTTCCTCCACAGAGTCGAACCCGCGAGCGGTACGTTCACTTTATTCGTCCATTTGCGACGGCCTGCTCATCAGCCCTGTGTGTAGGAACTTTGTTGACTTTTGTCCAATTTCTCTTCGTGGCCATCACTGGATACTTCTCCCAATTTGATCGATCGAGACCTCCGTTCTTTCTACAAGAAAACAAGGTCCCTCTGCGCCGCTGGATCATCAACATTGTGCTATTCTTCAGTATCAACGTGCTGAACAACCACGCCTTCAGCTACGACATCTCGGTTCCCGTTCACATCATTCTTCGCTCTGGTGGAAGCATCACGACAATGATTGCTGGGACTCTTTATGGAAAGAAATACTCCCGTATTCAGATCGTGGCTGTCATCCTCCTGACCTTTGGTGTTATCACCGCAGCTTGGTCGGACGCACAATCCAAGGCAAGTCACATTGCTCGGGGCGAAATATGGCGTGCTGACGATAGAAACCACAACAGGGCTCTTCAAAGACCGCCGAGAGAAGCGATAGACCCGCCTTTGGGACAGGACTCATCATCCTCTTCGTGGCACAGATTCTCTCCGCCATCATGGGCCTGTATACCGAAGAGACGTACAAAAAATACGGACCTCAGTGGAGAGAGAACTTGTTCTACTCGCACTTGTTATCTCTACCACTTTTCCTCCCATTTGCGCCGTCGCTGATCCGTCAATTTCGACGGTTGGCCAGCAGCCCGCCACTATCGCTGCCTGCCTTAGCACACCTCTCCGGTCTTGGCATAGGCGAAAATGCCGTAGGTGAAACAGCTAAATTCCACATCCCGAGCCAGCTTGCCTACCTTGCAACGAATGTTCTTACCCAGTACGCGTGTATCAGGGGTGTTAATCTCCTAGCGGCTGTGTCTTCGGCACTGACCGTTACCATTGTGCTGAACATTCGCAAATTAGTCAGTCTACTCTTGAGCATATGGCTCTTTGGCAATCGGCTGGCTGTAGGAACGCTGGCTGGGGCAATCATCGTCTTTGGTGCGGGTGGACTCTACTCATTAGATTCTAGAGCCAAGACCTCGAGAGTGCAGAAGGGATCAGGTACGAATTAGAGCTGTAAGGCATGCGTAGAGATGCCCTCGCCGAGCACAATAGACGAAATGCCACATTTTCTCCAGCCCGCTGTAGGAGACTGAGAAAAGTGAGTTCTGATTGACTCGTACAGTTGGCTTCGTTTTCATAGTTCATGTTTGAGGGGCTTGACGCCACATAATGACTGGTGCATCCAACTCATGATTGCTGAGATACCTACATTTACAAGGCGGTCCCTCTTCAGGTCGCACAGGTATACAATAAGACTTCTACACGGGCCGGGGGGGTGACGCATTTTAAGTATCATGCCCAATGCTCAACACAATATAGAAGGTTTTTAGGTATAAACTTGACCTTAATGTGCCTGTAACTGGACAATGCATGCAGATGCACTCCTCCAGAGCTACAGTCCAGAGCCGGCCGATATACACAGCCATAGCCCCAACAACTACCGGTAGTCAGAAGCTCAGCTCTGGCTGAACGTGCAAGGGTGGTTTGCGGGTAGCAACGGCAACAGATGCTGTAGGGGGCTAGGGGTTGGGATGGCGAGCCTCGTATAGCAGTACGTACTGCCGGTCCATTCCCCCCTGTTTTAGGACCCCGCCGTGACTACGTGGACGGAGGTCGGAGCTAACCGCTACCCCTCCTCTTATCCAATCGACATCCCATATATATTTGCTTTTATGCGACTAAACGACACTGCGATAGCGGTAGGCCAAGATCTTATCATTGTAATTCTACTACCGTCACTTACCCATTCTCCTTCTGTCTTCTCTTCTTTTTTGGGGGGAAGAGCTCTACGGCACTACACGGCAGGGTTCAAAGGCTAGGTTATCGACATGGCTGGTATGTACCCTTTTGAAGACTCTTCCTCCAAACCAATGTGGTGGTTTGTTTCACACTGGTAAGTTGCTCGTCTTCCTCTAAATGCGACCGTCGACTCTGTCATGTCTCGCCCAGCTTCGTGCGTATACTGACAGTACGTCTCTACCTACTTCAGACACATGATGCCTTTGAAAAGATCCAACATCCGCCTCCACGTCTCCTAAGCGAGGCACCGCATTCTTGCTCCATGATGTGGGCACCGATTCCGACGGCGAACTGGCTGCCCAAGGCTCCCGAGGTGACACAGGCTCCGAGGGTTCAGAAGAGCAAACCAAGGGGGACGCGCTGCCGTTAGATGTGGACCCTTTGTCACTCCATGTACAGAACCACGACGAAGCTGGTCTGCAAGATGGCATGCTTCCCCGTGACCTTCCCACGCGGACTGCCTTTTATGATCCTGTTGCGGAACGCCAGATGAGCCAGACAGACGCCAAACTTTTCTACCAGCGGAGCCAAATCGGACAGCTAAAGACAGGCAGTGGCGTGTGGTCTCAAGGCTACTCCACGCCCCCTCACGGCAGCCCCATCATCGTCGGCTCCGAGCATCGTGATATTGCCGCCGGCCCTCGAGGCCTCGAGTACCCTATGGATTCGTCTCCTTTGGCCAAGGAAAGGGCCTTATCGAAGGGGAAGGCCGCGGCACACGAGGACGTGATGCTGCCGGAACCAACTCAGCAGCGTTCTGGCCAAACTACCGACGTAGAGAGCTTCCCGCCTCCTCGGAACCATCCTTCTCGAGATGGCGCTGAACCGCTTGCGAATCGTGGTCCAGCTGCTGACGTGGGCTTGGATCACAGCCTTGGCCCGAATGTCCGCATCCCGAATCATCCTAGCGCCCTTGGTGTAGCCGCCTTCTCGGACACGGACCCACACATCACGGCTGAGCTCAGTGCCATTTCCAAGAATATTCAAAGTATTATGGACCTCCGAGAGAGATACGTAAGGCTTTCACTCCAGGGGCCTGACGACAATCCTAGAGACGATCCGTCCTGGTCAATTTATCCACCTCCGCCCCAGCCAGCCTGGGGAGCTGAGCACGCAAGAGCCGTCGCCTCCGCCGAGCACCACGTCAGCACATCCAACAGCCTAGCTGGTAGCATGGTGTTGCCTCCTGCCGCTGATGACCTCGCGGGCCGTCAGGCACCTGGCGTTGAGCCGAAGTCAACGCTCAAGAAACGAAAGCCTGGCCAAGACATTGGCGAGGACTTCAACATGGACGATCTGCTACCCCTTCCCTCGGCCGATAACATGAGCTTTAAGCTAGACGATAGCGGTGTGTACCAAGTTTTTGATGATGAAGCGGCCGAGGCCAGCGGGAATCCCGTCGTTCTGGTTCCCACTATCCGAGAATTTTACATGGACCTGGATCAGATTCTCAGCATTTCCTCGGATGGGCCTAGCAAGAGCTTTGCTTTCCGTCGCCTTCAGTATCTCGAGGGCAAGTTTAACCTGTACGCTCTTCTCAACGAGTACCAGGAGACGGCGGACAGCAAGAAGGTTCCCCACAGAGACTTTTACAATGTGCGCAAAGTCGATACCCACGTTCATCACTCGGCCTGTATGAACCAGAAGCATCTCTTGCGTTTCATCAAGAGTAAGATGAAGAAGTGCCCTGATGAAGTTGTGCTTTACCGCGACGGTCGTCATCTTACTCTAGCAGAGGTCTTCCAAAGTATCAATCTTACCGCATACGACCTTTCCATCGACACCTTGGATATGCATGTAAGTCTGCCCCTCAAAGTCAAAGGCTTATTTGGAACTTGTAAATGCAACTGCTAATACAGCCCCAAAGGCGCACACCGACTCATTTCATAGATTCGATAAATTCAACCTTAAGTACAACCCGATTGGGGAGTCTCGCCTTCGAACAATTTTTCTCAAGACGGACAACTTTATCAACGGACGGTACTTGGCCGAAATCACCAAGGAGGTCATTGCCGATCTCGAGTCGAGCAAGTACCAGATGGTGGAATGGCGAATCTCCATCTACGGTAAATCGCTCGACGAGTGGGACAAGCTCGCCGCCTGGGTCGTGGATAACAAGCTCTTCTCTCACAATGTTCGCTGGCTGATTCAGATCCCGCGTTTGTACGATGTGTACAAGGCGAGCGGTCTCATGGACACGTTTGAGCAGGTGGTGAAGAACGTCTTCGAGCCCCTATTCGAGGTGTCAAGGGACCCTTCGAGCCATCCGAAGCTCCACATCTTCCTGCAAAGGGTAATCGGTTTCGACAGTGTCGACGACGAGAGTAAAGTGGAACGGCGTTTGTTCAAAAAGTTCCCAGTTCCCAAGGTCTGGGACTCGAAGCAGAACCCTCCATATAGCTACTGGCTTTACTATTTGTTCGCCAACATGTCATCGCTCAACGCGATGAGAAAACGCCGGGGGTTCAACACATTCGTGTTGCGGCCACACTGTGGTGAAGCCGGTGACAGCGAGCACCTTGCTGTGGCTCTCCTCTGTTGCCACAGTATTAGCCACGGCCTGCTGCTGCGTAAGGTCCCGCTCTTGCAGTACATCTTCTACCTCGAGCAGATCGGTATCGCCATGTCGCCGTTGAGCAACAACGCCTTGTTCCTCGCTTACGAAAGAAACCCGTTTTACCAGTACTTCCGTCGCGGTCTGAACGTCTCTCTTTCAACAGACGATCCGTTGCAATTTGCCTTCACTAAAGAACCACTCATGGAAGAGTACGCCGTGGCCGCTCAGATTTACAAGCTGAGTCCGGTGGATATGTGCGAGCTTGCAAAGAATTCTGTCAAGCAGAGCGGATTTGAGAGTGCGATTAAGGAGCAGTGGTTGGGATCCAATTTCAAGCTTCCAGGCAAAGCAGGCAACGCTATGGTCAAGACGAACGTGCCTGACCGCCGAGAAGAATTCAGATACCAAACCTTAAGAGAGGAGCGCGACATGCAAGTCTCACTACATACATTTCCATCAGGTACAAACATGCTAACTTAGATGACAGGCTTCACAAGTACATCGTCTATGGCGCCAAGGGGTCTTCAGGTTCCACTGTTACCGCTGGTCAACAGAGTGTTGCCCAAAGCATCATTGGTGGACATCAGCCGGCAGTGCACCGCGAACACGCCAACACGGGTAGCGATCTCGCTGCTGCTGCTGCTGTTGCTGGATCTGGTGAACGAGATGAGAAGGCGGCTTGGCCAGGCAATGTGGGCAACGTGGCGGTCCTCGAGAACGATGTGGTGGCTTCTCCTGCCACTCTTGCACCGTCCATAGATGGTTCATGGCTGGCTGATGACCACACATCAGGCCAAGATCCCAGAATGTTTCCCGGAGTCTTCAGCCGAGGCCAGGCGGGTAGCACCCAGTGAGGACAAGCTTACAACGGATTCAGGACGGCATGTCACGGAAGGAACGGGGCATTGGGAATGGGGTAGGGAACAGGTACATTGGGTCAGAGTTTTGTGATACCTTGATAGTAGTCATGATGTAGTCAGACCTTAAGGACTCAACCCAAGTAGGTCGGACTGTGTGGCTGTTGGAAGTCTCATCAAGTTGTGTCGGCGACTCAGGCGATTGAAGCGATGCAACTAGCTTCCAAGGATAGTATGCAGCCAATGAGGATAGGGGCTCCACTTGGGTCGCAAGCCTCCGCTAGAAGTTAAGGTCCCCATTGAATCACAGACCTTGTACTCAGTATGTCTCGGTGCAGCAGCTGGTTGCGGGGACGAAAAACAAATAGTGTACCTCCGCAGCAGATTATAGCTGCCGCGGTACTTCAAGTAATTTCGTCATGTACCTGACCGCTATTGCGGGTTCGTCACTTCTATGGAAAGAGCCTTGATTGTGTTCGGTTTTTTTTTTTTTTTGCAAGTATCTAACCTGTGCTGACAGTTCTTCAGCCACTCATCCTCTGTATCCTTAGCGGACCGTAGAGCGTCAGCCCAGCCCGGCCCAGTCACCAGCCTCCCAAGTTCCACTTCATGTCACTTTTCTCCACAGGCTCCAGCCCAGTTTAATCAGTTGCCCCCCCCCGGGCCCAACCCAGCTTCTCCGACTCCAAATGCACCACGATCAGCCACGGCCACGACCTCCTCTCTACCACTCACCATCGGCAAAGACGTAACAATAATGCCTTACGAATAACCGCACGTCGAGAGACACACACACCAGATACACACACACATCCACTATCGCACCTAACACCACAGACACCTTGCCTTACTTTGCTCCGAGCGCAAACTGGCATTCGTCTTTTCATCTCTCTTGCCTCGGCCTGCCTCCCGGGTATCCGCCCAACGTTTACGGATTCATCACCACCCAAGCCTTCCCCCGTGGCACAGTACGACCTGCCTATCTTTGACGCTGCAACATTGTTCTGTTCAGCGTCGTCATCCCACAAGCACCCACAAGCTTATGCAATAGCGACATCCGATCTCGCACATACCTGCCGTGCATCTGCTGCTACATCTTACGACTTGTAAGCTATTCCGCCACTCCTCGCGCATTGCGATACCTCCATCATCCCTATACCACCTTTCTCTGCGCTACCCTGCTCTACGCTCTGACCGTCTACGCTTTCTATACTTTGTCTTACCGTTCGTTATTGTCCGGCCGCTGGAGGTTCACGTCAGCTGGTCTCCATCTTGCACCCTACTACGTCGAGTGCTTTTACCACCACTCTCCCTGGCCAAGCTTGACGTGCCCCTCAATGACGAGACCCAGTTATCTTGCAAGATAGGAGCTGACCAAGACACGTTTGCTTCTAGGAACATCTCCAACAACAGCTTATCCGATCCAAACGAGTTCCCAAAACCCGCCCGCTTTCGGGGCCGCTGGCAGCAAACAGCGAGCCCGTCGAAAAGGGATTGACTGTGCCGTGTTTGCTGGCGAACAGTTGTCTACGTACTCGCAACTACGATCCATAGTCCGCGGCCTTTGCCCGTCTAGCAACGCCCACAACCCTTCCACCCACGCACTAAAAGTAGGCTGCTCAAAGTTTCACCAATATGGGTTTCTTGGGAGTTTACAAGGCTGTGTATGACTACGTGCCGCAGGCTGAGGGCGAACTCGCTATCAGTGATGGCGATGTTCTCTATGTACTGGAAAAAAATGCCGAAGACGACTGGTGGAAAGCCAAGAAGAAGGCCAGTGCCGACGACGAAGAAGAACCAGAGGGTCTCGTTCCCAACAACTACGTGCAAGAGGTAGGCGCGTTGGGTTTTCTTGGTGTCGCCCATTTCGTGTCGTGTTTCTGATCTTGTTTTAGGCGCAACCCATCGAAAAGGCACGCGCGCTGTTCGAATACACCCGACAGACCGATGAGGAGCTTTCCTTCCCCGAGGATGCCGTCCTCGATGTATACGACACCTCCGACCCTGATTGGATTTTGGTTGGCCTAGATGGTGATTTTGGTTTCGTTCCAGCAAACTACATTGAGATGGCCGAAGCCGAAGAGTCCGAGGCTCTATCCTCGCCTCCCCCGACGCTGCCGTCTCGTACTATATCTGCCGCGACCGACGCAGAAGGCTATTCCGAAAGGCCGGATTCTACCTACTCACCCGCCAGCTCTCAGGCCAATGATCCCGTGGCAGCTCTCGCAGGTGTCATGGCCGGCCGTTCTGCCCCTCCTCCACGCGCTGCAACCCCTCCGATGTCACCACTGTCTCCTGCCTCGGAGCCATCGGACGATGAACCAATCAGAAGCCCAGCTCTTCCCACGAGACCAGTTTCTCAGGCTGCACCTACACGTATCCAGTCCCAGAGGTCAATAGACACTCACCTATACGATAGTTCGGAAGTAATCGAAGAGCCACCCTACCGTGCCCCTGGTGGCTTCCATATGTACAACATCAACGAGATGGTGTCCGTAATGGGCAAGCGCAAGAAGATGCCCACTACCCTCGGTATTAACTTGGCAACGGGCAACATCTTGATCGCCCCTGAACGTGCGTCGGACGGTCCATCTCAAGAATGGACAGCGGACAAAATGACACACTACTCTCGAGAGGGAAAGCATGTCTTCCTAGAGCTTGTGAGGCCGAGCAAGAGTGTAGATTTCCACGCTGGCGCCAAAGATACGGCTGAAGAAATCGTAGGCGCACTGGGTGAGCTAGCCGGGGCTGTCAAGGCTGAGGGGTTACGCGAGGTCATCTTGGCAGGCTCCGGAAAGGCCCAGAAAAAGGGCCAAGTGCTATACGACTTCATGGCTCAGGGGGATGACGAGGTGACCGTTGCGGTTGGCGACGATGTCATAATCATTGACGATTCCAAGAGCGAAGAATGGTGGCAAGTTCGACGTGTCAAGAACGGAAAGGAGGGTGTTGTTCCGAGCAGTTATATTGAGGTTACAGGCTCCATCGCCCCGCCCTCGAGCACTACCGGCTTGAACGCGGCGAGGTCAACTGTCGAACAAAACCGGCTGGAAGAAATTAGGTTGACAAAAGAGGCTGTCAAGGCCGCTCAGCGAGACAGCTCACAGCAGGTAGGGCCGGGAATGCCTCTACCAAAACGAGGCAGTAGTCTTATGGCAAGAGAAACTGGTAATAACTATGGGCAGCGGAGCAAGCGAGAAAACGGACGTGGCGAAGGCGGCAGCCAAGGCCGATCTGGTAAATCCAGTAAGACCACATGCGGCGGCCCATTCTTGATTTGCTCCTTTTGCTGACTTTTTGCGTCACAGAGCCGGATCCCGCCAAAGTACGCACGTGGACGGACCGTTCGAAGTCGTTCAGCGTCGATGCGCAGTTCCTGGGACTCAAGGACGGCAAAATCAACTTGCACAAGATGAACGGTGTCAAGATTGCAGTTCCCGTTGCCAAGATGTCGGTCGAGGATCTTGAATATGTCGAACGTGCCACGGGAATTTCTTTGGACGAGGACAAGCCGCTGTCCAACGTCAAGAAGGCCAGGGCCTCTCAGGCCGGTGTAGTCAGGGAATCGTCCCCTGTCGGGCTTGGCGCCTCCGTCGGACAACCGCAGAAGCCCGAGTACGACTGGTTCCAGTTCTTCCTTTCTTGCGATGTTGCTGTGGGATTGTGTGAACGGTACGCTCAAGCTTTTGCCAAGGATTCAATGGATGAAAGCGTTCTTCCGGATGTTGACGCCTCGGTGCTTCGCAACTTGGGTCTGCGCGAGGGAGACGTCCTCAAGGTGATGCGAACTTTGGATCAGAAGTTCGGCCGCACAAAGAACGGTACCGATAAAACTAATGGCGAAGGCGATGGTGCGTCGGGTGGCCTCTTCTCCGGTCCAGGCGGTGCCCTGCGGAATAATACGAGAAAGGGCAGGCCGGCGCCTGCGATTCAAACGAGTGACGTCGTTGATCCCAAGGCATTCACCGCGAAGGGCGTTGGCTCCGGCGAGGACATTGACACAAGCTCGCCTGTCTCAACCTCGGCAACTCCTGGGACAGCCAAAACAACGAGTGGCTTTGATGACGATGCGTGGGACGTAAAGCCATCGAAGCAGCCCCAAGAGCCACCACGTACTGCAGCTACACCTGTACCTGTACCTGTTCAACAACCTGCCCAGCCAGCGGGACAGCCAGCGCTGGCTCTACAAGTGCCAGCTCTTACCGGCTCTATGCAGGATTTGTCACTTTTGACAAAACCTTTGGAACCGCAGCGGACAGTTCAGCCGACGGAACCGAGCCCGGCCGTCAGCCAACCGCCGGCGCCGACGCAAGCTCCCCAGGCCACGGGAGCCACACCATCTTTCTTTGATACGATCCGGCCGAACCCTACTGGCATGCAGACACCACAGCAGGCGATGCAAAGGCAACGACCGGCTCCGCCGCACACCACCACAAGTCCCGGCTCCCTGATGCCCCCTCCGCCCGCAAGACCGCTGTCAGCGCCCCAGTCGGCCCAGCCGAGTGCCTTTGCGCCCCCGCCTTTGATGCCTCAAATGACTGGCATGTCCCCTCAAGCATTTCAGACGCAAGTCGCACCACCAGGCCAGAGCCTGAACGATATCAATCAGGCGCGTCTGCAGCAACAGTATACCATGCAGCAGCAGATACCCCAGCAGCAGATGAACCCTTATTCGATCCCTCAGCAACAACCAGTTCCTGGGGTCATGGGGTTCAACCCGGGCATGCAGCAAACGGGTGGCCAATTCATACAGCAGATGCAGCCTATGATGACAGGTGCGCCTACACAAAGTCCTTTCGTGGACCCCCAGCGACAAAACCAGTTCCCTCCAATGCAGGCACAGCCTACGGGCTTTCAGTTTGGTCCGGTGCATGGCTTCAATCCTCAGCAAACTGGTAATGTCAACTCCTTCTTGCCTCCCGCCATGGAGCCGCAAAGAACCGGCATGCCAGGATTCCAGCCTCAGCAAACCGGCATGAACAGCTTCAATAACATGGGCAGCCCTGGCTCTATGCAACCTGCGGTCCAGCCCTTGCAACCGCAGAAGACAGGCCCTCCTCCTCCGGTCCGGTTCGGCGTCACAGGAGATGCGAAGAAGTTGATACCGCAGGCAACGGGCCGGCGGGCCAATCTCTCTCAAGCAAGTAAGTCAACTACGTCGCGCACACCATGATCAAGATTGCTAGAGACAGACTCGGCTGACACTGATTTGAAGCCCCTAATAATCCATTCGGTTTCTGATTGCACATGCTTTTCACGGGCTAGATGCCTCATGTGTTCCGGGTTGGAGCGAGCGAACTTCTTGCTGTGTTTTTCTACTTTCCTGGATATCCCAGCATAGCATATGCGCACTGCGGACATGCTCACCGCCGTCATACCAGTCTACATGCATTAGATGTACTTAATATTATTTCTCTCCATGTTGCAGCAGACGCACTTTACGTAGGACCGCACAAAGACGAGCCTTGCTTGAACCCGATGCAATGATAGAGCAGGTCTGCTATGCCTCCCGTTTCATACAGTCCTGCTTCAGCTGAGAATAGACATGAATGCGACGAAATGGTACACAAGGCATGATAAATAGTCTTCTCGTCGCCTCGCCGGCGTACACCTATGATAACCCGACCAGAGCAACAGTCCTTTACCATAAAGTATCATCCAAGGGGACCCATTGGCCTAATGTCTGACGACAGGCATTAGCTAGTTAATATATAGATATATAGTGAATTCAAAAAGTGAGGCGTGGCCACCTCCAATGTAGTCAGTATGTGCCCTAGGTGTATTGACGGATGTCTCCTTGACACTACTGGTACGACACAAGGGGGGGGGTGGGGGGGGGGGGGGGGGGGGGGGCATGATGAAGCCAAGGAAGAAGGGGCGGCGAAGTGTCACAAATCGAAACGCGTGCAAATCTACCGAATATATGAACTTCGAGCCGCATGATAAGCAATTGACGTATTATACACATATTCTGTTGATAACCCCTTCTTGTCCCCAATTACTCGTGTCTTCACTATCTGTAACCTTTCCCGAGTGACTGTTGTCCAAAACAAGCGCACAGCTTTGATTCAAGGTCAACGAAGCGGAGAGGCCGAACTCCCGGATCGCTTTGCTAAGCCTTACGTCGATGAACGGTGGCTTGTCCAGCTCGCGCGGTTACCTTTAGGGGCGTGGGCTCGGTTTGAGCGGTCTTATCTGTCAACTTGGCCGGCTGGAACCTCTTGCGAACCGCACGAATCATCATGATGAACCAGTAAAAGTTGAGACTGTTAAGAGTCAGGTTGCTGATGAGATACGTCACAGCCAGCCACGTCGGAACCGTTGACGCCTCTGTCGCAAATCTCATCACGCCTGTCGGTGCAAGAATGGCGCCCGTTTCGGGAGATATCTCTTTGGGCAAGACAGGGTGGGCATTAATGGCAGCGTAAATGTCAGAAAACGCCTTGACCGACTGGTATGTTCCGTAGACTAGACGGCAGGAAAAAAATGTAAAGAGGAGCATCAAGCCGTTGTAAAGTTGCGCGCGGGACCCGGTCATTCCTAGCTTATCGAAGAACCAGTGGATGTTGAGGAAGGGTGTCGATAACTCCCAAAGGATGAAGACGCAGCCGTAGTAGTTCAGAAAGGGTCGCTGGAGAAGAACCACGGTCAGGGGGAAGTCGAAATGGGGGGCTCGCACGAGGTAAACTTACGAATCCAAGCGAGTAGACAAAGAGGGCGCTAATGGCGTGGGCCAGTGTGCCAAATCCAAAGACATCCATGTTGCAGCTAGTTACAACAAGGTCCCAAAGGAAATAGCCAGCAGCAAGGCCTTGAATCATACCAGCGGCACCAGTGTAACCCCATATACGACCTTGCCAGTCCATCTGACTGCGCTCTTCGTCAACGAACATGACCCAGAGGGCCAGCGCGTTGATAAGCACGCTCTGGACGAGAGAGACGACGTGAGCGTCCCAATTGATCCGTCTTTTCCTAGGTAGGTCGCGATATTTGTGGCCAACAATCAAACGGGATAGCAGTGGCGACACCGGATAGTAGATGAAAGAGTACAGCAAGGCAGAGGCGAAGACCTCGTGTACATGTATCGGTAGGGTCGGGAGAGAGAAGTAGTTAGCCAAGGGCTGTGTTGCCTTGACGAGCCATGGTAGTGGCTCAATGAAGAAAGGGTCTTTCATTATACGCTATCGCCCTCGACTTTCTTTTCTTCGGTTTGATCGTGGAGTCGGCGCAGCGGCACAAAGATGAGCGGAATGGGTCGAAGGCAGGCGCGCAGGTTGCTTGTAGGACTGAGTGCAGGAACTTGATCCCTTTTCAATGACGTTGGTTAGGACGCAGAACGCCTTGTCACCGGATCAGACCGTCGGTCTGCTGGATCCTTCAAAGCGGACAAGGCTGGACTGAGAAGGCGTGTAGAGTGACCCAAGGTCTCGTGAGGGCGGCGTGAGAAGAAGTAGGAAAAGGGTAGGTAGGTAAGATCACCTTGACGCGGGGAGCTGGGAGGATTGTTGGGGGAAGCTAAGCTTGATGGAGGAGGACCCTTGGAGACGTTTGTGGTGGGGCAGCGAATACGTACCTCAGTGGCCTCACAGCCATCCATGACCAGGCGTCGTGTCAAGCGGTTCTCGGGTACATTAGCGGCCCAAGCTTGTGTCACTGCCTGCATCAGCTGGGTCGGAACAGCAATTCGGGAAGCCTTAGCGAGTGTTTCCGTTTCCCCTACAGCAGCAGCTATGACACCGGCGTAGGACGCCCAGTAACCCCGTGATGGCGTCAGATGGGCTTGACATGGGAACAGGAAGGAATGTGGGGAAGGGGGAATATTTGTACATGGTAAGGCGAGCACGAAGATACTGTCTTTTACATGTGGCCTCAACTACACTCTGAACAAAAATATGATCTACTTGGTAAGGGAGCAAGAACACCAGTATGGTCTTGGAAACCAGCAAGCAATTTCTGGACGGAACTTAACTATACCATGTACAGACAGTGTGAAGCATGAATGTGCATTCGCACCTGCAGCATTCATATGACAAAAGCGAGCTTACCTCAGCCCTCACTAACCCTGATACATGCAATTACCCCCTCTCATTACCCCTGTTATACGCATGCTTCCTACTGACCTTTCCAGGTGCCTATGGAGCTGGCGATTGTGTTCATGTCCACCGCCTACCGCCTACCTAGCTATCGAACCACCTTCCTCGGTGAACTCAGATACTCCACGGCGAGGTCACCCACAACCAAATCACAGCCTTCAAATGTGAATACCCAAGCATCATCTAGTGCAAACATGGCTGATCTTCTTCTTGATCTACTCGACACGCGGCAGTCTCCCAGAGCCGAGACGAACTCGAAATTGCGGTCAACCAAGCTAGCTTATCTGTCCCATCTCGCAGACCAAAGTCAAGCAGCCCTGACATCGACAGAGCCTCAATCCCTAGCTCAGTCTTCACAGTCGCTCCTTCTCTCACTCCAAGATGCCTCAAAGCGCTCTCACAAGTCCATCATCGACTCAGCCTCGCACCATGCTAGTCTGACCCGCGCCTTACCTATTCTAGTCGCCGACACTACGGACCTACGCAATGCAATACCCAAGCTTGACTCAGAGGCATTGCGCTTTTCCACCACTTACAGCAAGACCATCGATAATGAGGACTTAGCAGAGAGAAAGCGTGCTCTGTTGCTACTCCGCAACGTCGAACGCCTTGTTGACGTACTTGAACTTCCAACCCTCCTTTCGTCGGCCATCAACACTGTCCCTGCGAACTACGCCTCGGCCCTTGATCTCAATGCCCACATCCGGAGGCTTCATGGTCTGTACCCAGATTCACCGCTGGTTGATCTGGTTTCCCGCCAGGCCGATGATGCCATCGTCAAAATGACGGTTGACCTCATCACCGCCCTCAAGTCTCCAGGGCTCAAGTTGGCCGCATCGCTACGCACCGTCAGCTGGCTCAGGAGGGTGCTACCTGATTTATCCTCGATGAGCTCCTCAAGTCGCGAGTCTCAGGAGCATACACTCTCTCTACTATTCCTTTGTTGCCGCGTAGCGACCTTGGACGCGACTCTGGGGGCCCTGCAACCCCTCCGCGAATTGGCCGATGAGGAGCAGCACAGGCAACAAAGCCCTAACAACCAGTCCTGGTCCGGCGGTCAGCAGACAGAAAAGTACCTCAAACGTTATGTCGAAATTTTTCGGGAGCAAAGTTTCGGGGTCGTTTCCATGTTTAAGAGCATCTTCCCCGACACAAGCCATCAGGCCAGGCGTCCCGATGCCGATGCCAAGGATCCTCTCCAGCCCTTACCATCGACGTTGTCGACTTTCCCGCTTCACCTCGTCGAGATGCTACTCGATACATTGGGGAAATATCTCCCTACTGTCAGGGATCAGGCAGCACGAGATAGCATTCTCACGCAAGTATTATACTGCTCAGGAAGCATGGGCAGGCTTGGGGGCGATTTTGGCACGCTGCTAGCTGGGCTTAGTGACGAAGGCGAGGGAATGACGAAACAGTATGAATGGGTTGATATAGTCAAGCGACACCGGCTGCTGTCGGGGCGTCTGGAGTCAGTCATTGGCGATTACAAGGCAGCTGGAGTCAAAGACGGGTGAGAACGCCAGCCCTCGATACCGTTTTTCCAATGCGGGTTCAACGAGGTGTGTTGCTTGTCTATTAACGGTTGGAGAGATGACAATGTCAACCCACAAAAAGACAAATAAAAGGGGGTTATTGTTTCTCAAAAAAACGAAAAAAAGTCAGGAAGCAGCGGCGTGACGAGGATTACTACCTGCGCTAAGGAAACAGGACCACGATAGCTCCGGAGGGAGCTTGCCCCCTCTATAATCGCCACACCCAATGCATGAAGTATGCAAGTTCTGTTCGAATGTACCCCTCGCTATTAACTTATTTTTAGAAAAAAGTAGAACAGTGCAGATGCTGTTTTTGGATGACCGGGAGGTTGATGACAGCATCCCGTCAATGTGATCCGAAGAAACCTAGACACGACTGATCGGATAGGAGCATAATATGACTATATCTATTACAACTTACCGATTGTGGTTCACTTCGAGCTCCGTTACGTACAAGTCCCCAACGGGCTACCTACCTACCAATCGCCACCTCTAGCGGGTAGTGAGTGAACACCTACCCTCAGGTGCAACCAATAAACCCCCCCTGTGGTTGCTCTGTTAAAAGCCATCATGATTTCGCGATCCCCCTTCAGGCTTTTGTACGTATCATCGCAACAACACTAGCAACATCCCATACGCGCCCCAAAATCTCAACGCAGAGACATAATGGCTCCGGAATCTGAAACTCATCTCCAAACCTAAACCCGCTCACAGACTGCGCGCTCTTTTTTCTTTGCTTGGTCCAGTCCAGTACATCTACTCTCAACAGTACGGCAGGCTTCACCTACGGCCCAATGTCTCAACAGACGACAACCTCTAGGCAGACAAAGTCATGTAAGTGATACAGTTGTACGCCGGTAGGATCGGCCCGAGAATTCGCATGGCGCTGGCTCTTTGTTATTACTATGACCGTTGTGGCTGCTCAGCCCATCATCCTTGCCGTTACCCAGGCTGATCTGTTCATCTCATATTTCCAGCTTGGCACTTCATTGCTGGACTTGGCTCTGGTGTCGCGTCGGCGGTGCTGCTGCAACCGCTCGACCTGCTGAAAACACGTGTGCAGCAATCAGGCCAGCGATCCCTGACATCATATCTCAAAGATGTCGCCGCGGCCCCAAACAAGATCCAAACACTTTGGCGCGGCACAGTTCCGTCGGCCCTCAGGACCGGTTTCGGCTCAGCTCTCTACTTCACATCCCTCAACTCCATCCGCCAACATGTTGCCCAATCGCGCCTCTTGGGCCAGGCCGCCACTAGCCAAGCCGCCCACTCGTCTTCATTACCGACGCTCACTCCGACGGTCAACCTCATGGCCGGCGCCGTTGCCAGAACGTTCGCAGGCTTCGTCTTAATGCCACTGACCGTCATTAAAGTTCGATACGAATCAAACCTGTATTCCTACCAGTCTATTCTAAGCGCATCATCCGATATCTACAGGACGAACGGTTTGCGAGGCTTTTTTGCGGGCTTTGGCGCCACGGCTGTTCGCGATGCGCCGTATGCGGGCATGTATGTATTGTTCTATGAGCTGCTCAAGAAGCGGCTCAGTGGCCTGTCCTTTGACAAGGGAGGACATAACTCAGCACATCCCATCACAATCAAAACATCACATGCGACCCTGGTAAATTTTAGCTCCGCCATCATGGCCGGGGCCGCTTGCTCTGTCGTGTCGAATCCATTCGACGCTATTAAGACCAGGATTCAGTTGCAGCCAGCCATTTACCGGAACATGTATCAGACTTGCCACAAGATGGTCACAGAGGAGGGTGTGCGGTCACTCCTGGACGGGGTAGCTCTCCGAATGAGCAGGAAAGCAATGAGTTCAGCCTTGGCCTGGACTGTGTATGAAGAATTGATTCGACGAGCTGAGCGTACTTGGTCCTCCGGAATAACAACGAAAGGAGCAGCGCCATAGTACCAAACCCACGCAGCCCAGACAAATAGTTTCTACCTTATCCGGTCACAAAATAAGCATCATATCGCACATACCCAATGCCCCATTCGTGGTATAACCCAATGCTACCGAGCACTCCTGAACAACTGCCCAGTGTTCTGTCCTCTCCATCCACCATACGAGCGAGGTGAGGCGAGGACATTTGACATGGTCGCAGTATCTCGATCCATTCTCGTAAATTACGCCGGTTTGGCACCTGCAAGGTACATAAGGAGTGCTGGCGACTTGCTTCTCTTACGGTCACTCTTCTTTCTAACCCATTCAAACTCGGGCTCGTGCCTGTGTGACTTCTTGTCCTCGATCTCGAGCACCAGCTTAGATGAGCGCTTCTCACGGAGTGATCTTGTATGTCTCCATAGCGTGTCTTGCTCCCATTCTGGAACCCAGCGTTTGATAAGCACGTAATCGGGGTCCTAGGCCACATGAGTTAGCGAATACTGACCGGAAGCAACGGTGGGGTAGTCTTTGCGTACGACATCCAGCTCCCACTCGACATGGTATGTTCTCAGCGTCTCGATTGACAGATGTTTCCGGGCCATACGCGTGTACGTTGGGCGGCTGCCCGCAACCAGAAGTGTATTGGCGGGGTTCGGCTTCGGCTTGCGGGAGTGAAGCTCGGGGATCTTCTCCTTCTTGAGAATGGCAGTAATGGCTTTCTCGTCAAGACCTGACTTGAGTAGATCTTCCTGAAGTCGTCTTTGGTACTCCTTTTCACGCTCTTCTTTTTCCCTCTTCTCCTTAGCCAACCGGTCCAACTCCTTTCGGCGTTCTTCCTCTAACCTTCTCTGAAACTCCTTTTCGCGCTCCTCCTCCTCTTTCTTCTCCTGAGCAAGGCGCTCCTGTTCCTTCCTCTTGTACCGCTCCACGGCATCGGCGGCCTCCTTCTCTCGCTTCTTGGCCAGGTCTGCCAACCGCATCTCCTCCCGGTACTGTTCCAGTTCAATCTGTGTCTTAAAGCGTTTTTCTTCTTTGGCGCGGGCCTCGCGACTTCGGATTTCTTCCAGGTCGCGCTTTGCACGCTGGAGCTCGGCTTCTTCACGATACTCCTTTTGGGTTCGACGTTCCTCCTTCTCGCGTGCCTGGGTGATCCTGAGTTCGGCCAGCTCCTGCCGAGCCCTTTCCGCCTCATAGTCCTCTCGAGTCATGTAGGAAGAAGATGGCGACTGGGAGTGGGGGGAATGGGGGGAGTGGCCGCGCGAACGAGCACGGTGACGCGAGTGGTAGACCTGCATGTGGCGGTCGTCCTCTTCATCTGAGTGTTCGTTATAGATGCGGTTGTTGATGATGACAGGAGCTGGGGCCGGTGCCGGTGCTAAAGGAGCGCTACTTGAGGGAGAAGAACGTCGCTCGCTTGAACGTTCTCTGGATCGAGTGCGAGTAGTAATGACTGTGCGCTCTGGGGCCAGGAAGGCAGGATGCTGAGGAGCTGAGGCGTAATAGCTTTTGGGCCGCGGCCTCGCTTCAACATAGTGAACAGGCCCAGGCGACTGCGCTCGACGCCTTGAGAATCGGATGTCGATGTCATCCGAGTCCGAGTAGTAGCTACTCATTGTGTAATATGAAAAGGAGCACTACAGGTTGCGTAAGGTGTAGGTGGCGATTGTCGCAAGGGTGAGGCTAGCCTCGAGTCACTAGTCGTCGAAAGTGATGCCCGAGAGGTCGACCCCTTCACAGAGTAGGCGGAACAAGTGGCACACGCAAAACAAACAACAAAAGAATGCTGCGATGGTAAGAGGAGAGGGGGGGATGGGAGGGGGCGGGAGGGTGAGATATGGTGACCATTTATGCTTTCCCTGGCTTAGGGCACAAAACAGCCGGGGGGAGGGGGGTGGATGAGATGCTCCCTCCGTCTGGCACACCACGACAATGATGGTCAGAATACATGGTCAAGAGAGAGGAGTGGTCGGTATTGGACAGCCGACATGCGCACCTGCATGCGAAGGCGAGAGGGAGGGGGTAACAGAAGCGGAGGAAGAGGGAGGATAGACACCAGGGGTGTGAAAGGAGAGAGGTTCCCAGGAGGCAGGGGAGGGAACCAAGGAGGGGGCACTGCTAATTAGTTCGGGACGAGAAGAGCAACGGATCAGAAGAGGCGCCTTGGGTGTCCAAACGGCCTCTGTGAAGTGGCTGGCTATATTAGTGTCGAAGTCTACCCCTGCTCTTGGCTGACACTGTCTTCTGTTGTACTACGTGAGAATCTACTGCATCAGTGACTCTGAAACTCCGAGGTTCTGACCGACAGACGAGAGGAACCATTATCACCATTCATGTCTTCGGAGGCGGAGGAGGAGGACGTCAACAGCGCCCCGTTACCTGTTGTAGTGTCGTTCTACATGTTGCCAGTCTGAGGTACGTCCTGTACGGAAAGAGGGCGGAGCAGTCAGCATCGGCAAGGTAGGCAAAGGACTGGCTGGCCATTCCTTACTTAGGTAAGTTAAGGGTTTTGTCTTTCTGCTCCCGCCTTCCTCGTCGGGTGTTTCTTAGCCCCCTCCTGTCCATCCCACCCCCCCTCTTCTTAACTGGATTTGGCTTAGTGCTCTACCATAGCTACCCGTAGGGCTGCACGATGCTGACAAAGTGGACCTCATCATCCAGGGTGCGGTGCCACTGGTGGCTTGAGCTTTCGCTCTCAGTTGGGGGCCGGAACACTCTGTCCCACTCTTCAGGATTGGGTGCTCGATGTGACTGGACAGCGCTGATGATTGTCAAATGGGTCCAACAGCCACCGCCATCGCAACTTCAGCTGACCAGGCCAGGCAGCCATTTTCGGAGCCAGCAATGGCACTGCATTGTTTTACTACTGAGAGATGTTAAGTAGGTGCCTAGTCAGGGTAATATTGTGTCTGCCTGCTTCACCATGCAAGGGAAGCCCGGCTCGTGTACCCATTAGCAAAAGTAAGGTCGGCGCTTGGAGCTAATGTTCAGTTCTTGCAAGCTAATCAAAACGGCAGAAATGATGCAAAGGAAAGAACAAGGGAAAGGGCATGTGCTTTGTATCCTGCGAGATGATATTTACACTACCCACCCACCTAAGATAGCAGGGTGCACCGTAGCTGTGGGTCAACTTGGGTGGTCAGCTGGGGTCGTTGTTGCTGTCGCACGTTCATATCCTAGATAGCTAGGTAGGTACTCTGCTGCCTTGCTACTCACAGCCCCTCCATATCTGGCCCGATAAGATGCAGCTTCGTGTTTTGACTGCCGCAACACCGTTGTTCCCCTGGCGCCTAGGTAAGGGGAGTAATTGCGATGAACTGACTCGCCCACTCCTGCACAGGTCGTGGCGGTTACTGAAACAACTCTACCTGGCCGAGGCCAAGCAGAGAGCAATTATTCATGTATGACCTTTGCCTGTTCCCCCCCTCTTTCCTCTTGAGATCCCTCGCCCTTGATCCTCACACTCTCACGTATTGGGGCTTCAGATTCGTTTAGACACAGCGACGAGAGAGTCAATCACACACTATGTTAGGGTGGCATGTCCTTCGCATTCTGTTTATTACTCACACTCCCCAAAGGGCGAACAAAAGCTTGCTATGCTGACATCGATGACATCTGATCACGTCTCTGGATCGAGACTCTGATTGGCTAGCCTGGCTTGTCTTTGTATTTGCTGCTTCTCCCACTCAAATAATGTATTTATTTGTTGAGTCTTAGGAAAGAGAGTGAGCTAAGTGTAACGTCCGGAGAGGCAGACATCAGGTTTGGGCACATTCGGCCTCTCCGTCAAAGATGGACATCTAACGACGTTGGCTTGACCATCCATGACACCGACCTATCTATTGGCAGCCGGCAGTCAATCATCATAGATCGGTTTACCGTCTTGCCGTATGCCTTGGCGATTACACAAGGATAGGTGCCCCATCCTTCTTCCGTACCTTTGAATAAATGCTTGCGATGCTGCGTCTGTCCTCTAGCATCGCCTCTTCCTGATACAACTTCGTCTATCATGACTGTGCCTTGAGCATCTGGTCAATGTGTTGCCGACTGTTCTTATACGTCGTCTCCAAGTAATGCAACTTCTGGCTCAGCTTCTCAACCTCGCCCTCCTTCTCCTTGATCTGGCCCTCCAGCTTTGTTGTCAGCTGTGGTGTGGGCATCGAAACGAACCTTTTGCGCCCCCCAACCGGAAGGCCAAGTGTCAGCAAGATTACTTCCGAGCTGGGCATTTTCCCGTTCTGCTCTCTTGCCATCCGTCCAGAGCGAAACATCGGCTGTGGCGGACAGAAGGGAACACACTTATCAGCAAGGGCTTCACATACATTTTACCAACACCCTCGTAAACACCCGAGTTCGTGGGAAGGGTCGACACCTCGTCCAGAGTTAAGCGCACCATCCGCATTTCTCGTTGCTTTGCCGTCATCTGCGTGCGGGCCTGGCCAATCTGCTGTTGGGCCACTATGGCCTGGCTCTCGATTTCACGGATCAACTAGAACGGAAGGCAGAGTGAGCACCACTGATGTGAACTGTTCAAACCAGTGTATCGGCCGGAGACCACCCTCTCCTCTTACCTTTTCAAGGGCCTGGTTTGGGATAGACATTTTGTGAAGCTTGTAATTATCGTAGGGCAAAGAGATAACGGCCTTGTGTTGGTTTTGCTGAAGCGGATCGGGAATGAACGTCGCTACGATTTAGTGTAAATGCGATGGTGTTGGTCGTGGCGATCAGGAGGTGAAATAATCCCTCCGATGTGGGTATTCAGGCTGGCGCAAGCTTTCCGTTCAGTGTGGTTTTGAACTGGGTGGGTAGGTGGTGACAGACAGACCTTGCAATACTAACGGAGGGGCTGTGCTTGTTACGTGCACATATGTAGTGGTTGGTTGCATTTTTGTGTATCTACATATGCGATTGTGGGGCCTACGGGACCCTCTAAATACCTTGCCTAGGTAATCATGTGTGTAGTTCCTACACCACAATAGAATATCGTCTATATAATATTGCCACTGCCCACTTAAGGGAAGAACCTTCAGGAAACATATACCCCATGCATATAGGTACCATGATGTAGTTACTACAAGACGGGTTCAATACTCAACTGAAAGGGTATCTCGGGGAGACTATGATACAAGGACCTAGTTATCCTCTTGCTTGTGCAGTCTTGCATGAACGTCGTCTTTCAAAGGTCAGGCCACCGTATTCAGCCATGATTGTATCCGGGGACACAACTCCATGGTACCTGCCACTGCCGAGCGTTCATTCGACCTTCTTACCGCTGACGACGAGTGGTATCGAAGACAGCAACCTGGGCCAAACAAGCTTGTACTCTTCCTCGCGGCCCTCGAGACATCTGCGGAGCCATATTCCCCAGGTAATGTAGTAGTATGCTAATGCCTTGTTAGCCCAGTGATATTAAACCCCGCCGTCGGATGCGAAAGGCTGTATAAGTTATACCTCCTAAGACAATGTTAGTGATTAATTGACGCCGGGTGGGCGTAAGTGGAACGTCAACGCAACACATACCGATTCCTGTCATCAGGTGCCACCAGGCGTGACCCTCGAGTACGGCACCCCAGGGCAGCCCGAGCTGTCGCCGCCAACCTCGGATCTGGCTGCAGAAGGCGTTGTCCAGATTCCAAATGAGAAAGCCCATGAGAAATACGCCGAGACCTGTACCAACCATGATCCACATGGTCTCAAGGACTCCGTGAGCCTTGGCCTGGTTTCTCTTGGTAAGGACCGGGCGTAGCTGGGTCTCCATCACGTATAAGCTACGCAGGACAACCTACACAGCGTCAGTGGCCATGTCAAGGAAAACAAAACGATATGCATCAACGGGGAGAGGCGGTGTTACCGTTGCTGTGAGTGCGGCATAACAAGATTGATGGAACATGGGGTCTTTGGTGGTGTGGTAATGAAACTGGCGGATTTGCAGTCAGCCTTGGCTACCTTCGACTTGACATCCTCTTTCGATGCAGGGCGAGGAAAATACACACCGTAATGAAACCAGCCAGGAGAACGAGGCCGCTACCCAAAAAGCCGGCAAACTGTGGTGATTTTGAAAACGAGAACGTTGCAAAAACCATCAGACAAGTCGTGTAAATCATGGATAGTTCGTCTATCAGCTGCATAGTGTCTATACGGGTTCTGTGAGCAGTGCGTTCGAATCGCTCAAATCGCTCGAATCACAAACGGGGCCAACGCGCGCCTCTCGATGTTGGGGACATACATTTCAATGATGTATGGAAGGCCGTGGAGCCAAGACCGACGATAATATAGCCTAGATAAGCAATGAGGAATATGCGCGGGTGCCTCTGAGAGATGCAATTGCGCACGCCTTTGAAGCCGAGCCAGAGGAACAGGAGATTCGTAAACGTCTTAAAGGGGCGCGAGGTAAGTAATGTCAACGTTATGGATAGTTTCAAGGGGGTACTGCTTCGTGCTCACATTACAAACTTCTGCACAATAGTACGAAACTGCATAGTCCTGGGGGGAAGGTGAGCAGAAGTCAGGAATAAAGTGCCCGCTCACCCAGTACGCAAGCCATGTCTTACCTCTTCGCAAAAGTTCAGAGTAGACGTCTTCTCGCCCCAGAATCCGTCTGGAACGTCCTCGTTGTAGGCTAAGCGCAAGGCCTGGAACAACGGGGACGATGCCATTGTAGTCGGATAGGGTTAATTGTATGTAGATCAAGCTGAGCCGGAGATGGGCTACGTAGCAAGAACCTGATGACTGTTTGCGGGTTCCCTATATCGGTACAGCACAGTAAGCGAGTGTTTGGAGTGCAAGAAGGCGAGAGAGAGAGAAAGAGTCGACCTGGGTCTGAGAGTGATGGAGTGCCTATGAGGAATCAAGCCTAGCGGCAACGAAGCCGTTGTAATAGGCCCTTCGAGGGATCTGAAGTTAAAATGGGGTTTCCATGCGCAGGCTCCAGGTACCAGAGATCTCGAGAGTAACTATGACAGCTAGAGAGACAGACAGAGACGGTTGAAAGAAGAGAGAGAAGCCCCGTATTGCGATGTTCCGGGTCGTCCGGCAGGAAGTTTGAATAATCCCGAGTTGCCCGAGAGTACAGCAGCTGATTGGCTCTATGTTGGGCTCACGTACTGTAAGATAGAGTCAGGTAAGTGGCTCAAGGTAAGGAAGGTATCACCAGTAACGTAGGTAACCCGGGGCAAGGTAGTAAGTTAAGGTAAGCGGTGGAGGGGGCAGGGAGAACTGTTGTGCGAGGTAAGGCAGCGATGTAAGGGAGGCAATTGGTTCGTCTCGCATAAACATGACAACGAATACTAGATCAGTAACGTGGCTACTACATACACTAGATAAGAGAGGATGGGAACCTGGCTGGGCGAGCCGGCGACTTCAACCCGAGACATGCCCGCTCAGGGTATGGGTTTTCCACGTTGCAAGTTGCAAGTGCACGCACCGGACCACGACTTAGGCCCAGCCCAGCATTCAATGTAAACCACATGTGGCGTAGAAGTTCCGGAATTCAGTAAGATGACGTACGTACCATGGCTGATGCACTTTCGCTCGGCTCATGGGGTGGGTGTCTTTTTTATCAACCTGATGCTGTTTCAACAGGTTCCGAGTTGCAAGGCCATCTCAAAGTATTGGGTGCCTGGCTTGATTTGCACTTCAGGCCTTAGAAACGAGAAATACGTGCAATATAATCAACTTTTCGTTTCTTCCTGTGCCAGCTACCGGCAGACGCGCAGTCAGAGTACCTAATGTTGTCAGGGGTGTGGGGTGTAGAAGTACCTAGTGTATAGTGGGAACTACCTACCTTTGCCTACCTAGATACCTCTAGCCTCTAGGTGCCTTGGGCATGTAATTAACGCAAGCCGCACGTAGAAACAGAATGCACCTACCTCGTTTCGCAGCCAGCACAGCACAGCGCAGCGGCTCACGCCCATCCATTCAGCCCCAAGCCCGAAATTGCTCCGACTCCCTTACATGCCACCTGGACTTTCGTCCTCGTTGCCTTTCGATGAGAGCTGCGTATTGTCACCGCACCCAACCATCAACATACAATCACCGCTAAACTTGTAGCCACTAAGAGCACCGCGGGTCCGCAAACCATTGTAACACCCATCCATCTCTCTTTCCTCTGCAATCCGCCGGTCGTCTTCAGTTTGGTCAATCAACGCGCACCCTGCCGAACAGCTGCTACAAGGCAGTTACGTCCGTGGTCGAGGCCACTCTAAAACATTGTGAACCAACAGCCGAGAACTCTAATTGGTAGATCCCACTGCTCCAGGACCATACTCGAAATGCACATGGTCGTTGGATCCCGCAACAGCCACAAGGCATAGCCAGCCTAATTCTATCTCCACTTGGAAGCTATACTTACCAAAAGGCGCCCGGTCGTCGACATGGCAGCTCCCGCAAAGTCGACGCGCTGGGGTTCCTTTCTTCAGCAGGCCGTGGCCGGCGTGGAAGCCCGGCTCGATAACATACTCGCCGAAGGCGAAAACGGTCCCAACCTGCCGCAATCTGCCCATCCTGCCGCAGCTCCCGTCAAGGATCAGCAACCTAGTGAGAAGCCCTCGTCCTCCTTCGTTGTCGCTTCTTACACTCCTGGCAATGCCTTTTTTTCTGGCACTGACTCTCGATGTTACAGACCAGCCTCGATCTTCGACCAGCAGCCGTACGAATGACCGCTTACAGGAGCGCCTTGCCAAGGCTATGGCCGCCAAGAACAATCAGTCATCCGACGCTCGCAGTATAGCCTCCGACTCCCAAAGTGCTCGGCCGAGCGCGGATGGAGGCCGTCCCGAAGCCAGTACGCCACAGAAAGACTGTATTGCCGCTACAAGTCCGGCTCCGAGTCCGCCACTTACCTCCCCCATGGTTAAGGCTGCTGCCCACGAGAATGCCACGCAATTCCGACTCCAGCCCAAACCGACTGTCTCGCAAGGCCATCAAGATGACCAACGGCCTCAGACCACGGCACAGGGCGAAACAAAGCCAGAGACTACACACGTCGCCGATACAGCTAGTTCGTTTGATAAAACAATCCCGTCTGAGATATTACAGGCCACATTAGCATCTTCGAAGGATACGACGGACACAAACCACGCTTGCAAACAATGTTCTGTTTACAGAACGCGGGTCGAAGCTCTAGAAGCTATGGCAGAGCAGACAGCAAGGGAGCAGCAGGAGGAAATACATCGCTATATCGAGCAGTTGGAGGCTCTCCAGGTAAAAGTGCAATTTCTGGCACGGGATGCGACTGACGCTGCTCGAAAATCTGCCGTTGCAGCACCGGCAGGCAGCCACGAGCGGAAGCTCGCCGAAAAAGACGAAAAGATTGCAGCCCTCATGGAGGAGGGAAGAAACTTGGCTGCAGTTGAACAGAAACATCGGACGATTATCAGGAAACTCAGGTCACAAATAAGTGGCGATGAAAAGACGGTAGCAGAGCTGCACGCTCGCCATGATAAGCTAACGACCGACGTGGACACGTTCCGTGCCCGAGCCAGTCGCGTCGATGAACTCGAACAATCGAACCAGGATTTGCAAATCAGATCCAACGGCATGCAGGACGAGTTGAACGCGTTGCGTGCCGAGGTGTCGGCAAACAAGTCGGTAATTCAGAGATTGCGGGATGACCTTCAGAAGGCATCAGACCAAGCCCATTTAACCGTTGGGAAGGCCACCGAAGAGGCGCTCACAGCAGAGAAACGCCGCGTCAAGGATCTTGAAGACACTGTCGCTGCTCTGCAGGTGGAAAAGAGCTTGGTTTCTGACAGGGCAAAGGCCAACGCCGCCGAAGCAGAGGAGAAGGCGACACGTGCGGCTGAGCGCACCCGTATTATGGAGATTGAGATGAAGACGGAGCTTCAAGCGATGGAGGGGAAGCTGGAAGCGATGCGTGCGCTCGCGGAGGAGGCGTCTTCGGGCGCTATGGGTGATTCTCAAGCCAAGCTACTGCGCCAAGTGGAAACATTGCAGACACAACACGCGATTGCCGCGGAGAACTGGCAAGGCATCGAGGCAAGTCTGGTTGCTCGAGTCGGCAACCTTGAGCGCGAGAGGGATGATGCTCTGCGACGAGAGTCGGAGATGAGGAAAAAGGCGAGAGAAACCGTAAGAGACAACGATCTGCTTCGGAGCCATAGAGCCAGGCTCCAGCTTGAAGTTTTTTATTCTAATTGGCTGATAGGCGACACGATGCAAGCGTCAGGATGAGGAGCTGCAGGAGTTAACGAACAAGCTCCCCAATTATCAGCGAGATGTTGAAGCATACCAAGCACATATCGAGGCACTCCAGAAGCGGGCAGAAAACGCCGAGGCAGCCTTGTCCCAGGCCAAGTCCGAGCTTGAAAAGCACCAGCAAACGGCATGGAGGGCCGAAAGGACAGAATCCGACCGTCGACCTTGGCTAGAAGAGCACTTGTCTGGGCCCGGGTCTAGAGTACATAGTCGCCCAGACTCACCATTGTTGTCTGTGCCTACGCGCACCATGAGTAACGATCTTCTCTTGCTACAGAGTGTGTCGGGCAAGAGTCGCAAGATTCCAGTACCAACTAACGGTATAGACGGCTTTCAAGAGGGCTCATCCGTTGGAAGGAAAATGTCGAGCCAACCTCCGGCAAGGCCACCAATGCTACCTAGTGGCTCAAGTCTGCCCTTAGCACCATCTATCGCATCTTTCGAGTTGCCTCCTGACTCGCTGCCAACGCCCACATCGCATGCGGGCGAGAGAGATGAAATGTTTGAAGGGGTTGAGACCTCTTCGTCTCCTCGACAGATGTTGCAAGACATGGTGTCAGTGTCGACGGTTGGCGCAGGCCCTTCGGTACAGCTAGTAGAGAGGATGAGCGCGGCCATCCGTCGGCTGGAGGCGGAAAAGGTAACTTCGCGTGAGGAGTTGGCGCGAATATCGGGGCAAAGAGACGAAGCAAGAGCCGAGATTGTGTCGCTGATGAAGGAGTTGGAATCCAACAAGACGGCGTCAAAACGCGTTGCTGAGTTGGAGGGCCAGGTTGATGACTTGAATTCGAGATACCAGACGACACTAGAGTTACTTGGGGAGAAAAGCGAGCTAGTAGAGGAGTTACGTGCCGACGTGCAGGATGTCAAGGCCATGTATCGCGACCTGGTAGAGCGAACGGTGAGGTAATGGGATTATGTGGCATTGAGCACCCAGTGTAGAGACAAACCCTGCCTTCCAGCCCTGGACGTGAACAAGCCCCGCGCCTTCCAGATCCAGTCGAGATACAAAAGTACTGTAGCTGTGGACTTGGTTGTTTTAAAGATCTATGCCTTCCTCCTCGGCGGAACGTTCGATGTAGCGGCGAACCTAAGTTTGACTTGTTAGTGACGTTTTCGTCAGTTTTCATGTGATGGACACAAAAAACTATACAGACCTCCTTGTCAGGAGCCAAGTCCAAGGCTAGGTAACCGTCATTATCCTTCTTGTCAACCTCTGCTCCCGCCTTAAGCAGCGCCACTGCTGTATCACCTAACACCACGTGTAAGCAACCGGTCCGTCATTTACAACCAAAGCTTATACGCTAAACAGTACATACCATGGCCTTCGGCAATAGCATGGTGAAGCGCCGTGTAGCCTGAGGCGTCAGTGGCGTTGAGGGGGCTCTTGTTCCTGATCAGAAGCATCACCATAGGAACCGAGCCTATGGCCGCAGCTCTGTGAATGGCGTATTGGCCGCGTTTATCGCGAACTCTGGTGGACACAGGAGGATCATGACTGATGAGCGTCTTCGCAACATCCAGGTTATTCTTTGAAGCCACAAAGTGGAGAACATTCTAGGTCGCCCAAGTTAGAACCTGATATACGCTTTTGGTATATGTGTGTGTGTGTGTGTGTGTGTGTGTGACTTTACTAACCTGTCCGTTGTAATCTAGACCATTCTAGATGTTAGACGACTCAATGACAACCCAGAGGGGGTGGAGACGGGCTGAACTGATATCTTACTCTTCAAGTTGATATCGGCTCCCTTTTGAAGCAGCAAGTTAACGAGAGCCTCGCCGTCCTTGAGGCTTGCAGCAATCATTAGTGGCGTCCAGCCGCTGCCATCCTGTGCGTCAGAGGGTTCAGATCAGTATAAATGTTGCACAGCTGACCAGACCAGGAAAGGATACGGCGAGCCGGCTTACCTGAATGTCTGGATCGAAGCTGGGGTACTGCGCAAGCAGAACAACAATGTCAACAGAGTTGGATGACGCAGCCCAGTGAATCGGTAGCCTGCGATCATCGTCCTCCCGAGTGGCGAGCCTGGGCTCTGTCTAAAAACTCTATCAGCATATATGTTATTCGGCGCCGCATCTGTACGGGAGAGCACCTTGAGAATGGTCTCTGCAACCGAGACTACACAGTATTGAGTCAAAAAGGAATGGCTCTTCGGGAGTATGGCGGTTTACCTCTTCCTTCTCGGGCAGCGGCGTGGAGGGGAAACCGATCCTGAGACTCGTCCATCACGTCCTGTCAGGCGAAGTCGGTGCGAGTTTTCAGAATATAATCCGTGTACTTTGTATCGCAGAAATATGCAACAAAGTACCGAACGGAGAATCCAAGGCACAGTGGCGGCTCTGCCTTACTCGGAACTGTTGCTGGCTTGATAGGCGTAATACCAGATGACAACGAGGGAGAATGAGCAGAACACTGATGTATATAAACAGTACAAAGAAAGGGTGGTCAATGACAAAGATAGATGAAGGAGCACACATATAAGTCCACAAACAGAAATACCTGAAGACGACCTGTGTTGCTTTCTAGCTAGTGCGAAGCGTGAAACTTGAGAGAGAGACGAGGCCTCAATTGTCAGCAACCTAGAAGCTGAACCATGGATGATGAACTTCAGCTTGAGATACAGAGTATATATATATATATTGTCACACTGTGCACTTCAGATTGCAGTGGCTTCACACAAGACTACGGGCTTGGTCTGTGCAGCTCCATTTGGGGAGGTACGTACCATCGATGGGATCGACTGGATACGCATTTCAAGTCAGTATTTTACGCGTATGGCTGTCTGCTACATAATCCACCACCATCACCATAGCCAACCGCATATTCATCTACCACACCAGCAGACCGAGTCGCCGCGAACAGCGAGGTACCATCATTTGAAACTTCGCCTATCGATTCGAAGTGTCTGATTGTTCCGGCCAAGTCTGGAGTTCAACCTCGGCCGGAATGGACGTTGCAATGTCAAACTCGACTGGACCAGCAGCCAACACCCCCCTCTTGAGTACACTCATCAATGGCAACCAGAAATCAGCCAAATCCATCTACTCTAACTTGCCTGCTGTCCCCACGAGAAAAAGGCAACGAAGCGAGTTTGGTGAACTCGCCGCAGAGAACCCGATTGACAAGGTAGCTGCCGAACGCCGCTTCAGACTTGAGTACGTCGATGTCCAACAGCTTCCGCCAGCCCTTGCTGCCAAACAACCGGCACCTAGCAAAACTCGTAAAATCAAGTCGCAGCCCAACGCAAAAAATTCGCTCATTCGACAGCGACCCGCCCAGAAGCTCCTCGAGGGCCCCAACAGCTCCGTGGCTGCTGCCAAGGATGGACAAATGGCTAAGATTGAAGACGGTTACCAGCAGCCGTCGTCCGACTCAGCAAGCCTGACCCAGACAGGCACTTCGACACCACACGGCTCTAGGCCCGAGTGGCATCCTCCTTGGAAGCTGATGAGGGTCATTTCGGGTCATCTGGGCTGGGTACGAAGCTTGGCCGTTGAGCCTGGAAACAAGTGGTTTGCTAGCGGTGCTGGGGACAGGACCATCAAGATATGGGACCTCGCTACGGGTTCTCTACGCCTTACCCTGACTGGGCATATATCGACAGTTCGTGGTCTTGCTGTCAGTCCGCGCCACCCTTACCTGTTCTCTTGCGGCGAGGACAAGATGGTGAAGTGTTGGGATCTCGAGACGAACAAGGTTATCCGCCATTATCATGGGCACCTCAGTGGTGTTTACACACTCGCTCTCCATCCAACACTCGACGTACTGGTCACTGGTGGTCGAGACGGTGTTGCCAGAGTATGGGACATGCGAACGAGAAGCAACATCCACGTCTTGTCCGGCCACACCGGGACCGTTTCAGACGTAAAATGCCAGGAGGCCGATCCTCAGGTCATAACTGGCTCATTGGACGCAACAGTGAGACTGTGGGACTTGGCTGCCGGAAAGACGATGGGCGTATTGACGCATCATAAGAAGGGGGTCAGAGCACTGGCGACGCATCCCCAAGAGTTCACCTTCGCATCGGGCAGCACCGGCAGCATCAAGCAGTGGAAATGCCCCGAGGGAGCTTTCATGCAAAACTTTGACGGCCACAACTCCATCATTAACACTCTGAGTGTCAATCAGGAGAATGTGCTCTTCTCGGGCGGCGACAACGGCTCCATGAGTTTCTGGGACTGGAAAACGGGCCACCGCTTCCAAGCCCTTGATACTACGGCACAGCCAGGATCCTTGGACGCCGAGGCAGGCATTATGAGCTCGACTTTTGATCGTTCTGGGTTGCGCCTGATATGTGGAGAGGCCGACAAGACAATTAAAATTTGGAAGCAGGATGAGAAGGCAACACCCGAATCGCACCCGGTTGTCTGGCAGCCAACACTTGCGCGACGCAAATACTAGCTCCCAATGTAGGAACAGTGTAGGACGTAATTGACCAAGAGTGGTAAAGCAAGCATAGTCATACTAATAGATACCCGACTACTGAGTCTACCTACCATCTTCGCTCTGATGGTACGGGAACCTAAAAAAATAGACCCAAAGCCTTGACCTCGCCATCGTCCCGGAATGCCATTTTGACTTCCTCGTCTCCTACAGCGAGACGCATCTTGCTTGGCCTCTCTGCTTTATGTGCTTCTAAGACGATAATACCTGCGCCAACTAGCTCAGACGCCGCCCGCCGAAGCGCCAAGACCTCAGCAACCCGCGTACTCTCCTTTCCCAGGACTCCGTCGCCTCCTGGTGTTACAGTTGTTAGAGCCGAGATCATGCCAGCGTTCGGAGCTGCTGTGTCCAGTTTCATGATACGATATAACTCGTCCATGACATCCCCAAATGTCGTCTCCATAGTGCCGTTCCTTTGTGTTTTGACCAAAAGTGAGCTAAGAAGCAGCTTAGGTCCGAATGCCAAAGACCGTAAGTATTGCTGCATGGGGTTGGCGGTTGCCTCGTTGATCGCTCTCTTGATAGTTGCTATTGTAACCACGACGGGCGACGCGGGCGCCTTGCTGTTGCTTGCAGTGGGTCGCCGCCCTCTATGGCCACTTACTGTAGACTCCGCGCGGCTATCAGCCTCGGCAAGCTCTACGGCTCGTCTACAAATGTCCAGTGCTCTTCTGGCATCGCCGCTCACTGCAGCAACCTTTCGGCTGGCGAATTGAATGGCGTCTGGCTGTACAACGTTACCGGGCACGCACTCGAGTCTGGACTGAATGATTCTCATGAGTTGCTCGTGGTTATAGCCGGGAAAGGTAATTCTCGTCAAGCCTATGGTTTGAACTTAGTCCCGAGGTAACACATCTTACACAAACCTTCAACGCTCAACTGACCTATACGACTGCTGATCTTGTTGCTTAAGGTTCTCTCAGGAAGATCCATTGTATTTGCCACGGCCAGAACGATGAGCCTGCTGTGCCGTAAGCCCGGCCAGTTGAAAAAGTTGTACATGACGCTTTGGTTTTTCGTAACCAGCTGGTCCAACTCGTCCATCAAAACCACACACGGGGTGCGGCGGGGACTCGGATTGTTAAACTCCCTTTCCAGGAGGTCAATGGCCTGCGTGGGACTGACGCGTTCGCCCTTGAGGGCCTCCCATAGAAGACTATAAGACTGGTGAGGATCAGTGATCTTCATGCCATTGATCTCCACGAAGATGAAGTCATCAAGTTCATCAGCTCTCACGCAATCTTCCAGGCGAGATATGACTTCGCGAACAGTTGCTGTCTTCCCAGTCCCAGGTGTGCCGGCAATGTATATGCAGCTTCCCGTGCCGTCTGCGATGGCTGCTTCTAGATGCGAATATACCAGGCTAAACTCGCTCTCCCTGCAAGGCAAACTTGTTGGTACAGAGGCAACATGCAATTGGGACCGGGCTAGCTGAAAAGGGGACGACTGGAGGCGGGTTGGGGACAGCTTTCTGGTGCCCAAGGGCGTGAACTCGAGGGTTTTCTTGACCATGATCCTAAATGATAAACACTCGGGGTTAGCCAGGGGAAAGTCAGGCCTGGCCATGCACGAAATGGGCAGCGTACCGTCTCCGGGATGATGGCGTGGTTACTGTGCCATTCCTTCCCCGGGGTGTGGAAGGTTCGGCTTTAGCTGTCCTTTTGGGCGTCCTAGCGCCCAGAACCCCGTCCAAGGTTGTATATGTCTGTTCTGGTGTCGAGTCTCTTGCTGGTTGGCGACTTCTGCTCGACTTGGTGTGCGACTTCACAAATTCAACCAAGTCATATACGCCCTGTTCGCTGGCATCGTAAATGTCTTCCCACGCAAACTCCTCTGTGTATGTCGCTGTTCTTGTGTTGCAAGCACGGCGACATATGAACGTCTTTTCGTAGTCAGACGAGGTTCGTGGAACCTTCCCTGACGGGTACTTTGAGAAGAATTCTTGGTACGATAGAACAACAGCTTTGCCATTGATCGCCGCGAGCGGGTTGACGTCCCACGAGGGAGATATGTATAGTTCATTCTACAGACAGTAAGCGTCGACGTAGGTGACCGTTCATTGAGAGGACGAACGGGTAAGAAGTCCAGCCGTTTTCTTTCTTTTTTGCGGATTTCCTTTTCCGTCGAAAACCACATGAAGCTGGCTGCCTTTTCGCCGTCATCCAATTCTAGGAAATCGCAAATAATAGCAACCCATGCTTCCTTGCACCCATCAGCCTTCAGAAGAACACAATCACCAATGTAACACTGGAAGTTGCCCATTCGAGCACCTTTGACATGGGCCTCTGTGTTCGTTCTTTTACGCTTCCGGCCATGCTGACCATCGTTGACAATCGGTTCCGGCGTTTGAGTATTTGAAGACTCGTAAATCCATTCCCAAGGGAAATCATCGACACCGAGCTCGTCGTCCGAATCGTCTCTCGCGACACCAGTGGATCTCCCTGCCTGGCGGCGGTCTCGATAGCTTTTTGATGGAACAGGAGGGCCCATTGAGATCCGTGGCCTTAGACCGGATTCAGAGGTATGTTAGGGAACTGTTGGGGATTTCGTGTGAGCGGGAATCGGAGTCGCGGTAGATTACAACTTTGGGCGGGTTGAGTGCTTATATGGGCAGGTATACCTTAACGCGTCTCGCGGATTAAATTGGGAAGGGATAACGCGAGAACGTACAGGGCGTCACGTGCAACCAGATGTAGGTACAATTCACTGTGGTATTTATAAATAGTCGCATTATGCCTTTCTGTTAATAATTTTTAATAGAAACTAAGGGTGTGTGTAAAAATAAAAATAAAAATAAATTAAGGTAATAAGGAATAAACCTATCTTAGGTATATTTTTAGTACCTTCTGCAATTGGTTAAAATAAAGTTTTAA
>JASUDE010000019.1:3684-15814 GCA_034509685.1 Colletotrichum cereale | reverse complement strand
ATATAATAGTTATATTTATTTAGATATTATATATATATATATATATATATATATATATATATAGTAAGCTGTATATTATAGTAAGCTATATATATCTACCTTAATTCTTTATCTTTTTTTTCTAAATAACTTTCCCTTATAAATAATAATAAGTTCTTTTTTATATATAAGCTATATAATCTTTATAATTAAGGCTATTAAGTAAAACCTAAACCTACTTTAGGTTTTTTTCTTCCTTTTATACTACTAATAATAGTCTTAAATAACCTTACTTTTTAAAGGAATACCTAATATAATTATATAATTCTAAAAACATATAATTATTATTATACTTTAATTATACTAGTAACTTAGTAAAGCTATTTTAGTTATATATATAAATTAAACTAAGCTTATACTCTTAGACTAATATATATATATAGTAAGTAATATATTATAGTAAGTAATATATATCTACCTACTCTTTTACTCTTTTAATAAGTAAATTTATCTATAATATATAAAATTAATTAAAACTAATTAATATCTTCTTCTTTAGTTCTATTTTAAACTACCTAGTATATTTATATATTATACTTTAAATTTTTATAATTACTATATTACTAACTATATATTTTACCTTCTTCTATATAAGCACCCTCTAACGTATATACATAGTAAGCGTAATAGATACGGGACTGGCCTTACGACCGGTTGCTAATAAGTTAGCGAACGGTGCATGGGCCTATCTTAGGAAAACTATTTCTTACGAAGAGCCCACCCCTTAGTAGGCTCTTTAAGCTTTAGTCTCTTAATATATTAATAGCTACGTTATAACCTTACTAGTTAAGTGCTTATAGCTAATCTCTTATAGTAAGTTAGATAAGATAGTAAGCTAGATACTTTTTCTTCCTCCTATTTACTTCCTTTATATATTAGTTTTTCTCTATATATAATAATAGACTCTTATCTATATAAAAGCTATATTATCTTTATACTAGTAGCTATTTAAAAAGACTAAAAACTATTTATATAAAAAGTAACCTCTATTAATAACATCCTTAGATTAATACTATATAACTAATATACTAAATAAATACTATAATATAAAACTTATATAAATTTAATAAAGATAATACTGATAAAAGAAGATATAATTTATAAAAGAGTTATTAACCTAATTAATTAAGGACTTTTACTATAACTAGAAAACGTATAAGAAAAAGCTAATTACCTCCTTAATATTTATAATATAATATATATTAGACTATAATAGGTAGAAAACTTTATATAATACTAACTAGACTTTAATATATAATTCTAACGTTAGATTAATTATTAGAGAGTTTTAGCTAGAGATTCTATAATTATTTTAAAATAGTTTATACTTATATAAAATATACTTACTAAGTATAAAATATAAAACTATAATATTTATAATTTTAATAAGACTAACTTCTTTATGGAAATACTATTATATATAAAGGTTATTATAACTTCTAGCTAATATAAAAGGCTTTATATAAAGTATCTTAGTAATTATAAATAGGTAGGTAATACCTCTATATATAATTATTAAGGGTAAATATTACTTTATCTTTTAGTATACTAGTAGTTAGTTTTTACTTAGCTAGTATTAGTGTATTAAGAAGAAATACAAAATATAATATAAATATAAAATATAAATATAAATTACAGAATATAAATATAAATATAAATACGTATTTATATTTTATTTTTATTATTCTAAAATATATGTATTTGTATTTTAAATATAAAGATATGTATTTTTATTTTTATTTTAAATATAAAAATATATATAATTAAGTATATAACTTTAAAAAAATAACTATAGAAAGAAATATACTATTATTATCTTAAAGTAACTATAGTGTAATTAGCTAGAAAAAGTAAGTATTACTTATATTATTAAGGTATTAAAGATTTAGAATTTAAAGTATAATAAAAGTACTATTTTTTCTTTTTCTTTTTAAGGTAATTAAAACTTAAAAGTATAATAAACTGTAATAAAAAGAGATAATATAACTATAACTTAAATATACTAGTAGCTATATATTCTAATCTTTATTACTAATAATTAATCTATTTAAATAACTAACTAGTTTATACTTATAATAAACTAATAATATACTTAATCTATAAAATAAAATAAATAGTATTTACTATTAACTATTTAATAAACTAAAGTAATTTAAGTATTATTAATAGTAAGATTTCTAACTTTAGTAGTATAGAAAATATTAAGTAAAATAATATTAGTGTTATAATACTAAGTATTACTAAACCTATTAGGCTTAATAGGTTTATCCCTAATAACCTACTATAGCTATTAACTATAGTTTAGTAGTAGTATCTACTATAGCTAACGGTATATTCTACCGCCTATTTAACTAGGTAGCCTATAATAGTTATACTTCTTAGTTATATATAATTAAACTAAAACCCCTTATTTATTACTTACCTATTAATACGTATAGTTAACTATATTATAACCCCTTTATAATAATACCTATACTAATTAGTAGTTAATTTTATAGTAACTACTACTATAATTTACTATAGATTAGTAAGGATTTACTAGAAGAGATAATTTAACTAAGAGAAACGCCTAAAGAGAGTTATACTATAGATAGAAAGTATATAATAAAACCACTTATAGATATAACTTATAATTATTTTATCCTACTTAGTAAAAAAACCTCTTATTACTTAATATAGTAGTAGAAAGCCTAATTAGCTAATTTAAAGTAAATAAGTAACTTACCCCCTTAGTAAGTAGAGAAGACGCTAAGAATATATAGCTATCTTACGCCTCTATATAACTTTATTACTTTATAAGAAGTTACTTTTAAACTATAAAAACACCTTAATTTATATACTATTAGATAATCTAACCTTTATATAGTTACTAAAAAGTAACTTATAAGTAAAGTTAAAAATAATAAAAAAGATTACTATTAAATACGTTACTACTAAGTAATAAAGAGTCTAAAATAGAAGAAGTATTAGTAAGAATTATAAGATCTTAGTTTAAAGTAGTAAAAATAGTATAAATCTCTCTAAAATCTATACTATAGACTATAAACCCTAAAGCTATATTTTAAATACTAAAGAAACTTACTTACTATATTAATAAATAACTATAGGGTATTATATAAATTAATAAGATACCTAATAACCTCCTAAGTAATAACTATAGAAAAGCGTTAGGTGCTATTATTATTTATAGAATAACGATTTTTACTAAAATAAGTATAATTAAAGCTAACCTTTAGGATAGTACCTATTTATTCTTTAGTAGGTAGTTAAGAGACGATTTTTATACTATAGATAAAAACCTACTTATTAAATTCTATAAATTCCTTATAAAATAAGGAGTATAAATCCTAAGAAGTAGTAATTCTAATATTATAAATAAAATTTATAAACTTAGTAACTATAAGGATTTCTTTATATAGAATAAGGAGATAATTAACTTAGTTATAAAAAAGTCTAGAAGCTTCTAAAAAAGAATTAAAAATAAGAATTTTTATAATAAGATTCCTAATAACTTTAATTTTTTATACCTATTAAACTATTAAACTAAAGTACTATAAAATAACTAAAGGAAAACTATAAGCCTACTATAAGAACTATATAAGGAATATATAAATACCCTATTTATTAAGGAATCTTTATACTTTAATAAAGAATTTACACTACTACTATCTAAGGAAAGTTACTAACCTAGTTACTATATAAGTACTATTACTATAAATCTCCTTATAATAACTAAAGGTAATAAAATTATAGCCTATTAGATAACTAACCTTACTAAGCTATATTCTAATAATACTATATTAAAGTATAGCGCTAGTCCTTATAAAACTATTAACTTAAAACTCTCTATCTTTATTAATCTCTATATATAAGTAGGTATAAGTTATAGCTAATATAGTACTATAATTATAGTTATACTTACTAGTAAACTATAGGAGTATTACTTTACTACCCTTTATAAGTATACTACTAATTTTAACGTATTAATAGTAGAGATTAAGGCCTAGTTTAAAGGAGATAAAGTCTACTAAGTCTATATGACTAAGCTTTACTATATTAACTTTAAGCTAGTTACCTATAAGAACCTTAGTAAGAATAAGCTAGAAGTCTTTAACCTCCTTATTAATAAAGTAAACTTACTAATAGAATTAATAAAATAATATAGACTTCTAAGTAATAAGGAGTATTATAATATATTAATTAACTATTACTAAGGTATCCCTAAGTGTACTATAGTACTTCTTAACCTACTAGTAAAATATAATACGCTATATATATAACTTTATAATAGTATAAGTAATATAGTTATAATTTATAAAGCTAAGGTGTAGTATTACGCTAGCTAAACCTAAGAGGAAGATAGCTACTTCTAGGTTAACTATAAGTATAATAGTTATAATAGCTATTAGTTATAGTAATAGTAATATAACTATATATATAGGCTATATAAAAAACCCTATAAAAAGGGAATTTTATTATAAAGAAGTATTTTATCTATAGTAAGATAAGCTGTTAGTTAACTAAGTATTTAATAGAAGAATGTAACGTATCCTTCTAAAGATATAAGAGCTAATATTTTATAAAGACTTTACTAAGATTTACCTAGTTCCTTATAAAATATAAAGGACTAAAGGCTACTACTTAATATAACCTACGCTAGTAAAGCTAGTATTTACTTTAGTAGTAGTAAGAATTTTAAGTCTCTTAAAGCTATAAAAGTACCTATACTAATTAGTAAACTTACTTTCTATATTATAACCTTAGATATACTATTTCTTCTCTACCTAAAGGATATAGATAATAATAGTATTAGATTTAATAACCTTACTAACTTACTTATTAAAAGTAAGATAGTTATACCTATTATCTATAAATAGGGTTATATATAGATACTTTTAAAACTACCTAAGTAAAGCGTAGTAAATTACTATCTAACTAATACTAAGCTATAGTAAATTCACTATAGATTTAGCTACCTATTAGTTTAGTAACTTTATAAAGTGCTTTAGTATACTAGTAAAGCAGTAGAAATCTTATTAATTAAGGAGATTAATAAATTCTACTATTACTACTAGCTAAATATAAAAGCCTTAGGAAGGTTTATATTTACCTTTTATAATAACTATAAGTTTAACTATAAGATTATTATAAATATAATATATCTTAATAGTAATAAGCTAGTACTTTATATTATTAATAGAGCTACTATATTTAATATAGTAAGGTTTTTATACTTTATTACTATAAAATATATATAAGAAGTATTATAAATATACTAGATTAACGTATACCTTAGTCTGTTAGACTAGATTATTATAAACGCTAGACTTAAGTTCTATATAGCTAAGTTTAAACGTACTACCTAAAGGTTATCTATTAAAGTAAAAGAAATACCTATTAAAGCCTATTAAAGTATTAGTAAAGTTGAATAGTATTATACTACTTTTTACTATACTTATAAAGTAATTTATAGTAAATTAAATACTAAACCTAAAGTTATACTTTAACTTATAGTAAAAGTAATTAATAATACTACTAGCTTAAACGGCTTTATCTCTACTTTTCTTATATTTAGTATATACCTCTATATTACTATTAATTCCCCCCTATTACCTATAACCTAGTAGTAAGTAAAAGCTATAAAGAAAGTAATAAAAGAAGTATACTAAATCTATATAAAAAGATAAGTTAATAAGGCGCTTACTATATAAAACAGCTTAAATACTATAGCTACTATAGCCTTTTTACTTTAATCCCTTATATATATATAGCGTAAGAAATATAGATAAAAAGATCTATTTTAGCTTATTACTAATAATAGCTATACTTATACTATTAAACTTCTCTATAGCCTAAAAGACTTCTATATTACTATTATTAAACCTTACTATATATAAGAGGAAGACTAAAAAAGTACTATTAATAACATTAACCTTTAACTAACTAATAAGCTATAAGCGTAAGAAGTTATTACACTAGGCCTCTAGCTAAGTAAGAAGGTTTATAATACTATTATAGTTATACTAAAATAACTACTATAAAGAGGTTATAGTAGACTAAAAAAAAACCTTACTACCTTTATTACTAAGGTTTCCCCTAATATCTTTATTATTAGTTATACTTTTCTTACTACTAAAAAGGTAAAAGACTACGCCTTTATAGTAGAATTATATAAAGAAGGTATTATTACTACGCCTAATAAGCTATTTATCTACTTTAACTTTATAAAGGTAAAAAGACTTAAGGACTATAGTGTATTTTATATAGTTATAAATAATAAAAAGAAATATAGAGAAATATAGATCTTTAAGTTATAAATAGTCTATAAAGTAAAAAGTAAAAAGGATTAACTTTATAAGAAGTTATATCTTATAATTTAGAGGTATACTAATAATAGTAAGGCTATAATTCTTATATAGTTACTAACTATCTAATAAATAGCCTAATAGCTACTACTTACCCTTACTTTATCTTTACTTTATAAAGGCTATATCCTTTAGCTATATAATATTACCTAAGTGTATACCTAGTCTACTACTAACCTTAACTATATAATTTTTACCTACCTACCTATAGAAATACACTACCTTTACCTACTAAATACTATTATAAAAGTTATAAAACTACTATATAATATCCTAAAGGTAGAGACTTACTAGTAGGTAATATATAGTACCTATTATAGAGAGAATCTTTAGATAGATACGTTAACCTTTAACTTTTACCTACTTATTTCTTTTACTAATAATAAGAATTTTAGGTTAATTATTATATAAACTAATAATACTATTAGCCTTATAGATAAGGTTTTCTTTTACTATAAAGGCGTTAAACTAAAGAAAGCTACTTTTATAGTAAAACTAAAGTAATTCCTTAATGTTAGCTAAACTATTACCTTTAATAGTAGCGTGCTTTTATTTAGAACTAATAGTAAAATTACCTTTTACTAAAAGGGCTAAGGTAAGTAATTACAGCCTATTAACCTTAATTTACTATAAGCTCTTTAGTAATACGTTAAATAATATATACGTAAGGCGTATATTATTTTAATCTATTATTATAGAATAAGGTAGATAGATAGGCTAGAGGAGGACATCCCTATAGGTATATATATATTTACGTGCCTATAGAGTATATAATCCTCTACACTATTAACCTCCCCTAGTAGGAAGGTTAACTATAAGAATACCTTACTTCTAAAACCTACCTTTTATTTTATAACCTCTATTTAGTTTCCTTATTATTACTTACTTCTATTATTTTCTACCTTTATACTATATTACTTTATAAGACGCTAGTATAATACTCTACTACTATTACAGCCTAACTATTCCTATTAAATCTAGAACAGCTACTAGGAGGGCTATATTAAGTAGTAGTATAACTACTTTAGTTTATACCTTATAATATTTTCTTTTTCTTTACTAACTTAAGGTAAAGATATACTTCTACCTTAATAGAAGTTCTAAGACTTTAAAAGTAGTATAAGTAAGCTCCTTTAGCTAGGGTATATTACTAAGTTATAGTAACTATATATATAGCTTAAATAGTTTCTATTATATAAAGTTATAAGGAGTTTTTCTAAAAGTCTATAAGATAATATCTTTAACTTTATATTTATAAAGTTTAATAGTAATATACTATACTATAGAACTAATAGGTAGGATATAGACTTCTACCTAAACGATAGATATACTAATAATAACTACTAAGTTAAATCTACTACTAAGATAGTAAAAAGAATTATTAATAACGTAAGATAAAACCTAGCAGTTTCCTTAAGATTATTTACTAATAGATTACCTATACTACTCTTATAAATAAATTCTTAAACCTTTTAGTTATTAGAAAACCTAGTTATACTAGAAAAAAAGATAACTAAGTAGGTTTTAAAACCCCTAAGGAAAATTCTTCTTTAATAACCTAACTTAAGGGTTAATAAGACTATAGGAGAATTCTATAATAGATATAAGGATAGCCTTCCTATAGCGTCCCTATCTAAAGCACTAGAAGATTCTAATATAACGTAGTATTTACTAAAAGGTAAAAAACTAGAAATTATAGGCCTACCTAGGTAAAATACTAGCCTACTAGTAGAATAATACTAAACAGCTAGCTAGCTAATTTAACCCCTTTTAGTATAATATAATATATAATAATAGTAAACCTTATTACTACTAGCTATAGGGGTTTAATAACTACCCTTCCTAATATAATTCCTAATACCTAGTAGTTTTTTAGCTAGTATAGGTTACTACCCTTATAGACTAGGTATACTAGGCTTTTAGCTTACTTAGATACTACTAGGTTTAGCTTATTAACCCCTCCCCTTAGGGTAAATAGTATACATGCTACCTTACCCCTAAGGACTAGCTATATACCTAATGCCTTTAGTTATACTACTATACCTAGGTATACTACTAAACGTCTCTATATAAGGAATATACTTTACCCTATTAGATATAATAGTAAGGTAGATATAAGTATTCTCTTACTACCTACCTCCCTAATAGCTAGGGATTTTAACTCTCTAGCTATTAATACCTATAGGAGGGTAGAGATAACTAATAGTAAATATCCTTTATCTAGTAGTAGTACTAATACTACTACTAAATATATTTTAGTTTATAGATATATTTTTTTATACTATAGTATACTAAATATAAATCTTTAAGATATTACCTAGTAGTATAAATACTCTAAAATATACTTTAACCTATTTATAAATACTTATAGAGGTTAGTATCTTTTAGCTAAATACTAATATAAAGTATTACTTACTAAACCTTATTTTTTATAACTACTATATAACTTACTACTATAATATAGAGTTATAGACCTAGGCTATTAAGGTAGTATACTATAATACCTTATTACTATAGTACTTTAGTTAGACGATTTACTAGTACCTTAAGGGATAAGCCTAAAACTAATAGGAATTTTAACTTATAACTAAAGAATAGTAATAGCTAAAATAGTAAAAATAAGCTACTATGACTTAATAGATTAAAGAACGCTTTAGCTTTACTTTAGTAAATACTAAAAAGTAGTTTTAAGAAAACTACTTTACTATAAAGAAAATTAATAGCTAAAGTAATATTTATATATTTACTTAGAGCTACTTTAAGTATATAAAAGTATAAAGAGATTAAACCTAACGTTAATAGCTAATTAGGTTTTATAATAACCTTACCTTATAGCTTAGATAGTTCTTTTATAAGCCTAAAGATAATAACTCCTTAGATAGATATATTACCTATACTAAGGAATAATATAAAGCACTATAAGATATAGCGCTTAGATCTTAATATAACCTAGTATATATTAATAACGCTACTAACTATAATAGTAAAGATATAGTATACTAAGGAAATATAATAGTTTACCTAGAAGCCTTATAGGCTAGTTACTTAGAACCTTATAATAAAAACCTCTCTAAAGATAATAAGGAAGAAACTATATTCTAAAGATTAAGTAGTAGGAATAATTAGTGTAGTTAAGATAACTATAGATATTATAGAAATTACTATAGAAACTATAGAAGATATTAATTCTATAATAACTACTAAAGAGAAGACTACTAAGATAATACTAAACGTTATATAAAAGATTAACAACCCTAGTAAGAAGTTAAGTAAGAAGGTAGATAGAGATAACATATATATTACACCTAAAAAATTAATAGGCGTAATAATATATAATTTATATAAGAAAATAATAAAAACGTATAAACTTATATTAATAAACTTATTAATAATAGGTATATTCTTAAAGGCACTAAGGAAGTTCCCTTATATAAGATAAAGAGTATAAACTTTATAGCTACCTTATTAAAGTAAGAGGCGCTATTACCTAAAGAATAAGAAGAGGTTATTAAACCTAGTAATAACTACACCTTATTATAAAGTAAGGTTAAAAAGTACCTTACTTAAACGCCTTTAGATAATAACTCTTTAGCTATAATAATAACGCCTTCTATACTATTAGTTTCTTTAGAAGACTTAGTTATAGAACCTAATAAAGGAAGAGACTAATATAATAATACTATAAATTTCACTTTTTAACTAAAAGAAGTCTTTAAGGTAGTTATTAAACCTAATAAGAAATATAGATACTATAAGCGTACTTATCTTTAGATTAAGGTATATACTAATAAGAATTTAGAAAACTACTTTATCTATATTAATATAAAAGTATTAATTATTTTAGTAAAGTAAGAATAGGTAAAAAAGTTTACTAAGAATCTAAGATTTTTACCTATAAAGCTATAAAAAGTAAGTATAGTTAGGTTATCCTTTATACTTTTAGAAAACGTTACTTTTAATATATATATTATTAGTATAGTAAAAGGTATAGAAGTAAAGGTTTATACTATAATAATAACTAAAGTTATAAAGAAACTTTTAGCCTAATTACTTTTAGAAACGCTATTCTATAATAACTATAGTATAGTAGTAGATTTTAATAAGAAGTAGGTAAAACTTTAATCTTCTTATAATATAATAATCCCTACTATAGTTAAATACTACTACCTAGTGTTATAATAGATTACTTCTTAGTTTATAGTAACTATTAAGCTAAAAGAACTTAAGTATCTCCTTATAAACTTTATTAACCTCCTAAAGAGATTTATAAAGGATAGAAAGTAGTAACTATACTATATATACTCTAAACACGTATATATCCTTAACGCTATTACTAATTTAAAAACCCTAAAAGTTATATTAGTATATAATAATATAGTAGAACTAATAACTATTAAGAAAGGTATAAAGGTAGTATAAATTGCTTTAAACTAAGGTAAAAAGACTACTTAGGTAATTAGTAAGGATATACTAAATACTATTACTTATAGTAATTTAGTAAATTTCCTTAACGTTACTAATAAATTCCTAGATACTATAGAAGAGTTTACTATAAGAGTAGATAACGCTAAAAAACCCCTATAAAACATATTAATACTAAAGGAAATACTAAAATATAGTATAATAAAGCCTAAAATATATCTAGTAATAGTTAATAAATATAGTATAGAAATTTATATAAATAATAAGAAGTTTACTAGTAAGATAAAGGTAGTACTTAATAAATACTATATCTACTATAATAGAGGGATAGTACTTATTCCTAATAAAGACTATATAAAGATTAACCTTATTAAGGGATAGTAAAACTAAAGGTAAAATATCTAGGTCTTTCTATTAGGTCTTAAGGATATAGAGTTCCTTAACGCCTATTAGGATAAATAATATAAGTTAGAGAAGATTAGTTAGTAATAAGGCCCTACCTCTATTATATACCCCCTTTTTATTATATAGAAATACTATATAGATAGGAAAAAGGATAAAGGTTAAGTAGTTATAAATATATAACCTCTTAATAAGTAGGTAAGTCTAGACGTTTACCTTCTTTTAGACTAAGATAAAATTATAAGCTATTTAAAAGGTAAGAAATATATAATAATATTTAACGCTACTAGGTTTTTCTACTAGCTTAGTATATATTCTAAGTATTAAGATAGAATAGTAATAATTAGTCCCTATAGGCTTAAGTATTCTAACGTTACTATTATAAGATTTAAGAATTCCCTAGCGTACGCTTAGTGCTTTATAAACTAACTATTCTTTAAGTATTAATACTTTATTTATATATATATTAATAATATTATAATCTTTAGTAACTCTAATAAAAAACACCTTTAGTATATAGAGATAGTCTTAAATATCCTTAATAAATACTAGATCTATATTAACATAAAGAAGTCTTTTACTAGCTTCTTTAGTATAAAGCTTTTTAGTTACGTTATAAATAGTAAGGGTATCTATAAGATAAATAATTATATTTATACGTTTAAAAAGCTAGTTTTCCTATATAGCCTACGTAACCTTAAGATATATCTTAGGATAGGCAGCTAGCTTTATATAGGGTTACTTTAGTTTAATATAATTACGTTACCCCTTTAGAAGAAGAAGATAAAATTAGTAGCTTAACTAAAATAAGATAAAGTTATTAAGCTAGGTACTATACGCTAGGTAAAAGTAAAAATTATTATAAAAGAGATATTTAACCTCTTACCTAAGGAGATTAACGT
>JASUDE010000018.1:211609-241677 GCA_034509685.1 Colletotrichum cereale | reverse complement strand
CCCCGTCACACCGGACCCTTCGAGCTGGAGGAAGTGCGCGGTTAGGGCGAAGGTCCGTCCAGGCTTATGCCAGGGGAGGGGAGGGGGTTTGGACAATTCACTGACCTGTACACGTCCAGCAGGCCTTTCGCGACTTCGTCGTGCTCTTGAGGGGAGTGGGGAGGGGATCGGGCGGCGATGGACGTAACGAGTTTGACTGGCATGAGACGCCAACCGCTGGCGGAACCTCGATATCCTTTATCAAGTCCGAAGCTGCTGACCAGAATCTACAGAATGGGCGTAGCGCCGAGCCTCGTCTGTCCTAAACCCGACTCCAACTTGCGGCAAAGGGCGGTATCCCGGTACAAACATCATACTTACATACCCGTGCGTCGAGGTCCAGCCAGCCCGCCAACAACCTGCCCTATCCGTCTTCCTTCGGTCCCACCTGGGGCAACTTTCTCCGAGGGGGTCGTAGGAGTCGCATGCATATAACACTCCATCGCGCCGGATGCTAGTCCCTATCGGGTCACAGTTCAACGACTCGTCTACATAGTATGTACCGCCCGCTTCTGGTGGTTGGACCCACCTGGAGCAACTTTTATCGAGCTCTGGTGCCTATTTCCTCCTCCAGAAAGCATCTACCAAGGCATCGTCAGAATGCGTTCCCTGATGCGGCACGAAACAAGCAGTACTGCAGGATTTTTCTTCTTCTTTGCCTGGTAGCGTGCCTCTGACCGGCATGGTCGGAGTAGCGGATTCGTAATGGGTTGGAAATCAGGTAACAGAAAACTCCATGGTGTTGAATGGTGGCAGTAGTCAGTAATGGCTGTCACTTGTTCCTCTATATAAAGGAGCGGTTTGATACTCGAATGTATGAAGCTAAGATTCACGACACAGCTCCCACCTCAGCAGCAACATACCTTCACTCCTCTTGACAAAGCACAAGAGACATTCTTGTTCTTCTTGCACAACGGCTCTCAAAGGCGCTTCGGCATAGCTACCTATCTAGTCACCCAGGCAACCGGCCAGCAAAGCCTGGCTACCATCGCGCATCTACTTGCAGCCGGAGCCAAAGTCCATGCAGTGGTACGCGATCCCGGGAAAGTCCCGCTGGCCCTGAAAAAAGAGGACGTCACCATCTTCAAAGGCGAGAGGACCAACCTCGACGACATCTACCAGGCCGCACGAGGCTGCAAAGGCGCCTACCTAAACACTTTTCACTGGCCAGGGCTGGAAGCCCAGCAGGCCAAGATGATCGTCGAGGCTTGCGAGAAGGCGGGCGTCGAGAGCATTGTCGGCTGCACCACCTTCACCGTGGGCCACAGGGACATATGGGACAACGCCGCGACCGAGCAAGTCGGGTTGCGCCCGTACTTCCTGTCCAAGGCCGAGGTCGAATACGTCATCCGCAGCGGCAGCTTCAAGGCCTATACCATCCTTCGGCCGTCCGTCCCCCTGACCGAATTCATGCTGCCCGGCGTCCTCGCCAACTTCCCAGGGCTCCCGAGCGGCGAGCTGGGCCACGCCTGCGACGACGGCGTCAGACCGCGTTAGGTATACCCTTTACGTAACTCGAAGCCGCGTTGCAGAGAGACAAGGCTCGTATTTTGCAGACCCTGCCGGCTTGATGGCCATCTTTGTGTTTGCCTATTTTGGTTATGGCCCGTGGGATCCGTTTGATGTTCCGCCATTCGGTTGAGCAATCGTTAATTGCTCCGTTAGATGATACAGTATACGCTCAAGGACACTCAAGAGTGGATTTCTCCCAAGACTGGTTTTCCTCGCCACGAGAGGAAGAATATCGAGCTTCAGAAAGCATTGTTCCAATTGACGTTAACACAGCATGTTCATGTGCCGCATACTGAAGAAAACAGTAGATTTCACATGTGCTAAAACTCGAACGTAACGATTTGCGCATTGGCATATCAGAAAATAGCCATCTGGGAGAAGGAGGCACTACACATCTTGTGGAAGACTGTGGCCCGCTTTGATGGCTTCTGAGATCTAGAAAGGGTTACCCAAGCAAATTCGAACGGATGACATTGACTTCAACGATTCGAACAAGATCTTGGCACTGTTCGTTGAAAATTTGATCTCGGAAAGATTAATCTCGGAATGAAACACAAAAAGAGACAGGTTCTAATGACGAACAACATAAGCACACTGTCTGAGTTCCTGAATGAATAGTGAGGATGAGGTTGACGTTGCCCCGCCAATGACTAAGCAGCATAGGGGGTCATCCCGGCCCTTTACGCGAGAAAACGCGTCTCGGACGCGACTGCAGCTCGTCCCCTAGGCCAGGCCGTATTTTTGAGTTGCCCCGGTAAATTGCCCAGCGAAAGCCATCCTCGCAGAACCAGAGCAAGTCGCGGATTGACCACTTTCAACTGCACTCTAGTACCCAGAGATGCCTCATTCCGTGTCGCCGGAAGAAAATCCACTAACCAACGATACTGTGGCCCCTGAGGAAGCAATGGCCGACTCTCCGGTCCATCCCACTGCTAGTCAGGCGACTGACGGCGACGTCGCCATGGCCGAAGTCGATACGCCCACGCCCGTCGCCGAGGAGAAGAAGGACGTCAAGTTGGAGGACCTGTTCATAGACGGGGACTCGGACGACGAGTTCCCCAGCTCAAAACCACAAGACACACCAGCGTCGAGTTCTCCAGGGCTCGCGACGCCTCTTTCGCCAACGTGGGTTCGCCGGCAACGATAGGAGGACCGCATGCTAACGCGGGGTACAGAGACATCACAGATTTGAAGGCTTCAGACCCCGAGGTGATGCGCAGTTTCTACCAACGCCTGTTCCCGTGGAGACATCTCTTCCAGTGGCTGAACCACAGCCCCTCGCCGACGAACGACTTTGGCCACCGAGAATTCGCCTTCACGTTGCAGAACGACGCATACCTACGATACCAATCCTTCGCAACCCACGACCTGTAAGAGCTTTCCAAACCCACCTCACCCGCTCAGAGACATGGAACTGACTGACCCCTCCAGCCTGCGGAAAGACGTCCTCCGGCTGATGCCCTCCCGTTTCGAAATCGGCCCCGTCTACTCGACGAACCCGCGCGACCGCAAAACTCTCCGCAACGCCAGCGCTTTCAAGCCCCTCGCCAAGGAGCTGTGTTTCGATATCGATCTGACGGACTACGACGAGATCAGAACGTGCTGCGACAAGGCCAACATTTGCATCAAGTGCTGGCAGTTCATCACCATGGCAATCAAGGTCGTCGACGTCGCCCTGCGGGACGACTTCGGCTTCAAGCACATCATGTGGGTCTACTCCGGTCGGAGAGGTGCCCACGCGTGGGTGTGCGACAAGAAGGCGCGGACGATGGGCGATCAGATGCGCCGGTCGATCGCGGGGTACTTGGAGGTCATCAAGGGCGGCGCGCAGAGTGGGAAGAAGGTGAACCTGTGGCGGCCGCTGCACCCTCACCTTTCGTAAGTTGCTTCCGGCTATAGTCCGAGGTCTCAAAAAGTTAACTGACGACGGCGGGTAGACGGAGTCTGGAAACCCTCAAATCCCACTTCCAAGAAGACGTCCTCGAGGCGCAAGACCCCTGGGCCTCCAACGAGCGCGCCGAGCGCCTCCTCCAGCTCCTCCCGGACAAGAACCTCAACGAGTCGCTCCGCAAGAAGTGGGACGCCGCGCCGGGGCGGTCGTCCGTCTCCAAGTGGGCCGACATCGACACCGTGGCCAAGAGCGGCGCGAGCAAGAACCTCGACGCCAAGGCGCTGCTCGAGGCCAAGCAGGACATCGTGCTCGAGTACACGTACCCGCGCCTCGATATCGAGGTCAGCAAGAAGCTCAACCATTTGCTCAAGTCGCCCTTCGTCGTCCACCCCGGCACCGGCCGGGTGTGCGTGCCGATCAACACCAAGAGCCTCGAGGATTTTGACCCGCTGGGCGTGCCGACGGTGCAGAGCCTGCTGGCGGAGATTGACGCGTGGAAGGGCGAGGAGGACGCCGAGGGCGGGTCGCAGCAGAAGAGCGTGCAGGACTGGGAGAAGACGAGCCTGAAGCCGTACGTGGAGCATTTCCGGTCCTTCGTCATTGGGTTGATGAAGGACGAGAGGGACGCCAAGGTCAAGAGAGAGAGGGAAGAGGATACCATGGAGTTTTGAAAACAAAACACAAACCGACACGACTTGCATGAAGGGAATATCTGGTTACTGGGTCGGTGTTTTTCTGCCAATTCTTCAAGTTCTTTTTTATTTTATTTTGGAGCAGCAACGGTGGGGGGGGTATTCTATTACTTTTAATCGCCTGCCATGCCGGGCTATGAAGCACTCACGGGGCCCGGCGCGCTTTCTTGAGCCGCAGCCGATGATTCAGGTGCTGCCACGTCTTCCGTGATGGTCTGCCTCCCGTCCACGTCCTCATCGTCCTCCTCATCAAACCTGCTATCCTCCATCTTGCCATCCGCGCCTTCTGCGGTGGGAGTTCCATTGGCGCTGCCGGCGCCGCCCTCCTCCTTTAGCTTGGCTTCCTTCCGTTTGGGGATGACGCTCACGAACGCCTCGGCCCAGCTGCCCGTCTCGAGCCACTTGAGCATGATCTCGACAACATGGTTCGTCGCGAGCACTCTCCGGCTCGACAGGTTCATGTACTCCCCGATAGGCAGCTTCGCCGTGCGGATGCCCATATCCCTCGCGCGGCGGTGACACAGTCCCTTTTCGCGGTTGCGGTCGACGAGGCCACCGATGACGTAGCTCGTGTTGGGCTCGAGGCGGTCGAGGGTGTTGACCGAGTCGGAGGAGAGGTAGACGATGTTCTTGAGCTCGGCGGCGGGTTCGGGTTCGGGGTCGGGGGTGGGCGCCGAGCTGACGGTGTCCATGAAGACCGCGGGCTTCTTGGCCGCCCCGTCCTCCCCGGCGGGCTTCAGCAGGTCAATGACCTGGCCGCCGCGGGGCCCCTTCATCACCTCGTCCGCGTCCTTGGATGCCTCGACAAAGTCTCCCTCGACGAGCTTCACGCCCTTCCAGTGCACGTGCTGGCTCCCCAGCGTCGTCTCGAAGCGCTCCTTGAGCTGACCGCCGTACGAGCTGACGTACAGATGTACGCGGTACCTAGCGGCGCGGTTGTCCGAGTAGGAGCGGGTGATCTGGCTGGCGAGGGAGACGAGCTCCTTCTCGAGCATGTACTTTTCAAAGTCGCAGTCGAGGATCAGGGTGACGGGGACCTGGACCGAGGGCTGCTTGGGCGTCTTGCGCTTCGGGGGTATGACGACGGAGGCCGGGTCGACGCCCTTGGCCTCGGCCTCGGCGAGAACAGCGGCGATCTCCTCGCGCCGGGCGACCTGGCGGTCGTGGCGCTTCTCCTTGCGCTTGCGCTTGCGGTCTTCGCGGCCGTCCTCCCACGCCGCCTTGCGCTTCATCTTGCGGAGCTGGTTCTTGGAGATCTTCGGTTCCCCCTCGGCGTCGGCGGAGCCGGGTCCGGCGGCGGAGGATTCAACATCGGCTTCCTCGCCTTCCCTTTCCTCGGAGGCTTCGGGGGCGTTTGCTTGAGTAAACCCACTGCTGCTCATTTCTGTCGTCGTTGTCGTCGTAGTCGTTGTAGGGTTCGATGCTGCTGCTGCTGCTGCTGCTGCTGCGCCGTCGCCATTGACGGTCGTGGATGGGACGGTGACTTCTTCAGGCTTTGCGTCAGACATCTCGAGGTCCTTGGCTGGCTGATTGACGGGATCCGACGCGGGGTTCTCCATCGCTGCGGTCGTGGTGCTCAATGTACGTGCAGAGTTTGGGGAGGGAAGTGGGGGACTTTTGCGAAATTTTGGCGATAGTCGGTGATGGTTATCCAGGTGCGGTTGCGCAGCGGGCGAGCTGTGGAAGCGCGCTAAGCCTTTTGGGGCGCGATGCGGGGCAGCTGTAAGTGCAGTTAAGGCGCCGCGACAGAGGGCTCGCGCTCCGAGTGGCAGTGGTCTGAGCAGCATGGACAGTATAAACACGTAGGTAGCTCAGCGAACTTCCGCAGATAAGGAACGACCAGATCGTGTAGTAGAAATCGATTTGAATTGCGATTGGAGGAATACACGAAGAACCTCTCAAGTATGCTTGCAATAATGATTGAACTTCACTGAAGTTTACTGAAGGAGAATTTGAGCCGCATGGAAGAGAAGCGCAAAGTTAGGGATGAGAAAGTTGGCGAAATAATCATTGACCCGTACGGATACTGACCCGAGAAAGCTCAGACCACACGATAAGATCTTAGACAAATTCCACTCCCGGCCATCATTGCAATGGACATTGGCAAAACCCGCTGGGCGGTCAAGATTTAACTTCGCCAATCTGAATTAGCGCCATCGCGTCGCGTCTCCCCACTAAATGCCCGTACCCAGACGCGCCTCCCGGGAAACCACTTTAACCACGGTGCATATTGGAGAAGCACAACGCGACAGTGTACTACTTTTCCCTTTTGCCAGTTACACTCACGCAAGCTAACCTATCCATTCTACTTCTTGTGTTGTCGTTTCTCTGTTCTTTTCTATACCACATTCACCATGTCTTCGAGGCCCGAATTGAAGGTTGGTTCCCCAAGCAATAGCTTGTCTATCACACAGCTAAAAAACGCCACTAGGTCGACGATGAACATGGCTTCATCCGCTTCTTCAAGTCCCTCCCGGCCGTCCACGAAGACACAGTCCGCATATTCGATCGAGGCGATTGGTACACATCACACGGCGAGGACGCCAACTTCATCGCCCGCACAGTACGCTCTACACTTCCCCATTGCGCCATGCAGTTGCTGATTGACTGTCTGTTATCTAGGTATACAAAACAACGTCCGTTGTGAGGACGCTCGGCCGAGATGAGAAGACGGGTCTTCCGTCCGTGACCATGACCGTTACCGTTTTCCGACAATTCCTTCGAGAAGCACTTTTCAAGCTAGGCAAGAGGGTGGAGATATGGGAGAGCTCTGGCGGCCGCATGAACTGGAAAATCGTGAAGCAGGCGTCTCCGGGCAATCTGCAGGACGTGGAGGAGGACCTGGGCGGCCAGATTGAGGCCGCTCCCATGATTCTCGCCGTCAAGATCTCCACAAAGGCTTCTGAGGCCAGGAGCGTTGGCGTCTGTTTTGCGGACGCCAGCGTCCGCGAGTTGGGTGTCAGCGAATTCCTCGACAACGACCTGTTCTCCAACTTCGAGGCCCTGCTCATCCAGTTAGGCGTCAGGGAGTGCCTTGTCCAGACCGACAAGGCTGACAAGAACAAGGATCCGGACCTGACGAAGCTCAAGCAGATCATCGGCAACTGCGGCGTTGCCGTCTCGGAACGGTCGGCCGGCGAGTTCGGTACAAAGGACATCGAGCAGGACCTTGCACGTCTTCTTAAGGATGAGCGCGCAACGACTCTCCTACCCCAGACCGATCTCAAGCTGGCCATGGGCTCAGCCGCGGCGCTTATCAAGTACCTCGGCGTGCTCCACGACCCATCCAACTTTGGACAGTACCAACTGTACCAGCATGACCTCTCCCAGTTTATGAAACTGGACGCGGCGGCACTGAAGGCGCTCAACTTGATGCCTGGCGCTCGGGACGGGGCTAAATCTATGAGCTTGTACGGACTACTCAACCAGTGCAAAACTCCCGTCGGGAGCCGGTTGCTTTCGCAGTGGCTCAAACAGCCGCTCATGAACAAGGAGGAGATTGAGAAGCGTCAGCAGCTCGTCGAGGCCTTTGTCAACGACACCGAGCTGAGGCAGACGATGCAGGAGGAGCACCTTCGTTCGGTGCCGGATCTCTACCGTCTTGCCAAGCGGTTCCAAAGGGGCAAGGCCAATCTTGAGGACGTTGTTCGCGCGTACCAGGTCATCATCCGACTGCCTGGCTTCCTGGGCACCTTGGAGGGCGTCATGGACGAAGCATACAGGGATCCCCTCGATGAAGCTTACACGACCCCTCTTCGCACGCTTTCTGATAGTCTCGCAAAGCTCGCGGAGATGGTCGAGACCACTGTCGACTTGGACGCACTGGACAACCATGAGTACATCATCAAGCCCGAGTTTGACGACAGCCTGAGAATAATCAGGAAGAAGCTCGATAAGCTCAAGAGAGACATTGACCAAGAGTTCTCAGATGCAGCGCGCGATCTGGGACAGGAAGTTGGCAAGAAGATATTCCTTGAGAATCACAAGGTCCACGGCCACTGCATGAGACTCACAAGACAGGAAGCCGGCGCCATCCGGAACAAGTCGGGCTACCAAGAATGCTCGACACAAAAGAACGGAGTCTACTTCACGACCAAGACGATGCAGAGCCTCCGTCGTGAGTTCGACCAGCTCTCGCAGAACTACAACAGGACACAGAGCAGCCTGGTCAACGAGGTCGTCGGCGTAGCGGCGTCTTACTGCCCCGTCCTCGAGAGACTCGCTGGCGTCCTGGCCCATTTGGATGTCGTCATCTCCTTGGCCCACTGCTCCGTCCACGCGCCCTCCGCGTACGTTCGCCCTAAGATCCACAAGCGCGGCGAGGGTCAGACGATCCTGAAGGAGGCCCGCCACCCGTGTTTGGAGATGCAGGACGACGTCCAGTTTATCACAAACGACGTCTCCCTGACTCGGGACAAGTCCTCCTTCCTCATCATCACGGGCCCCAACATGGGCGGAAAGTCAACCTACATTCGCCAGATAGGCGTCATTGCCCTCATGGCGCAGATCGGCTGCTTCGTCCCCTGCACGGAGGCGGAGCTAACCATCTTCGACTCTATCCTCGCCCGTGTCGGCGCGAGCGACTCCCAGCTCAAGGGCGTGTCGACCTTCATGGCCGAAATGCTCGAGACGGCCAATATTCTCAAGTCGGCAACCGCCGAGTCGCTCATCATCATTGACGAGCTGGGCCGCGGCACCTCGACTTACGACGGCTTCGGTCTCGCGTGGGCCATCTCGGAGCATATCGTCAAGGAGATTGGCTGCTTCGCCATGTTCGCGACGCACTTTCACGAGCTCACGGCTCTGGCGGACGAGCACCCGCAGGTTCACAACCTGCACGTAACGGCGCACATTGGCGGTGACGGCGGCCGCGGCGAGAACAGCAAGCGCGAGGTGACGCTGCTGTACAAAGTTGACGACGGCGTTTGCGACCAGAGCTTTGGTATCCACGTGGCGGAGCTGGTTCGGTTCCCGGACAAGGTGGTGCGGATGGCGAAGCGCAAGGCCGACGAGCTCGAGGACTTTACGTCCAAACATGAGGACCTGGGGCTCAAGTACAGCAAGACGGACATGGAGGAGGGCAGCGCCATGCTCAAGGAGGTTTTGCTGCGGTGGAAGGAAGAGGTCTCTGGGGGGCAGATGAGCAAAGAGGAGATGGTCTCCAAGCTCAGGGCCTTGGTCACGGCGGACGAGAAGTTGCTGGCGAACCCTTTCTTCCAGTCTGTCAAGACTTTGTAAGGGCGTGTTTGCTGGGTTTACAATGGCGTTGCTTCGGATTCTGCATGGAGTTTTGGGTTTTGGGATCCCGGGACGGTGCGTGTACAACAATGAGTTGATTGAGAGAGAGCCTTGCGTATCAAGACAGTTTCTATTTCAGAAGACTGAATTACGTGGTAAACTAGCTAGGTAGACAAAAACCAATCGACACCAAGCAGAACACTACATGATATTATTTCCATGGCACAGTGGCTGACGGCGAAATGATCCTGGGCTTGAAAACGTCAGCATACGTCGTAATCCAATTATGCACAGTACAAATTTGGTGAGTGAACAAATCAGACAATTGATAGAACGGTGTAATTTCGAATCATTAACATTCATAAACAGCCTCTGAAGCTGAGTATCATCATTCAAAAAGGGGTGGGAGAATCATCCGTTGAAGGGGAGCTTGAGACATACCCTAGCTGACGAGGCAAAACCTCTTCCGAGAGACAGCAGAAGCTACTGGCGGAAAGGTCAAGGATCTCGATGACGGGCGCGGCAAAAGAGAGTTGCTGTTGTCTTTGGGTTAGCCATCTCCTCGGAGTCGGGCAGCATGTAAGGAATGGGAGAGCGAGTTTTGCAAGCGATCAGATATTGATAGAACGGTGAAATTTCGAATCATATTTTGATGAAAATCATAAACAGCCTCTGAAGCTGAGTCTCATCATGGAATGGGGCGTTGAGTGGTGTGAGGTTGGGCTGACGGACGACTTACCAAATGTGTGCACCAGAATACGGGGGGAAGGGACAGAGAGGTGTTCTAAACAGGTAGGCACTTCCCGCCGTGGGTCGAATAGTTTTCCTAACACTAGTTGGATTTGATCGTTAGCCGCCATGTATACTCGGTGTCCACAGAATAAGAGTTTGTATCGAAAAGATCAGAAAATGATAGAACGGTGATGGGTCGAATCATAAAATAATTCATAAACAGCCTCTGAAGCTAGTGATTCATCATGTCGAGGAAGGGGGGAGGGTCGGGGGAGGTAGAGCGTACCATTTTCGTCAAGGTGAAAGTGAGATATCGCGTGTTTCCATCCCAAGAGGCAATGACGTCAGCCTACGGGCTCCCGGCCAACCGGACCGGGTCTGGTTTTGACCGGGCCTTCCTCCCCAAAGCGAAGAAGAACCCTACTTGATCAGGTGCGGGGCTGAACCTGCCAACCAAGCCCGATGAAGGGTCCTTTGGCCCAGAGGTATAACGCCCTGGATCGTTAGTGTGAACTTGGTGATGAAATCCAAAGAAGTTTGCTGATGGAGGATTTCACAGGGTGCGGGTTCGACCCTGCACCTGAGCTTTTGTTTTTCTCGTCTCTAGCATTTTGTGACATGTTTCTTGTCTCTTCTGCCGGCATCATCTTTCCCTACAACCTGATGTCAGTTGACTAGGCTAAACACAAAGATCGCAACACGAACGTGAAACGTGGGGTGTAGTCAGACAAATGATAGAACGGTGAAGGTCTAATCATGAAGATCATAAACAGCCTCTGAAGCTAGTGTATCATCATACAGGTGATGGAAAGGAAGAAGAGCGGATATGGATCAACTTACTCTGATAAGACAGGCTTTGTTTTGCGTCTTGGCACAAATGTGCCTCCTTAGTCTGAGACAGATATCAGTACACGTCTGGAGTAGTAGAACACAAACAGTTGATGTGGTGAAAGGGTTATCAGATAAAAAGATAGAACAGTGTAATGTTGAATCATGTGGATCATAAACAGCCTCTGAAGCTAGTATATCATCACGAAAAGGAAGGGGACTGGGATACACAGCAAGACTTACACTTACGTCAATGATGACTTACGTCAAGGATGGTTACATTAGCTGAGACCAAGCCTTGGTTTACCGACTACCCTGACTCCGACGTTAGTATGCGCGTAAAGCAACGAGACGCAGGCAGGGCGGAGGGGTTATTAAAAGCAAAGTCAGACAAAAGATAGAACGGTGTAATGTTGAATCATATAGATCATAAACAGCCTCTGAAGCTATTGTATCATCATGCGGAGATGGTAAAAGACAAACTGGATGCAAAGAACGTACCATTGTCGTGACGCAGTCGGCGGGGTGCGTCGATAGAGACAAGCACACATCACGCGGAAGCTCGGAGAGCAAGGGAAAAATAGTACAATTCTCCATTTCCTCTAGCCGATGAGACTCCTCTCCTTTGCCCACGTGTTCCGCAGGCTGTGTGTATGTACAAGCAACGGGAAATAAAAGAGCATGCCTCGCTAGGCTGGGTAACGGACGGGATAGTGTGGTAGTAGTGGTGGCTTTTTCTTTCTTTTCGGTTGGGAAGGGTTTCTCCATTTACTCGACAGTCGCCTTGACGGGGTTGATCTCAACTCCGTACTTCTCCTTGAGCCGCTCGCGCCTCCGTTCCTCGTAGCCAGGCGGCCGGATGCCTGTAAAAGTGTCAGCCTCGCATGGGATAATGGCCCTCCCGTTCACGGCCAGAGCGGGCGGTACATACCACGACCCTCGCCAATCTCGGCAATCGTCTCCTCAATCGGGCGTCTCTTGGCCGCGCGCTGGGCAATCTTGTTGTCAAACTCAGCCTCGTCCAGTTTGCCTTCTGTCCACCCTCTCAAACGTCCGCCGGTGATCTGGAAAACTCCCTGCCACGCGCCGAAGGCGGCACCCAGACCGAGCACAACGGGCATTCTCTTGGCTGTTCAAGTCGCGACCCGTAAGCATCCTGTTTCGCAAGTGTTCAACATTCGGGAGGGGGTGTCCGTACTCGTCATTCCCAGGATGGAACCGGCAACAAAGCCGGCAGTTGCGGTGTTCCATGCATCGTCCTTTTGTCTAAGGTTGGCCATTGCCGACTGGGTGAAGCCGTACGCGCCGCCACCGATCGCTGTAGAGGTCCGTCAGTAACACATCGTTGCAAATCGGACTTGGCGACAGGATTGGGACGGCGTACCCATAACACCGATGATGCTGCCGCTGCGGGTGAAAACGGACATGGCGCCGACGTTCTGCTTCTGAAGGGCATTGTGGACAGCAGCCATGAAGAAACCAGCACCACCAAGGGCCGCGGAGGCCGTGATGCTGGCTTTGATGGCGTCCTTGGGGTGGTAGGGTTCGTCGTCGCCGGCCATGGTTGCGGGGGTGGTTCGGAGTCGCGGGCCACACTCAATTGGAAAAGAAGTTGATGAGGGATCTGGCGGAAGATTGAGGTCGGGTTGAAGCTCCACGAAGGGGTGCTCCACCTCCGATATAGTCACGTGATTTACATCGGTGTGGAGCCAATCAGGTGGCATGCAAAGGTCAACTATTCGACCTCAGTTATCGATGGTCGACGATGATGCAAGAAGCTCTTGAGCATAAAAAGCAGTGCAAGCCTGAACAATAAAGTCGGATGTTCTCTTCAAAAGGTCTGTTGTGTGTTCCATTCGTTTTCGGTTCATCAGACGTCTTCTTGGTCTTCACATTAAAGAGGGAATTGGACGTTACCATTGGCTGTACGGCATGACTAAGCCACCGGTTGTCGTATTTATCCCTCGGAAGGACCAGGTCACGTTCCAGATCACCTGACGTGCCTTGGTCCGCTTGCCAACAAACAGACGCTGTGGAAGCCGCATCCCTGTGTTCCATGTGATTCTAGCTAGCGGACCTAACGCCGCACCTTGTTGCGCAGCTTGTTTGCCCCATTCCGAGCTGTGGGCGATCTGAAGCAACACGGCATGCGGAGATTGGCGATTACCTCATGCACACCAACTCCTCCCGCCACTGCGTACTGCCCGCTCACCGAGGGAGCTCTGTACTGGTACATAGTAGAGGTATGTGCTCAACTGCCTAGCTACCTTACTGTGCGCTCCCCTTCCTTGGTGCAAGGCTGCCAGCTGCGTCAGCCTGTCCACGTCTCTACCCCCGCCACGACACCCTGCCCACCACCCACCGAGCCCGCATTGTCCCTGCTCGCCATTCCCTAGTTCCCCAATGCATTGAAGCTGGCGTAATTGTTTCCGGTGCCTCGCCTTCGGAATAGCTATCTGAACCTTTCCTCTTCCTCTAGGGTCTCCATTCAGTCTCCTTGCTTCAGTCTGCATCAAGATACCCCCAGCTTTCCACTTTGTATTCCCCTCGTCGACGTTCTTGCCGCCGCCTTTTCTGGTCTGCATTTCCATCACGATTTAGACGGAGACTCCGTTTGATCTCGGCCCAGCCTCCACAGCCCCGAATCTTTACAGCTCCGAGACAGACGGCATTCGAGTTGTTGGTCATCTCCATCGTCCTCTTGCATCTTCTTTTTTTTCCTTTTTTTTTTGGTCTTAAGCTAATTCATCTTCCTTAGTGGCCAACACTTGTCGATCCGCCCTCCGCGAACCCGATCGAGCTACGTCCAACACAGAGAACCGAATAGCGTCTATCTGGATGCAAGCCCGAGTTTCCTCGCTTGCCGACGTCGTTAAAGTTTGAGGAACTCCCCATCTTTCGGCAGATACAACCTCTCCTCGCGGCGCATACGGAGCTCTGCTAGACATACGTCGGACTGTAACTGCTCGTCGCAGCACTTACATCGTGCTGGCCCCGAGTTGACGCATGTTACTCTAGCCAACGTGTACAAGGCTTTGCGAGGCGATCTCTCTTCACAGGTGACCTTTTCTCAACGGGATTCTCTTCGGCATATTGCTGACTCCACTGCCAAAGTTACTTCACCCTGCGAGCCAGTCACAACACCATGGTCATCTCAGATCAATACTCCATCATGTCACCAAGTGACTCACCTACTGCCCAACATTGGGAGGGAAGGCCCGCGCCTGTCAAGGAAAACATGCTTGGAAAGGCTGGTACGTTTAAACTGGTCTCATCCCACAAACTGTGGGTCTGACGATGATGGCGGATGTTTCGTCTCTTTTCGCGTAGAGAGTGTCGTGGCTGACGAATGTTGGTTATTGAATAGGCCGTCTTGCACCTAGATGGGTACAGGACTTGCTCAATTCCGATCTTGATTCCGGCTCGTTCGTTAGGATCGAGTGGGACCGCGAGGCGCGCTGCAGCAACACCAGCGTCCCTCATCGCCTTGTCCTTGTGGGCAACCAGAGCACAGCAGAAGGCCGCAATCCTGGCGTCCTGTCGTGTGTTTGCTGCCACTGTGACTTTCACTTCATTCTCAGAACATCATGGGACCCGGACCACCTAGTTTGTCTCTGTCGTCCTCAGAATCTTCACTTCCCACCAAAGGACACGGACTTTTACATCCATCATATGGTCAACGTCAAAGAAACGATCCGACCTGCCAAACCTGTAGCAGATTACCATCCTATGATTAGAGAGGCAGTGCTTGCGGTCGAGAATTTTGCTTGCTCGGCACCCCGCTGCACATTCCAAGTGTCTGTTGAGATCTCGCGGCCTCGACTCAAGCGCGAGTGGGTGCGTCTACTCCTCGATCAACAGCGCATTCTTGACAACCTGGCTCAAGCCAGAAAGCTCTCGCCGGAACGGTTTGCAGACGCCAGGGACGATTGGTCGACCAGCGCCCCGTCTACTCTGAATACGTACCTTAGAGACTTGCTGGACATGCCCAATCCACGCAACATTTCCCGTCGTAATAAGCGATTCCAGGTTGTATTTGGCGATGAATGCTACGCCATCTTCAGGGCGATTCAATTTACGGAAGAGGATCTCGAAAAGGACGAGGTCTTCGAGCCGTACTTTATTCCTCCTGTTCTGGAGCCTGGCACCCCTGGCATACCGACAAAGCTCAGCACGTTGCGCGCGTTTATTGAGGACCTTCAGGCTGAGGCGGAGAGCCTCATCATCCGAAGCGGGAAGCCAGGCGAGAACCGGCCGTATGTCGGCGACAGACTGTTCAAAGAGCTGCAGTGCTTTGAGTATCCGCAGAATACGGTTCCTCAATCAGCGACTGACGCGCATCGAGTCCTCGGTGTTCTTCCTGATTTCGACAAGGCTTTGATTTTCTTCGCCTACAACCGGCAGTCAGCCCTATGCGAGAAACGTCGTCAGACCTATGTCGAAGCACTACGCGATATCGCATTGTTGACTGCGGACGAGGACTTTCAGACGCGTGCGATCCAAGAGCTTACCATCGTGGAGGGAATGGACCTCTCAAGCACTCACGGCGCTGGAGATGAGCTGGAAAGTCAAGCCTACTCCTTCTTCAGTCTTAAGTACACTGCTAGCGACGACAACGTCATCTCAGCATACAACACTAAGCTTGAGCACTCTCCTGCGCAGGCGGATTTTGCAAGAGAGATGCTCCAGATCATCGGGCGTCACAGGGGCAGTGACAGAATCCTCACGCATGCCAATGGTCCTATGGATGTCACCTCAGCTTACCGCATTCTTGAAGCAGACCCGCAGTGGCCTGATAGTACCATCGTTATGCTGTGTAGCGTCAAGGTACGTTTCAACTTTGGTATCGTAGCCATGGTATCTCGCTGACCTAGCCTTGTTGTGTTGCAGCTTAACAAGGATCCAAGGAGCAAAGCGACCGCAGAAGTCGCTATCAAGGCAATGGAAGCGATCGCTTCCGACAGGAACAGCGACGAAATACGTCAGGCTGTGAAAGCCCTTGAACAGGAATCCGGCCCGTCCCAACAGGAGAAAGCCGAGTCATTGCCTTCAACTGCCACAACCAATCTTCCTGTCGGACTGGAGAATATCGGTAACACCTGTTACTTGAATAGCATTCTTCAATACCTGAACACCGTCGTTCCCATTAAGGACTTGCTCGCTCGCTATCCTATGCATGAGCTTGGCCTGGATGACTCGGATATCCAACGTCGGCTCATTGGTGGAAACAAGCTCAAGATCGACCGCGCCGAAGCAGTCGTTGCTCGTGTTTGTAAGTTTTCGAATAGCATTCGTCCCTTGGTTGATGCTAATGCTTCTTAGTTGTCGAAGAACTGGAGCGACTCCTGAACGATCTCGGCGGCTCGCAGGCGCCCGCTATTCGCCCCTCCCAGCGTCTTGCCAATGCCGTTCTGCTACCTACCTCGAATCTGACTGAAGACCCCATCCCGCAACAAAAGGCGAAAGACACTGTGGAGCAAAAGACGATGGAGGTGATGGGTACTCAATTTCCCGCCCCCCCGCCTTTGCCTGCAAGGCCTCCCCCAGGGCCTCCCACGCAGAAGACAGAGCAGGTAGAAGATGTTGACATGGTCAATGTCACTGTTGACCCGGTCTCAGAATCTGCTAGCAGCGTAAGCTCACAGACCCTGGTCAATATGTCTGATGTTGACTGTGAGAAGAGAGATTACGTGCCCGAGAACAAGACGGACATCAGAATCGTCTCCCAGCACGTCGAAGCACCAGCACCTGAGTCCGCTACTGACAGCGATGTGAAGATGACAGAAGCTGAGACTCCATCGCTGAACGTCGAGCAACGGGTGCTCAAGGCCTTGGAGACGCAGACTAGGACTTCCGGTACGGAGCAACAGGACGTCGAGGAGGTGATGGGTAGCATCATCAACCGTCTACAGGCGGCGATCAAGCCCACGAAAACAGATGCCACGGACGGAATCCAGTGGGAGCCAATCATGGAGACGTTCTACGTCGAGTTGACGAACCATACAAAATTTCCCAACCAGGACAAGTACAAACTAGACTCCACGTTGGAGCGTGCGATCACAGCGTACCCTGCCGAAACCGGTCCGACTAACATTCATGACGGCCTGAGTCGTAACTTTGACCTCCAGAGAGTCGTTGCTGGCAAGGAGGACATCATGCGCTTCACGTCGATCAAGAGGCTTCCCCCTATTCTCCATGTTCTCATTCAGAGGACTCAAAACAACGGCAACAAGAACATGAATCCTGTCGAGGTCTATGAGACGTTATATCTGGATAGATATATGGATACTCCAGACGATCCACAGTTCTTCAAGCTGAGGCAGAAAGGATGGGCTCTTCAACAGCGTTTGGAACAGCTCAACAGCATACCCAAAACCACGGCCGAAGATGCAGAGATCATCGACAGCTTCGTCAACGATTTCGTCCATGTCAACAAGGCAGACATCCCGGAGCCTGGCTCACTTCTCGGGGGCTTGCCGGCTTCTTCTCTTGACTTTGCTGGGGAAGACTCGTCATTTCCAACTTACAGCCTGTCCGACACCTCTTTCGACAAGAGTGATCCGCCCGACGCAACGGGCTTCACTGCTAAAGGACGCCAGCAGATCGACAACATGCGCGTTGAAGAAGTGAAAGCCTACAAAGCAGAGCTTGAAGAGCTCTTCTCTCAGCACAAGAAGCATGCATATCGCCTACATGCAGTGATTTGCCATAGCGGTCAGCTCAGGGCAGGTCATTACTGGGTGTGGATTCACGACTTCGAAGCCGGTGTATGGCGCAAGTACAATGATAGGACCGTGACAGAGACACCAGATACCGAAGAGGTTCTGAAGACACTCAATAGCAACGGCGACCCATACTACCTCTGTTACGTTCAGGATGGGAGGGAACGCGAGCTGGTCAGGGTTCCCAAGCGCAGTCTGCCGGAATCATCAACCTCAGGCCGCAAGAATTCACTTGTTAACACTAACAAAGGCGAGGCCAAGGACGCAGACGGAGACATCGACCTGATTGACATCGAAGGCCCAACGGCGGGGACGCAACCAGCCTCGGAGACCTCGCCAACGGCAGGTGGGCGGTCGACTGACACCGCGGAACGCGACCAGACATAGAAGGATGGTGGCACGACGCATAACTTGCTCAGGGATCGCTCTTCGAAAAGGCGAGCAGCTGGTAAGCGATAACTTAGTCGATTGATATTGGCCTGAGGCTGACCCTTACTAGTTATCCAAAAGACTCCGCCTCTACGCCGCTCGTCGCGGAAGAAAACATCAGTTCGTTTCATGATCAACTGATGGATTTAGCCTTTGTCCTCTTTTGGGCGAACCTTCAAGTCGGCCCTCGAACGTTGCCGGTAGCAACACACTCTTCTCGCCCGGATGCATAACATCATCCTGTGCTCTGGTAGTATAGGCTTGGGGCTTCTGAGTAGAAATTTCGTAGCAAGGATTGTACATTTTACGAAAGCCATGGGTTTGACTCTACCACCACTGACCCTGTCTCTTCATTCCCAAGCATAAGCGGTGCAGCATCTAGGTTGCTCGGTGCCAGCATGAGTATTTACGCGGCATGATACGAATTCCCAAATACCCCATCAAACAATACAAAGCGATGACACGAATTAACTGTTTCTTTTTATACATTTGCCTCTTTGTGACTTTAATGGCTAGTCTTCCATGATCCTGATTCTGTTCAGACTTATCTGTGCGTATCATTCTCTGTACTGGCCACCTTCCTAGGTTTGGGTGACTAGATACCCACGCCAGCGGCAAACCCTGACGAAACAATGAGCGAAGCGATAGTTTAGAAGGCATGTTGTTGTAATAGCTGACAATCGCCACCCAATGGACATTACGCGTAAACTGTCAATTTCTTTACCCTTACCCTCACACTTGCTGTCAACTGAAGCTATTCACATATTACTTATAATTATAGCAGTCTCTATAATGGGGGTAGTAAAGGTTTAGGGTGTTTCGAGGGGGCTCTGCCTCCCTCGACCCCCTGCCCTCTAGAGGCCCTGCACCGGTTACCCAGTTATCCAATATTAGACCGTCGACCAGTTGCCGGACAGTACTTTCTACTAATGAGATCTTTAAGACGAGGTCAATGTAACTAATCAGGCAACAGACAGAAGAATGGAACGGACCGTTATCCCGTGGAAACAAGCTACGCCTTTACGCTTTATTGATTGACTAGATATTCATATTGGGCGCCTCGCTAAATAATTCCAAACATCGACCGGCGGTCGGTGTGGAGATGTCTCGCTCGTCGACCCAACCACGTTGTCGACAACGGCCTCCAGCCCCTTTGGCTCAGTGGTAGAGCGTCGCACTCGTACTCTCTCGGTATGCGAAGGTCCACGGTTCAATCCCGTGAGGGGGCACTTCACTTTTGCTCTATCGGCCCGATGGCCAGAGTGTGCTGGATGTCATTCTAAAGACAACATGTTTCTTTTTCTGGCTTGCATCGTCTCTTATATGGGAGCGATTGCTTCCGGAAGAGCTAAAGAGGGCGAAGAGAAGTGAATGATGACTTGGACGTCCGTCGCGGGGTGTAAACCCCAGGTGGATGAAAAAGATGATGTGGGAAAATGCGGTTTTTTTTTTGGGCCGGTTCGCCCACTCTACCTCTCCCGCATGCAACGCGAGACGTGGAGAAGCTTGTTCGCAGATATAGTGCCCGTGGTCGTGTGACTTATGCAGACGGGAATGCTCACCCCGTCGGTGCCGGGGCTGCTTGACGTAATGCATATCGGTAGTGGGACCGGTCGATATCTTCCGTACTCAGACAACAAGTAGGCATGGCGGCCGATATTGCGGCTCCAGACCACAGAGATCGTCGTCTGGGGACTGAGAAGGGGTACCGCGTTGAAGCCTCCGCCCTCCCATGAAGCAAGGAGAACAAGTCAGCCAGCGGCCGTTTCGAGACCAAAGCACCGAGGTGACTCGTCGGCCGGGAGCTCGCTAGGCTGAGATGTCACGCTAGCGGTCACCTCACCCGATGGCCCTCTTCCTGGGCCGGTCTTTGTTTCTCTGCGACCTGCGAGATCTGTTGCAGAAGTAGATGGATGCAGGGGTTCTGGGATTCCTGCGAGATCCAGGTGGGCCGACCGAGCAACACGGGCATGGCCCCCAACTCCTATCCCAGATCTTCGGGGGCATATTCCTCGGTTCCCCTTGGGGGGATGCGAGGTGTGATATGATGTCGCCGTGGGAACTGCGGTGGCGGCCTCGGTCATTGGGGTTTGGGACGGAGGGGACGGAAGGATGGATGTGTGGGGTTGCGGGCTGGCGTTGACATGACACAATGAGATGTCGCCGGAAAGCCTGCAGGGCACGGCACGGCAGGGATCATGCCGTGGTCGACTTCGTTTGAAGGCGCGGTATTGCGATGGATGGTCTTGGAAGACAAAACGTTTCAAGCCGTGCGTCATTCGATTGCATGTGTTCATACAGGATTCAGGCTTTTATAGTATATGAACCAGAGGTAATCATCCCTTCATCGTCTCCCGCAACACGCGGATGTGAGAGGGCGTCACGCCCGTATCACCAGACTCCACGCACTTCCTGGATCCCGCCATTCCCCAAGCTGTCAGGCGTTCGTTGCTCTCCCCGCTCAGTAGTCTCTGGTCACGTCGCCCTGCCCGTCGTCCTCGTCGTTGATGGGGATAGGCGCAGGAGGCTGCGGGGTCTGGGGCTTGTGGCTCGGGTAGGAGGCCATGATATCTCCCTGTGTCGCTTTTCGCATTTGTATCCTTTTTCAGCCAGCGGATGTCAGTCACCGGTATCTTTTCCCATGGGCCCAGAGCAATACCACGTGATGTTGCGGGTGGTGTGATACCTGGATGTCAGTAGTCGCGAGTCAAATTGAGAGGTTTTCGACAGCTGGTGGGTGAGCAGAAACGTGAGAAAAGATTCCGTCATCCGACGTTCGTCTCGGGGAAAGGAAGAAGGGAAAGGACGCGCGGAGATGAGGGGGTTGGTGAAAGTTTATATGCTTCTTGAACTTGCCCTTGGACCTCAGAAGCGGTCAATCGGCGGGGAGGGGGGTGCTCGTGACCTCAGGCCACCATGGCACGGGAGAGGTGTCGACTTTTCCATTGTGAGATGATGGGATGTGACTGGGGCACCGCGTGGCTTGCTCGGACGCAAGCCTGTGATGGTGAGCGAATTCTGATGAGAGGAGGTCTGCTTCTGAATCCAAAGCTCCGGGCGAATTGGTCGATAGTTTGAAAAGCATGAGAGATTTGATTGGCGCGGCGTCCGGATGAAGGATTGTCGTCGAATGGCGTACAAGGGCACTTGCATTCTGTAGCACGGATCGGGCCTGCGCGGCGGAGGAGACTTTCAGGGTCGTAATTTCGCACGGGGGGGGCTTTTGATGCGTCACTTTGAGACCAGACCAGAGGGAGGGTATTTCTCGGGACTGGATTGGTTCAGCTGTCCAGCATTATTGGTCTGGTGGATATGGCAGAAACCGATCTTGGCCATTTGCGGCTCATACTGATATGTGATGGGTGACGTGAAGCAGTTGTAGCCACCGACGACATGGTTTCAATGACCACCGACGCTTTTCTGCCACCAATGTGCTACTACCTATGTAGGCAGCTGTAGCAAAGAGTCCAGACACGCGTGGCTGCTGATCTTCCATGCAGTAGACTTCTCTATGCGCCCTCCCCTGACGGTTACCTGCAGTGGCGAGGAATTGCTTCCGCCCAGCAAGGTGAGGAGGTGTGAGCATTCATGACAAGGCCTCCGCAAGTTGTCCGGCCCCCTGAAACTGCCGTTGGCGAATTGCACAGTTCCCGCGTGTCGGTGACCGATGCCCCGCCGACCCCGCCGACCCCGCCGACCCTACCGACCCCGCCATGGACGCTGGACGCTGGACCTATCCCGATCGGCTCAGGGGTCCGTCTTCCCTCCCATTATCAGATCATCCAACTATGAAACACCTCCCAGCCCAGACGTCGTTGTCGCGAATATCAATTCTTACAGGTTGACAACGTTTCTAGGTCCGGTAATGCGGCAAAGGAAGAGCATAAGCTCTAGTATAGAGTTTACTGATCTTCTTCACGTTTATAGTCGACGAAACGAGGAGACGATGGGATGGAGCGGCAACTTGAACTGTAATGCTGAGGGATTGCAAATCGATCTGTCCGCTCGGCTAGAAATTTTTGAATTTTTTTGGCGTCTGTAGCCCGGTGAGTTTGCTCTAATTAGATGACTGTTCTGTCGCAAAGGTCAATCGTGTCTTCCAAAGCTTGTCGGCAATTCGACAGTGTATGGATGTCCCTCTACTGCACCTCTTCCACACTGTTTCGGTCGTCCCACTAGCAGAGCTAGACTTTGGTCTGGAAGAGACAAGAGTCTTAAGTTTGACTAAATTCTCTGGCACTGGAGTTTGGCCAAGTGCAGTAGATGTATTGAGCGAAATTGCCGGGAGAGACAATGTCAGCATCTCAGGCCACTGGCCACAGAGCTAGTTCCAGCCTCTAAGCTCAAGCTCCCTTCGATGTTGCGGCAAACGGACTTGTGCCGCATTTGTTTCAGTGCCTTTTCCGAGTCCTCATCGTTCTTGTCCCAAGCAAGGTTGTCGAGCTCTTCCTGGCCGTCATACATCGTCACAAGGAAACCGGTTGCTCAACTTGTGCTGTTGTTGAATTCGATAGTATCGTTAAAGTACGTACTCGTGCCCTTGTGTATGTAACCTGCCAGGCTGCGTATGCCTACCGGTACTGCGATAGCCCTGCCACGTGCGCACCTTATTTAGCCTGTGAGATGCCCCAGACCACGATCGGAGCGGTCGGCCCGGTATATCCGTGGCCACCCCATCCGCAGCGGACTTTTCCACCGATTATCGCCAAGCGCTCACTAGCTGTAACCCAACAGTAACACAATTTCAACTTCCCTCTCTTACACCACCACGAAGACGCAGGTCTACCGAAGAAAAAAAAACCCCGGGAAAAAAAAAAACCCCCCGCCGAAATAGCCAACCAAGCAGAGTGACGGTGGTGCGACCACAACGATACCGACACGAGGGGCGTAAAGTGGCGTCGGCCACAAACCTCCGGCCGGTACTGTGGCCTCAGTCGAATCACGCTCAGGAAATCAGACCACTTCTTCTCCAAACGTACAACAGCACCACTGATCAGCCTCCCATCACCACACAACCTGCAGAGAATACCTTACCCGCAGATTCCTCAGCTCACCTGCAGCTGCCTCCTTAGTCACTTTCTGCTCTGGACGTCTGTCACCCTATCGCTGCCTGCTTCCCGATTCGCTGAGAAGATGCCGCTGCCAGACGAGCCCACACAAGTTCAAGGATGACGGTCTTTTATCCCCCGCGTTGCCGGCCGATTGGGCCATCCGTTATGGAAAGACGCGAAATCTGTCTGTGGTGCTGCCATGTACTTCACGTGAAGAAAGAGCCCAACAACGCTTGCACTGAGGCTTTGCTGGAAACGTATGCGTGCCACAACGTTCCGCGCCATTGTGAAGCCCTGCCCCCCCTGCTAGTAATTCTATTGTCGTAGCGCGCATACAACCTTTCCCCCTACCCCGGCGAGGACCGTCAAGATGACCTGATGGCTCCTCAGTCTGCGCATGCGTCGCGCTGTTGCTGCCGTCCGCTGTCCGCCTGGGATCAGTACCAAGACTGATTAGCATCGGTCCCAAGCAGTGCCTGATTAGTCGCCCACTATCCAGCCTCTCGGCAGAATAGCCGTATCTCATGCTTGTCCAAGTCTATACTGTAGCCATCCGTGTGCAGCCAAACAGCTATAAAGACCATGCCCCCTCCGGCTTCGTTCAGTCTTCTGTCCTCCTAGACAAATCACCACTCCAAAGGCAGTTTGGCCTATACACGTCAACATACAACTCACCCATCACTTACACACCTTCCTCCACAATGGCCGACAAGGAGGTCGAGTCCATCAGCCCATATGGCCCAGCCCGGTCAACAGTCAAGGGCGAGCCGCTCTCCAAGGATGACGTCGACAAGTACAATGACTTCTTCAAGGCGAGCTTGTACCTGTCCCTGGGTATGATCTTCCTCAAGGAGAACCCCCTGCTCCGGGAACCCCTCAAGAAGGAGCACATGAAGCTGAGGCTGCTCGGCCATTTCGGATCTGCTCCCGGTCAGATCTTCACCTGGATGCACTTCAACCGCCTCATCAAGAAGTACGATCTCGACTCCATATTCATCTCGGGCCCCGGTCACGGCGCCCCTGCCGTACTCTCCCAGTCTTATCTCGAGGGCGTCTATTCCGAGGTCTACCCCGAGAAGTCCGAGGACATCGAGGGCATGCAAAAGTTCTTCAAGTACTTCTCCTTCCCCGGCGGCATCGGCTCCCACGCCACGCCCGAAACACCGGGTTCCATCCACGAGGGCGGAGAGCTTGGGTACTCCGTCTCTCACGCCTTCGGTGCCGTCTACGACCACCCCGATCTCATCGCGCTGACCATGGTCGGCGACGGAGAGGCCGAGACGGGTCCCTTGGCTACGGCATGGCACAGCACAAAGTTCCTCAACCCCATTGTTGACGGCGCCGTCTTGCCGGTCCTGCACTTGAACGGCTACAAGATCAACAATCCTACCATTCTAGCCAGAATCTCCCACAAGGAGCTTGAAAACCTGTTTCTCGGCTACGGCTGGCAACCCTACTTCGTCGAGGGTGACCATGTCGACACCATGCACCAAGCCATGGCGGCCACTCTGGAGCACTGCGTCCTTGAGATCCGCAAGTTCCAGAAGCAGGCCCGCGATTCCGGCAAGGCCTTCCGCCCCATCTGGCCCCTGATCGTGCTACGCAGCCCCAAGGGTTGGACCGGCCCCCGCAAGATTGACGGCAACTACATGGAGGGCTATTGGAGAGCTCACCAGGTGCCCATCCCCAGCGCGGCCACTAACCCCGAGCACATGAAGATCCTCGAGGAGTGGATGCGCAGCTACGAACCCGAGCGGCTCTTCAAGGACGGCCACATCTCGGCCGAGCTCAAGGCGCTCTGCCCTACCGGCAACCGCCGCATGAGCGCCAACCCGGTCGCCAACGGCGGCGTCCTCAGGAAACCTCTCAAGCTTCCCGACTTCAGGAACTATGCCATCAAAGTCGACAAGTCTGGATGCACCAACGCTGCCAGCATGAGCAACATGGCGACCTATCTGAGGGACGTCATTGCCCTGAACCAGAACAGCTTCCGTCTCTTCGGGCCCGACGAGACCGAGTCCAACAAGCTCGGCGCCGTCTACGAAGCCGGCAAGAAGGTCTGGATGGGCGAGTACTTTGAGGAGGACGCCAACGGCGGCAACCTGGCCCCCGAAGGACGCGTCATGGAGATGCTCTCCGAGCACACCTGCGAGGGTTGGCTTGAGGGCTACATACTGACCGGACGTCACGGCCTGCTCAACAGCTACGAGCCGTTCAGTAAGTCTCCTCCCAGTCGACCGCACTGCACATGCCAGTCTTGGTTTTGGGGTTCCCCCCCCTTGCTGACGGAAGTCTAGTCCACGTCATCGACTCCATGGTCAACCAGCACTGCAAGTGGCTCGAAAAGGCGCTCGAGGTCGAGTGGCGCAACAAGATCGCCTCTCTCAACATCCTCCTGACGGCCGTCGTCTGGCGCCAGGACCACAACGGCTTCACGCACCAGGACCCCGGCTTCCTCGACGTCGTCGCCAACAAGAGTCCCGAGGTCGTCCGCATCTACCTGCCGCCGGACGGGAACTGCCTGCTCTCCACCATGAACCACTGCCTCGCCTCGTCCAACTACGTCAACGTCATCGTCGCCGACAAGCAGGATCACCTGCAGTACCTCACCATGGACAAGGCGGTCGAGCACTGCACCAAGGGCATCGGCATCTGGCCGCAGTTCAGCACGGACCAGGGCGAGGAGCCCGACATCGTCATGGCCTCGTGCGGCGACATCTCGACGTACGAGTCCCTGGCGGCCATCGACCTGCTGCTCGAGCACTTTCCCGACCTCAAGATCCGCTGCGTCAACTGCGTCGACCTCTTCAAGCTCATCTCGCACGACGACCACCCGCACGGCCTCACCGACGCCGAGTGGGCCGCCCTCTTCACCGACGACAGGCCCATCATCTTCAACTTCCACTCGTACCCCTGGCTGGTCCACCGCCTCGCGTACAAACGGCCCGGCAGCAAGAACCTCCACGTCCGCGGCTACAAGGAGAAGGGCAACATCGACACGCCCCTCGAGCTCGCCATCCGCAACCAGACGGACCGCTTCAGCCTCGCCATGGACGCCATCGACCGCATATCCCGGCTGCACAACCGCGGCGCCGCCGCCCGCGAGACGCTGCGCAACCAGCAGATCGCCGCGCGCGCCGAGGCCTTTGAGACGGGCATGGACCCGCCCTTCCTCAAGAACTGGTCCTGGTCTCACGACGGCCTGTGGGAGCAGACCGTGTCCAAGATCACCAACTAGACCCGGGGCGAGAGGTAGAGGGTTAGGAACAAAACGTGTTTTGGTTGTATATGCTTCTGTTTGGATGGATTCCCAACTCCTTTGGTCGTTGAAACGGCGTCGTTGGAATACTTTATTTAGGTAGGTAGGTAATGCAGAGACTTGGGGGGGGGGGGATTCCCGTCAAGAAACGGTTTCGGGACTGTGGTACACGTTGGCTCTCGAGGGAAGGGGGTGGGAGAGAGAGAGAGAGAGAGAGAAGGAAAAAGAAGAAAAAAGAAAAGAGAGAACGCCAAGTTTCTTCTTTTTGTTCTTTTTATAGATACACTACCATCTCAATCTTGTCCAATCTCACGCGCATATATAACCTACCTGTACACATCATGACGCGATGAAAAAGATCACCATGCAGTCCTCGGCAAACCAAATGAGCCAGCCCCTGGGGAGGGGGGGTTGGGGAAGAGACATGTCGTTAATAAAGTCCAATATTCACAACGCGTCTTTGGTATCTAGTGTATATAAGAAAAAGGAAAGGAAAAAAAAGAAGAAGAAAAGCACGCTCTCGCAGAACCAGGCCATGCAACCAACGTCCCCCTCTCCCCGTCTCCGTCTCCCTCTCTCTGGCCGCCTCGGCCGGAGAAGGCGGGCAGACATGCAGCGATGACAAAACACTCACCCACACATACAAACACACACAAACACATACATACACATGCCCTCCTTTTCTGCACTCCGGTACAGCCAGGTTGCCACCGAGGAGAGGTGGTGCGCTCTCTAGACTCCCTAAACGCCCCTTTTTCGATGCCCCTTTGCACACACACACGAAGGAGAGAAAAGAGAAAGAGAAAAAAAAAGCCCACTTTACTTCACTCGCATGGCGTTGGCAAAGGTTCCCGCCACAGATCCTTCCACCTCCAACGAGAGTTACCAGCAAAGGGTAATAAAAACGAAAGGAAAAAGCAGAGAAGAGATGAAGGGGAAGGGGGGGGGGGAAGAGATGATACTCATGTAAAGGAGAGAAGAAGAAAAAAAAAAGAGGACAATCTTGTTGCCGTCGTCGCCGCGCTCGGTATCTTCTTTTTGCTTTCATACAACGTGGCGCGTTACACCGTCATGACGTTTCGTTGAACCTCCTCCCAGGTCGGCCTCAGTCTCTTCTCGCGCAATGTGCCGTATCAACGTGCCCTTCTCGGCCCAAGGAAGCAGCTTCCGTATTCTTGCGCGCCCGACATGGCGTCCTTGGGCCCTGCCTCTCCCGTCCACCCGCATGCGAATAAGCTTCTCTCCTTCTCCGCCCCGGCGTTTGGGCTCACCAGCACCGAAGCCTCCTCCATATCGACCCCTTGCTAGCCTTGCCGCTGCGACTCGAGTCCCGCATGCCGGAGCCGCGCTTCTCGTTTTCGCTGTCTGCGGGCAGGGGGCTCAGGGGCTTCGTCATGCCGCGGCGGTCCATCTCCATGTTCTCGTTGACGCCCAGCTCGGCCAAGCGCCTGGCCTCGACGACGCGGCGGACAATGAGGGCGAATGTCTCCTCGATGTTGACCTCGAGCCGGGCGCTCGTCTCCATGAAGCCGCAGCCGCGGCGGCGAGCCCAGTCCAGGCCCAGGGCGGCGGGCACGTCGCGGGACTCCTGCAGGTCGCACTTGTTGCCGGCGACGATCTTGACGGGCGGGACGGTCTTAGCGCCCGGCACGACCGAGACCGTGTCGCGGTACGAGGAAGGCGAGAGGCCGGCGCGCTTGGCGCGGTCGGCATTGTCGAGACGGGTCTCGGCCTCCATGTCGATCAGGTCGTTGAAGTACTGGAGGGCGTCGAGGGAGTCGCACGAGGTGATGTCGTAGACGAGCAGGAAGGCGTCGGCGCCGAGGTTGGACGAGGCCCACATGCCACGATATTCCTCCTGGCCGGCCGTGTCCGTCAGCGACAGGTGGTAGTTCTGGCCATCGATCTTGCGCGTGATGGAGTACGAGTCCTCGATGGTGGGATCGTATTCCGAGGTCCACTGCGAGCGTACGAGACGGAGGGTGATGGAGGACTTTCCGCAGCCGCCATCGCCGCAGATGGTGATGGAGATTGGTATCGGGGGTTGCGGAGAGGTTGACATTGTGTATGGTAGTTGTGGGTTTGAATTTCCCGTATTCTCGGACGCGAGCTGAATTGCAGGTATCGGCGGCGTTGGCGGCGGTGCAATTCCTCGTTAATTGTGCCGTCGTCGCGTGCGACCGTTTGGGAGATTGTCGCGAGCGTCGAACTTTTGGACTGGGGTTGATTGACGGCGCAAGCTCCGGGTTGGGTGCTGAGCGAAGCGAGACGGAGGGTGCCCTAGTTTGATCAGATCCCCGCAAGGTGTTCCCAGGAGGAAACCAAGCTTTTCGGAGGGGTCGATACTTCGTACACGTGTGGTAAAAGTGAATGGGGAAGAGAACGGCCAGTCAAGCGACAGAGCTGGTGGGCGAGGTCTGATAAGAGACGGACGAGTATTTCTTTGGGTTGGTGGTGGTGGTCGTGGTGGTGGTGCGGCGGGTGTTGTTCCTTGGCTTCGTTTTGACTCTCAGACCGCGCGGTTCGACCTTGTTACTAGTCGGAGCCAGGATCGAGTCAAGAGGGGGGGGGGGGGGGGGTTCGTTCGGTGGGGACCGGGTGTGATGGTAGGGCGGGGTGGAGAGACGAGAGGAAAGTGCTGCGAGAGGCGCGTGGGGGGAAGTGCGTCCGTGTGGTGTTATGCCGGTTACTTCTCTGACGCGGGTTGCGTCGTGACGAGGGGTGTTTTGAGTTTGTTGGCGAACAGCGTCGACGTGTTGATGGAGATTTGGTCGTCGGGTCCAGGGCAGAGAGAGAGAGTTACTTAGGCAAGAGATTGTGTTTGGAGATTGTCGTTGGGGATAGTCCGCCGGTTGGGTTTGGCGGCGGGCGAGAGATGAAGGGCGTTTTAGTGGGAAATGCGATGATTACGCCACTTGCCTGGTGGACGCAAATAGAAGGCTTTTGCTCTGTATATGAGGTGCGGGTGAAACAAATTGATTTGCTTTTTGTCCAGGTGGGAGGCTTTTGCGCGCGGGGGTGGGGGGTGGGCGTGGAAGGGGAGAAAGAGTAGGAGAAGAGAGGATTGATTTGGTTGGTCAATCGCGTATGCCTACGCGGTGTTTAGCGCAACGCAGGTAGCGTGCAGATATTAGACGCAGGCGATAGATGGGTTGAAGTGCAGGTGAGGTGAGGTGAGGTGAGGTGAGGTGAGGTGAGGTGAGGTGAGGTGAGGTGAGGTGAGGTGAGGTGAGGTGAGGTGAGGTGAGGTGAGGTGTGAGAAAGATAGTGTTGGCTGAGCTAGCTGGGGAGCCGTGATGACGGTGTGCTGGGTTTTTACCTGCAGGTAAGGCGTGTGAGTGGTGCGAGGGTGTGTCTTGGATATACGCCAACGGCTTTAAGGACGAGTTTGATCGAATGATGATGGCGGTACCGGTGGTTGGTAGTGTGGTCTGGATGACGAGACTCGGCAACAAGGGAAGAGAGGGCGACGGGTGGACGGGAGAGAGAGAGAGAGAGAGAGAGAGAGAGGGGAGGGGACTGATCAGCCCTTTTTGGGGGCGGGAAGGCAAGAAAAAGTCCGAAGAGGCAAGGACGATGGGTAAATGTAATGTGGTAATAGTACGGATGGTGGTGATACAGATAGTTGTAGTGGTAATGGCAGTGAGGCCGGGGGGGGGGGGGGGGGGGGGGGGG
>JASUDE010000018.1:0-211599 GCA_034509685.1 Colletotrichum cereale | reverse complement strand
GGGGGCGGGTATCCGAACTGCGTAAGAGTAAACACTGTCCCTTCCTCCCAAGACAAGGAAGGTGTAGGGTAGGGGTAGGTCCTTACGGATAGGATAGTCAGTCGATTATTCACCTCGGACTCTGCTAGCAGCATGCTCGTTATGCGGTCAATGACAAGTCACTACGTTACTACGTATCCGTACAGGTACTCGGTACAGATAGAAAGACTGGCCAGCTATCCGTACATAAATAAGACTGACTCGACTACCTACTCCGTCACCCCTGTTCGTGTCCGGCTCGTGGAAGGACGAGGCGAGACGAGACGGGGTAGAAAGATTAGAAAAGCAATATCGGACCAGGGAGAGAGGGAGAGGCTTGCTCCTTTTTTTTCTTCTTGTGTTTCTTTTCTTTCTCTTTTCCCCCCTCCCCCTTTCCTTCTCTTCTTCCTACTGCGTAGTGTTGCTCCGCTTTGGCTGTTGAAATTTGATTCTTGGTTTTATTTTTGGTTTTATTCTTATTAATTTGTCGTTTGCATTTAGGGCCGAAGAGGGACAGAGTATGGGTGGGGGGTCCGATGGACGGATGTTTACAGGCCCGCATATAGAAGAGAAATGGGACGGACGCTCGAGCTTCGTGGTTCCTCTTTGGGGAAATTGATGGGGGAGGGGAGGGGGAGGGAGAGGTTGGAGCAGGAGGAGGGACCACCGTGAAGGAAGGGATGAAGCTTGTTTGACGGCAACAAGAGTCTCGCGGGGTTCCAAGTGTAATGCACGAGTAAGAGGGAAAGTGAGTGAGTGAGTAGGTAAGTGGGTGAGTGAGTTGGTAAGGAGGACCTGATGCCAAATGTGCAATGTGACGATAAAGGACGGATCGTGTGTACACAGGACGGGTACGGATACTAAGCAGTTGGCACTCTGTAAGCACTGCTGATCTAATCTACGAATACCGATGCCATCAAATCATGCCCCCGTCACTGTTCATCCGCCCCCAAACCTGAACAACGGATGAGTATAGGTAAAGATGCTGCGTCAGTGCGGCGACCGGGGGGGGGGGGAGGGGGCGTGTGCCGCCTTGAGATTGCGGGCGGTTGATGACAACGCGACCCCTGCGACTACGGATATTTCACTATTATACGCGAGACATGGGGTGTAATCGTGGACGATACAGAAAGTGAGAGTTGGTGAAAGTGAGAGTTGGTGAAAGTGAGAGTTAGTGAAAGTGAGAGTTAGTGAAAGTGAGAGTTGGTGAGAGTGAGAGAGTGAGAAAGTGAGAGAGAGAGAAACGCGCGCGTGTTCTTGCCACCGATCTATCGAGAGACGGCCCGGGGATCTGAGCGCGAGCATCGAAACCGTCAGTCACATGGCCCTCCCAATTCATCAAATGATCGAAATCGAACCGCTGGTTCGTTCCCCATACCATCATCCATCGGTCCTATATTACCTACCGGACGGGACATTATTCTCGGTATGACCGTGGGGGGGGGGGCCCCGTCGGGAGGACACACCCCCCAGATGATATCGATGAATCAATCCAATTCCGCTTGCCGTGCCCCGACCTCCTTTTTTTCCCTTCTTTTTTCCCCTTTTGCTCCCCTTCTCTCCTCCTTCCTCATTCGCTCACCAGGGAGCTTGTCCGATTTTGTTCGTTTTCCGGCCTCGGACGAGCCGCTCTCTGGACGAGGTTGGAACCCCAGGAACCAAGATTGTGTGCTCCTTGGGCGAGCGAGTGAAAGAGGGCGGCCGGTGGTGATTGATAGCTGCAGCCACATATTTTTTTTTCTCTCTCGCCCGTCCGTTCGCCTACGAATAAAAATGGCGCGCCACAACCTTGGCGGCATGTCATCGTGTTGCAACGATGGCAGCAGGCGCCTGAAGCCCGTTCGTGTCCTGCTGCTGCTGATGCTGTGGGCACGGCACCACCGGGGCGAAGAAACTGCGTTGTTTTCGGGGGGGTAGGTAATTGAATGGTTGGGCGCGCCGCCGCCAGTTGGGCGTATGATGCTGGAAAGTCTTGGACGTCTTCAATCGCCATCTCCCCTCCCTCTCCGAATGAGGCAGATGATCGTCCACGAACCGCCTGAAGGGGTCTCAGGAGAGGAGAGCCGGGCCCAGGAAACAGGAACTGCCCGTCGATGATCCCCTCCTCCCCAAACAACCCCCCCTGGCCCATTCCGTCTAGTCGGTTGAAACGCGCAGCTTGCCCCCCCATTCTTGGGCGTTGGTGGCGCTGGTGCCCTACCGACTGCAACGTTTTTTTCTCATTATCCGTACCTGCGTAGTACCTTCCCTCCCACGCGGGGCCCGTTCCGTGTGGGTATGATATGCAATGCAATCCAGGCTTGCTCGACGGGATCGCCTGTTAGTGTTGTACAGGTACGGACACACTAGTAGTACTACGTGACAGTAGATGGTGGCTAGACACCTACCTACCGGTAGACGGGTGGATGTTTGGGTAGCACACGGTTGGTATCTTCAGCGCGGGCGCCATGGCATACGCAGTAAGGTTTGGGGCTTTTGGTCGTTCGTTTCTGTTTGACCAGAAACATGCTTTGGGGGGGGGGGGGGGGGGGATATGCCATGTTGCGGCCCCTTCTTGGCCTACGTAGGTACCTAGGTAGGTACTACTGCGTGTGTACAGCAGGTTGTGTATCTTTCCACCTCCTCGGGAACGAGAACGAGACAAGTGGAGGTGAGACGATGTCTCGTCTCTCCTCCCCCCGTTTGGGGCCTTCTTGTTCTTCCATCCGCCACCGAACATCATACCACGTGTGTCTCCGGGCATCGGCCTGCAGCAGACGGGGTTCCAGAAGACATCGTGGTCGCCCCGCAAGCTAAAGGTATGTACCTTACAGAGTACAGAGTACAGAGTAGCTACTACGTACGGAGCACTATGTAGATACTTGCCAAGGCAGAAAGCGTACGGATCCTTGCGTCAAGGTGGTGTACATCCCGCGCTCGTGCCCGTCTGACATGCAGCAAAAGGGAGGGAAAGGCCGCAGCGGAACCAGGGCATGTGCATCCGCGGGAGGGGCTTGCATCCGCCATTCTCGGAGGGGCACAGCAACTGCAAACCCCTCTTTATTTCATTTTTATTTTCTTTGCAACTTTTTCCTCTCTCTCCCCTCTCTCTCCCCTCTCTTCAACTCTCCCAGGAACCCAATCGTGTCATGACCGTTGGGCGCACATGCCCCGACATCGGTGGCCGTGACCGTGTTCGTTTCAACACGACGTCGAATGCTACCTACCAGCGCCCATCACGTCCGTCGTCCGACACGACACTTGGCCCTTCCAGAAGCCGTTGAGGAACCGGTTCCCATGAAGGGATGGAGAGAGAGAGAGAGAGAGAGAGAGAGAGAGAGAGAGAGAGAGAGAGGGCGGGGTGGACGGGACGAAGGAGGGGGGCAAAGCTGAATGGGCCCTGCTTATGAGGGACGACAACATCGAAGGACGGCGGCCACGGGGTGCTAGGGTTCCCTCTTCCCTCATGGACTCATGGGGGGGGGGGGGGGGGGAGGGCGAAGCAAGCCGTGAAACTTTCCCCCGTGCCATCTCAAACGGATGCCGTCTGTTCTCTCTCCTGCTTTGCGCGCTTTGCCCTACGCCTAGTTTGTTCCCCCTTTACAAAAGAATAAAAATAATCAATCCAAGAAACTGGTGAGCCGCAGACATGGCGGCTCTTCCACTCGTCACTCACTGAAATGCAAAGCCTTCCGTCGTCGAGTACGGATACCTATCAGCTGATAGGTATCCCCTCCCCAAATAGCCGCGCACGGACGGGGCCTGGATGCCCGAACGCCGCCACCGTACGCAGTAGTCGCATCTTTTGGTACGTTTTTGCCGCGTACGGAGTTCGCCGTGCGCTTGCCGCCATTTCTGGCCGTGTGTCTGTGTCTGTGGTGCTCGATCGTCCCAAAAAAAAAAAAACCTGTCGCCGGTTGATGACAAGGAGATTTCCGTCGTTCGATGTGGTTGGAGGAAGGAAGGGGTGGCCGCGACTTGAGTGCTAGGCGCGTGCGGCCCTAATTAGGGAGCTCCAGGGAGGGTTGTCTGTGATCCCGTACGCTCGGTTTGCTGCGCACATGACCCCGACATATATCTATAGACATGGGCGGCGAACGATGGCTCTGCCTTCCCGGCACACTCCCGACCTGAAATGAGTCTTCTCGTAAACTCGGCAAACGCAGCACGGGAAGTCTCTGCGGCGGCCACTGCCAGAGGCTCCCGGCGGTCTCGAAAAGGGTGCCATCGGCCAGCTCGGCCGGCACTTGCAGTGAGACATGGCTGACCCGAGGGCTTGGAACCAGGGGAGGGGATGAATGGGGTCACTGTACGCTTATGTGTAGACTCACTCCCACAGTCATTTCCGCCAAAAGGTTTTCGCGGCCCTCGGTAACGCGGGTCGCATTGTAATATCGGGCGGCCACTGGGGGTGGGGAGGGAAATATTAGTGGTATACATAGTATGCAGTGGTAGCAATCCTGCCGAGGCCGGTAACGGGAACTTGTGGTCCTTGAGGGCTCGACGCCCTGATTATGAAATCCGTCGGCTCCCCGGCGGCGAGAGCGGCTAACCCGCCTGCCGCCCTTCGGGGGTTCGCGCCACTTTTCTCCGACGTGCCGTCATCGGGGACGTGCCTCGGGGCCGTTGAAGATTTTCTTTACAATTGCCTGACTCAACCTCATCCGGGAGAGAAGCTCAAGTGACAGATTGCGAAATCCCAAAAATCAAGAAGAAGAAGAGAAGAAAAGCGCTGGACATTACACTGAACTCGTCGGGAAGCTTCCTGTGGCGCGAGGAATTGGACAAGGCTTGATCAATTGAGCAATATCTCATCCCAGCGGGGCTTTTCCGGTTTTTTTATTTCTATTTTTATAATTGAAAAAGCCCCCCTTCACTCTTGAGTGAAATTTTCATATTCATCCAGTTGGAACTATCCGACATACCGGTTCCAGAAATCCATCATGAACGGCGCAAATGGCACAAACGGCACAAACGGGCACCATGCCGCCGCCCCTGCGACCCCTCTCAAAAGAGCCGAAGAAGTCGAGGATGTAAGTGCCCTGGTGGTGTAAGTGGGCGGTGCACTTCCCCGCTTCCGGTACTTTTGACTGACACATCAACCTTCCCCCCGCCTGCCTACAGCTCCTCGATGCTGTCAAGGCTCTGATCGTGCCCTACATCAGGGTGGCCGACGAGGCCGCCGCCCAGAAACCAGGCGGGAACACCTCGGTCGACCTCCAAGGGGTCCCGCGCAACGTCTTGGTCGACACCCACAAGCCCGCTGCCCTGGCCGAGAAGCTCAAGTTCTCCCTGCCTGAGGGCGACGGCCTCGGTAAGGACGGCCTACTCGACGCCGTGAAGAAGATTCTGAGCTACAGCGTCAACACATGGGACCAGGGCTTCATGGACAAGCTGTATGCAAGCAACACTCCGGTACGTCGGGATCGCCACCCCCCCCCACCCCCGGATAGCCTAAGCTGACGTGCTGCTGCATAGGTTGGCGTCGTCTCCGATCTCCTCCTGTCTGTCCTAAACACCAATGTAAGTTGTCCCCTCTCGTCTTCGTCTCACCCGGGCAAGTCATTCTGAATCCGCAACAGGTCCACGTGTTTCAAGTATCGCCGGCGCTGAGCATCATTGAAAAGGTCACGGCTCGAAAGTTTGCGAACCTGTTCGGTTTCGACGGGCCTCGGGCCGGCGGCGTCACCTGCCAGGGCGGGAGCGCGTCCAACCTGACGTCCCTCGTCGTCGCCCGCAGCGCCCTCTACCCGGAGACCAAGAGCTCGGGCAACGGCTCGCACGACTTTGTCGTCTTCACCAGCGCGCACGGCCACTACTCGGTCAAGAAGAGCGCCCTGGCCTGCGGGCTCGGCGCGTCGAGCGTCTGGGCGGTGCCGGTCGACGCCGCCGGGCGCATGGTCCCCGACGCCCTCCGCGAGCTGGTCGTCCGCGCCAAGGCCGAGGGCAAGACGCCGCTGTACGTCAACTCGACGGCCGGGACGACCGTCATGGGCTCGTACGACCCGTTCGAGGAGATCGCGGCCGTCTGCAAGGAGTTCAACCTGTGGTTCCACATCGACGCGAGCTGGGGGGGGCCGGCCGTCTTCTCGGCCAAGCAGAGGCCGAAGCTGAGGGGTGCGCATCTGGCCGACTCGCTGACGGTCAACCCGCACAAGATGATGAACGTGCCAGTGACGTGCTCGTTCCTCCTCACGCCGGACGAAAAGGTCTTCCACAACGCCAACACCCTGCCGGCGGGCTACCTGTTCCACAACGTCGACGAGACCGACGACAACGTGTGGGACCTGGCCGACCTGACCCTCCAGTGCGGCCGCAGGGCCGACAGCCTCAAGCTGGCCCTGGCCTGGATCTACCACGGCGCCGGCGGCTTCGAGCGCCAGATCGACCACGCCTTCTCCCTGGCCGAGCACCTCGCGACCCTGGTCGAGCGGAGCGGCAACTTCGTCCTCGTCTCGTCCAACCCGCCGCCCTGCCTGCAGGTCTGCTTCTACCACGCGCCGGGCGGCCGGCTCGCCGAGGACGCCGAGACCAACACCAAGCGCACCAGCCAGATGGTGGCGAAGCTCATCGGGCGCGGGTTCATGATCGATTACGCCCCCGGCGACCGGGGCAGCTTCTTCCGCGTGGTCGTCAACTGCCAGACCCTCAAGGGAACCGTCGATGGGCTGGTCAAGGCCTTGGAAGAGGTCGGCAGGGAGGTTGCGGTGTAGAATATTGGTGGTCGTGGGTTTATTGTTTGTTTGTTTGGATGACAGAGATGACGAACGAGAGCCGCAAATGTTAGACACGAGCATACGGACTGATAGACATATAACGAGGGCCACTAGGTTGGATTTGACCAAAATTGAGTCGAGAACATCTACTTCACATATACGGACAATCTCGGGGTTCCTGAGCTATATGCCCTTGGCAAGATCTGCCAGTTCAAGTGAAACATGAGCCTGCAGAATCCGTTCACGAAGTAAAGACCAGCAGCACCTTCTGAAAAAGATGTGTACAGTTTCACACCGAACGAGCGAGCATGTGAATATGCTGGCCTTTCGATCAGCAAAATGACAGCAAAATGACACGAGAAGGGGGAGAGAGACCCCATCAGGCAGGGATCGCGGATCTACCTCCTACTGCGTGTATGTAGGTGGTAGCTCAGTAGGTACCTAACATAGCTGCACAGGGGTTTGGGCGGTGGGGGGTGGGTACCGATAAGATAAGCGATAAGATAAACAAAAGTTTTTTCTTCGGCTCGAAAGTTCAGCGTCGTCTTCAGTGCGACGGACTAAGTCCGTTTCCTCCTGTAACCCAACTTACACCCTGCAACCCATTCAAACTCCCAGTCACGATGCCGAAGCCGAGAACGAAACGACAAGCCATTCGCGACGAGCGCAAGAAGAAGAGGAGGGAGACCCACGAGGATAACCACGACGAACACCAGTCCAAGCGGAGACGGGTCGAGGACGAAGGCCAGGACGAGGGTCAGGACGAGGGCCAGGACGCCGGGCAGCAGACGTTTGACGATGAGGGCGCCCACCAGCAGTCGTTCCACAGGGACGGGCCCGAGAAGGAGTTCTTTGGCATGCTCGCCGACGAGGAGCAGGAATACTTCCGCCGCGCCGACGAGCTGCTCGAGCTGAACCAGTTCCCCTCCCCCGACGAGCGCCACATCTTTCTGCAAAACGTCTACAAGGAGGCCCGGGGCAAGGAGCTGAAGCTAGCCAGCAGCCAATCGCTGTCGCGCCTGATGGAGCGCCTGATTCTCCTCTCCAACACGAGGCAGAAGAAGCAGATCTTCAACGCCTTTGCCGGCCACTTCCTGTCGCTCGTCCAGCACCGCTTCGCCAGCCACTGCTGCGAGAAGCTGTTCCTCGAGTCGGCCCCGATCGTGACGCAGGAGCTGGGCGGCGTCGTACCCGAGGCAGAGGCCGACGACGAGATGGAGGTCGACGAGGGCGCCGAGCCGGACAACAACAACAACAACACCATGGAGAACCTCTTCCTCATGACGCTCGACGAGTTTGAGGAGCACATGGGCTTCCTCCTCACAGACCGGTTCGGATCACACACTCTGCGTGTGCTCCTGGTCGTTCTCTCGGGCCGCCCGCTGGACAACTCGGCCACCAAGTCGCTGTTGAAGAGCAAGAAGAAGGAGTACATCTCCGTCCAGGGGGCCACCGGTGCCTCGGACGAGCTCACCCAGCAGCTGAGAGCCGTGCCCGAGTCCTTCACGCTTGCCACCAAGAAGATCATCCAGGACGCCGTGGCCGGCATGGACTTCACCGCCCTGCGTGTCCTGGCCAAGCACCCTACCGGCAACCCTCTCCTCCAGCTCTTGCTGGAGCTCGACATCTCCCTGAACCACAAGACCGACAAGACGTCGTCGGCGGCGGCGAGCAAGGACACCCTGCTGTACAGGCTGCTGCCCGACGCCCCCGCGTCCCTCGCCGACGACACCTCGCAAGCGGCCGACTTTGTCAACAGCATGGTCTACGACCAAATCGGATCCCGCCTACTCGAGACCCTCATCACGAACTGCCCCGGCAAGATCTTCAAGGCGCTCTCCCACAACTTCTTTGGCGACCGCATCGCGACCTACGTCCGCAACGACATCGCCTCGTACCCCGCCCTCCGCGTCCTGAACCGTTTCAGCAAGGACGACCTCGTCGAGGCCGTCAAAAAGATCATCCCCGCCGTGCCCCTCCTGGTGACCAAGGCGCGGTACAACGTCCTCAAGACGCTGTTCGAGCGCTGCGAGGCGCGCGGCGCCTACGAGGAGAAGAGCGCACTCACCAGGGCGCTGACGGACGCGCTGGGCCCCAACCCGAAGGACCTGGTCCTGAAGCTGTGCCACCTGGCCGAGGACGACGAGTCGGCCGACAAGGACAAGTTCCAGCAGTCGCCCCAGAACAAGACGGCCGTCGCCGCCCACGGCTGCCACCTCGTGTCGACCATGCTCAAGACGGCCGGAAACGCGTCCAAGGTGGCCCAGAAGTCCCTCGTCGCGCTGCCGCCCGACCTGCTGGTCAAGCTGGCGACCACGGCGATGGCGTCGACGACGGTCCTGACGACGGCCCTCGCCAGCCCCGCGGCGGCCCAGAACGAGTTCTTCCACAAGGCCCTCGTCGGCGCCCTCGCGCCGCACGTCGCGGAGCTGGCGCAGTCCCAGTTCGGTCACAACGTCGTCAACGCCATCGTCGAGGTGCCCTCGCGCGGCAGGGACCGCTCCGTGCCGTTCCACGTCAAGCAGACCATCATCGCCTCGCTCGCCGAGCACGAGCGGACACTGCGCGACTCGTGGATGGGCCGCAGCGTGTGGCGGACATGGAAGGGAGACATGTGGAAGACGAGGCGCTCGGACTGGGTCAAGTGGGCCAAGGAGGTGGACGGCCCGGCCGAGGAGGCGAAGCCGAAGCCGTGGGAGCGGAGGAGGCTGGAGCAGCAGAGGGGCCCACAGCCGAGGCAGCTGCCTAGGGAGATGGTGGAGGAGGAGGGGGACAAGGAGTGAATGGAGCGTTTTTTGTATGATACCCGCCATCGAGATTCCAATGGAAATCTCAACCCCTTGATCATTCAAGATTGGCTCTGCAGCCCCAGCCAGCGAGCAGCAGCAGCAGCAGTAGCAGCGCGTCCTTTACCGGCAGTCGAATATCGAAAGTGGCCAACGTACTGTCGAGACGATATGTCCAGCTCATTCCGTGCCAAGGGAACTCGGAACCCCTCGAGCCTTACCGATCCGAACTCGAGCATCGCCGGCTCGCTCGCCGCCCATTGCCAAGTATCCATGGGCGCGGACGGCGACTTTGAGGAAACCCATCGAGACGTGCGAACCATCTGACCATGGCAAGGGGGGAAATGCCTCCGGAAGTTTGGGCCCGCTCCGGCTTAGATGAAGTCTTCTAAAGTGACGTGAGGCCGCAGGGAAGTTAGCTCGCCGGCCGTCGGACCCTGGTCCTTGGCCAGACGTACAGTACCTGTACATGTATTAGTGTACAGACCCTACGAGAAGCCCGCGTGGGAGGGGTCGTAGTCATCGCGGCTCGGGTAGATCTCCATGTCGGGAGAAAGTATGAATCGGACGGGGACTCAACTCCCATCCAACCACCCGCACCAAGCTCCGTCTGAAGAATCACCCTTTATTCCTAGTTCTCCATCGTCGAAGCACCCTACCCATAGGCCCAGCTTGGGTCTCGTCCCTTCCACCCTCACTTCCGATGGGATACTAGCCTCATCTACACACCATCCCGGGAACCCCGAAAACCTCTCCCCCATCGACTTTCGCGTCTATCAAGAAGGATGCCCTATGCCATCCTTGCATTCCTTCAAGATGTGTAATGACAGGAGCGAAGCTTTTCGGCATTGGTAACCCCGGTCTTGGCGCCGACAGCTCGTTATAGCTTCTCCGAGCCCCCCCTTCCTTTCTTTCCGTGAAGCGTCCGACGGTCGTCTCTCCTCCCTCCGTACAACACCGGATCGCCAACCACCCCGACGAACACGATGCGCCGCAGCCTGCTGCCCCTGGTGTCCTGCCTCGCGGCCTCCGCGACCGCATGCCCGCCCCGGAGATGCATCGTCGCCACCTCCCGCGACACCACGTCGGACGCCGCCGCCATCGCCGCCGCCTTCGTGAGGTGCGCCAGCGACGCCGAGATCATCTTCCCCGCCGGCGCCGAGTACCGCGCCTACGAGCCCGTCGTCGCCACCAACCTGACCAACGTCGTCATCACCGTCGACGGCAACCTGAGCCTGCCGCGCGACGTCCCCGCCCTACAGAAGCTCGTCGAGGTCAAGGCCGGCGACCTCGCCTGGTTCCGCCTCGCCGGCACCAACGTGCAGTGGATCGGCTCGTCCGAGGTACGTCTTTCCCGTTCTTTGCTTTTCGCCCCTCCCCCCCTTCCGCGATGGACATCTTGAGGAGGGGAAAAGGGAGAGAGAGAGCGCGCGCGCTCACGCGGTCCTCGCGGACGCAAAAAAAACAGCCCGATGCCGGCTGGATCAAGTCGTACGGCCAGGCGTGGTGGGACCTCAACCGGCCCGGCGAGGCCGGCACGCCCAACCGGCCGCGCCTGATGCAGTTCAACGTCACCGACGGCGTGATGCGGAACGCCAAGTCCATGAAGCCCATCGGCCGGGGCTTCTCGATCGAGGGCCGGAACATCTCCATCTCGGACGCCGTCGTCGACGCCCGGTCCGACGACGCCGACGGCGGCGGCGGCGGCTTCCCCTTCGACACGGACGGGTTCGTCGTCGGCGCGACGGACGTCACCATTACGGACAGCCGCATCTTCAACGGCGGCGACGCCGTCGCCGTCAACGACGGCGCGAGGAACGTGCTCTTCAAGCGGGCCACCATCGGGTTCCGCACGCACGGCATGAGCGTCGGTTCGCGGGGCTCCGACGTCTCGTCTCCCGTCAACGTGCAGAACATCCGTTTTGAGGACGTCACCGTCCAGGGCGGCTTGTATGCCGCCCGATTCAAGAGCAGAATCGGAGGAAAGGTATGGAACCAACCCCCTTTGGTTCCCGTCTTGCTGACCTGCGCGGTTGTTGACTCCGTGGTAGGGCCTGGCGAAGAACATCACCTGGAGCAACATCCGCGTCGACAACGTCACCTTTCCCATCTTCGCCACCCAGGCCTACTACGACCAAGCCACCGCCGGCGGCGAACGGTCCAGCAGCTCGTCCGTCGTGATGCAGGACTTCCTCTGGGAGCACTTCTCCGGCAACATCAACACCTACAAACCCGGCGACGGGTCGTGCGCCACCAACGTAAGTCTTGTCCGTTCGTGCCACGGTGGCGGTGTGCTGACGGTGGGCCGCACATATAAGCCTTGCTGGTACAATTCCGGTCTCGAGGGTCTCACACACACGGAAGCCGTCATCATCGGGTGCAGCACTGGGGAGTCTTGCAGGGGCCTCCGGACGAGGGACATCAGGATTGCTCCGCAGAGTAGGACGGTGCCGAGAGTCATCTGCATGAATGCGACGCCCGGTCTCAACCCGCTGTTGGGGTTCGAGTGCGCCAACGGGACGTACATTACTTCGCGCCGATGGCCATCTGGTGGAAGCGTGTAATCTCGGTGTAGTAACACAAAGGTCGTCGTAGTCAATGATATTGGAAGCGTGTAGGGCGCGACTTGGGGGACCCTGGTCGTGGCGGAGCTGTGTGAACTTATACAACAACACTGCCACCACACAAAGCAACTTAGGATTCCCAGTCTGACCACTATTAGATCGCTCTGATTATGGCTTACAAGGCCATGATCAGAGACAACTCCTTGATCAGATGGGTAAAGAACTCATGAACGCACTCCAGTTTCACAATCAGACTGTAAATGAGTAGAATAAGGCTCTTGGTATCAGCTTTCTAGTGAGAGGAACAGAGTGTTATGTTCCGCGTGTTCTTCTCAGATCTGCTCACACACCTATCTAATATACTCAGTAGTGGAGGGCTTGTGTAATCTCCTTGAGTATAGCATCAAATGAAAACCCGTAAAGAAAGTCTATCTGACCTAGGCCAGGCCGAAACCGCGCTGTCCTGCTCCAATACCCGGTCCAAAGCGCGGCTGTTGTTGGGCGAGGCCATCGACATCAGGGATGGACTTGGTTGTCTAGCTCTGGGTCCCCCCTCTGTCCGAAGGACACGGTTAACCGACTTCTCAGACCTTGTGCTTCCTTCGGCTCAAGTGGCAAACCACGCCTTGTGTCCGGTAGAACCACCGCGAACTCGTCCACCATTTCTCTTCGGGGTCCACCAGCCGGATCTCGAACCTGGAGATGAGGGACGGCACGATCTTGTAGACTTCCACCATACTAAGGTTCCGACCGATACAGATGCGTGAGCCGCCGCCAAAGGAGATGTCGGCCGCGCTCCAGCGCCGCATGCGAAGCCTATACGTCTCATCGTCTTCGGCCTCCTGCTGCAGCCACCGCTCCGGGCGGTATTCGTCCGCGTCCGCCCCGTAGACGCCCCGGTTGCGCCCCACGATGTAGGGGTTCATGCCGACGAGGGAGCCGCCCGGGACGACCGACCCGTCCGGGAGGGCGAGGCCGTCCCCGGGCACGACGCGCTCCATCGTCATGGCGATGGGCGGGTGGTACCGTAATGTCTCGCGGCAAACGGCTTCGAAGTAGGGAAGCGCGCGAGCGGCCGCGTGCGACGCGGGCGCGTCGCCGGGGATGTTGGCGACGATCTCGGATTCCAGTCGCTCCCAGATGCGGGGGTTCTTGAGGCAGTAGTAGAAGATCGCGCGCATGGTGATGGCAGTCGTGTCGGCCCCGGCTACCACTGTACCCGTGTCAGCTCGCCACTGAGCTCGGGGAACCCCCCCAAGAACGACTTACAATTGAGAATTAGGTATCCGATGATGGTGCCGTCGTCGACGATTTCGGGATGTGTCCCCTTGGAGTCGACGAAGGACTGCAGAAAGTCTGGCTTCTCAGGGTTGAAGCCGTCTTGGCCCTTCAGCCGTGCAGTGAGGCTCTCGACCGCGATGCGGGTGACGTTTGAGAGATTGGGTGGCCCGAGAGGGTAGACAGGGTTCTTATCCAACAGGTAATCCATCCACGGCATCTGTCCGCAGATGCCCATGTAGTCGATCGTCTGGTCTCCGATGGCCATGGTACCGTCAAAGTCCCAGCCCTTGTCCATGTAGCCAAACTTCCTGCTGAAGGTGAGGAAGCCGAGGATATCCCATGCGCCTGCGCGAGATTGATCAGCTACGAAACACGTCTCCCAATACCTGCAACCCGGTGACGCACAGTAAGACAACCAGTTCCCAAACTCGCAGGACTTGCCAGTGTCGACGAAACGACGATCGAGATGGTCGCAGAACTCGGCAATGGTCTGATCCATGAGGGGCTCCATGGCCAACATGCTAGGCACCGAGTAGTGGCGCACGACGGGCCTTTTGAGCCGGGCGTGCTCGGCGTTGTTTGTCTCGCTGAAAATGTGATACGTGATCTTGCCGTCGATGACGGTGCTGCTGTTCTTGTAAAAGTCGGACTAGAAGAGAGCCGTTGTGTCAACAGGGGCCAGTGGTAGGCAGTCATTGCCTCCCCCCCTTTGGATAATCAACCCACCTTCTTCCATTTGCCGTCGGTGCCATAGATGACTTTGACCAGCTCTGGAAAATCAATGTCCAGCAGGTTGGGTCCGAGACGAACGACTGGACCGTGCTTCTCGTGGAGTTTCTTGATCCGCGGAGCGTAGTCGGCAGAAATGGCTTGCCACAAGCGCCATAGGTTTGTCCATCCTGACGTGTTTCAGGGGTCAGAATGACCGTGCAAGCGTCTCGGCCAAGTTATACACGTGGGAGGAGGGAAGCTCGTGGCACGGGCGGCATAAATCTCACCTGCTAGGACTGGTCCTGGATACTTCTTCAACGGGGAGGCCTGCCAAGAAGCAAGAAACCAAAGAAAACAGCCGACGACGGGAACCAAGAGCACGATAGCGGCTTTTTGCGGTATAACATTTGTTGAGGTGGGACGCCAACTGGGCGACGTTTCGTTGTGGGCCGAATGCAGTGATCCCATCGTCTCCGACATGTCGTGAGAGTATCCTAAGGGTACCTTGCAGAGACTGGGGGATTAGATGAGAACTTGGGGTCGGGAAGGGCCAACTTTTTGAATGGTGATCTTGAGCTTGGTGGGCAGATCGCCTGGAACACTAGAGGACTGGGACCGGCTGTGGCAGCCCAGGTCTGTTGCCAGCCGTTCGCTGCCGCATCTATACCGGTTCATCGCCAGGACCTTCTCCATCCGACTGCCCAGCCTGTTGCACAATAGATACGCGGGGCTCTATAACTTGGCAAAGAGGGGTCATGCATAGCGAAATCGCTTGATAGGTCAAAGGTGGTGATATGCTGATGGATCGTAACTAGGCAGCCGCGCAAGCATATGGAATCTGCTGGGGTTGGCATCTGGTTCAAAGAGACGACGTAATGAGGTATACGTCCTAGACACCCTAAGAAATAGCTCTTTTATAAACACGTACGGAACGGGCTTCGGGCCCCTCGAGTCCTCAATACTCTTCCGTGAAAGCAGCTGACAATGTATTGTTACATGTTCAATGCTGCAATGCATATCTCCCTTTCCTATTCTCGCGCAAAAGCGCTAGGTAGCCCACGACAAAGAGAAAAGCACTGGTTTGACTAAAATCTGGCCGAACGTCATGCGGCCTGTTGTTCCACGACGGCCTGTACTCTGTCCATGTCTTCAATATAAGCGGAGCCAACTAAAGAACTTCGTCATTCTGCAGTGCAACAGTGGGTTTTATCTAGATGAGGGATGTACACATGGTTTTCAGAATCTTTACTATCTCGCCGGAATCCAAACCAATAAGTGCCTGGTAATTCAATTGACCTTTGTCCGCTGTGCTCCATCGACGGAGCGCTTGACAATGACATTGATGATTTTCATGGAGCAACTGCTGAGTCAAGTATCGGCATTGACAACAAGAGGTAGTCAGGATACCAACATTAGGTAACCCGTGCTCAACATAAACTACTGACTCGCTGACGTGTAGCTGAATAAAAACAAAAAAAACGTCGGTCATGTTATCAATGGTCGAGGAAAAAAAGAAAAATCTGGCGGCATGGTCTAGACTCTTGAAACGTTTCAGACGTTCCGAAGATTTTGCCCTCCCTATTGTGTATCCTGTTTAGCTTTTTCGTGATGTTTTATCACTACCCATGCTTCACAGCTTTTTCCAGCTGTTCCATGATCTTTATTATGAGCGCAGCCGAATCCTTGACATTGCTGATAGCCACGGTCTTGTCCCTGGACTTCAATCCCTGAGAGATGGCCAAATCGGACTTGGGAAGTCCGAGAACCTGAGGCTAGTTCAGCGCCGTGCCTTTGGTATCCGTGCTGGCCAAGAGCGGAATATCTAGTTGGCAGAGAAAATTTACCTCGCTTAGCAGCTTAATCACGGCTTTGTTTGCCTCGCCTTCTCGCGCCTGAGCAGCAACGCACAACTCCACGGCTCCCTCAGCCACAGCTATGACTCCCTCGCGGACCCGGGATGCGCCGGGCTTCACGTGACATTGGAGATACAAAATTCCAAAGGCGCATTTCTTATTGCCAGCGACGAATCGGAGCGCCCCCGATGCCATGTCAACTACAGAGTAATCAATTTATAGATGGTGGTGTAATGATGATGGTGTAATGATGGTGGGCGGAAGTTTGTTTATTACAAACGTATCTGCGTTAGTCAGGTGGATACAAAGGTGGGGTAACGTTGAAGCCTAAATCGGAACACCTAAAGAAAGATACCATTGGATGCCATTGGATGCCATTGAACACAAACTTAAACCTAACCTCTTTCACCGTATCAGTGCCGTTCTTTCGAATTTTCAAGTGAAAGTTTATCTTCATCGGTATGAGTTTAATGAAAGTTGATCTAACTATTCTAGCGTGGAAGGTAAGAGACAGTCTATCCCAACTTCAACTGAGTACAGTAATCCACACTCAGAGTTGTGCAATAAAAACCCTGGGGATATGGAGAGATCTAAGATAGCGGAAAACAAATTTTAATCTGTAGTAAATAGTGGTTTAACGTTATACGTGCCTGACTCGCTCTACTATCAAGCAATAGATTTGTTGTTTACGTCTCTGTTTGTATGATTTCACTTTTTTTCCAACCTGGTTCATCCCGCCCATGTTACCAACCTTACTTTAAAAATAAGCGTCTTGTCTCGGTCTTTCAGCGCTTGGAACCACTCTATCCACACTTGGGCCTTTAGAGCCAGTGTTCCGGAGCTCATCCTTCTGCAACAGAGCAAGGCGGTTCTCTGCATGCATCCTCTTGGTAGTGATCCTCTCGGGGTAGTTTCTCAGAAACATATTTGTGAAATGCGTGCCGTAGTGAATGCCCTCCCTTGGAGACTGCCCAACATCGTAGCCCGGTAAAGGCTTAGCGACGGTTTGGAAGTTGGGCTCGTGGAAGTAGGCAAACGCGAACCGCTCGCGGGTGTTCAGGCCGACCTTGTGAGGGGTGGAGGGCAAGTAGGAGTTGGTGATGTATTGCATGATGTCGCCGGGGAAGACGGTGAAAACGTCTGGAACGGGGGGCACATAGTACCAGCCCTCCTCGTCCTCCCTCAAGCCGGCCGAGCTCTTCTCCCAGTTGGAAAAGTTCTCATCGTCATAGGGAGGGCGAATGAAGAGACCTATTCTGATTTTTAGCGTAGTGTTGCCGAGAGGAGATGAGCTTGTACTTACCCCCAACATCGTCCTGGGCAGCAATGACTAACAGTCCGTAGTCGGTATGGGAGCCAATGCCACGCCCTTCTTTGCCCTTGCCGTTGGTGTTGTGGGTCGGAGGAAACCTGCCCCCGTGTTACTATGGATTCTTCGCCCGGAATGAGCTTGGCAGCGCGGGACGCCACTCACCTGAGAATGCGCATGTGATGCCACCCGTCATCAGTCATTTTTGTGAGAGAGCCGGCAGGAACATTGAGGCCCAGCTCAACGAGCTGGAGCAGCTTTTCCCCGCTCTCGCCGAGATAATCCATGTAAGTAGTCATGGGCTGTTTCATCTCATAGTCGGGCCATGGAGCAGGACCATGGCATGGCCACTTCGCACGAACACGGGGCTCGGCCAAGTCTAAATCTTTGGTGACGGTAAAGATTTCCGAGTAGTCCGCAATGCCATCGGTGATCTCCTCGCCGGAAGCGATGTATCCAGAGTAGCTTTGGGAGTCTACGCACGCAGCCTTTTCTTCAGGATCCTTGGCGAAAAACTTCTTGCTGGCTGCTGTTGCTTCTTCGAAAATGGATTGCTGCTTGTCATTCATGGAGACTTGGAGGATGCCATCACGACGCCAGGCATTGACAAGAGCCTTCCCCATAGCCACATCGCCCTTGCTACCAGTGACACAGTCTGGTAATGTAAAGGTCTCAAGATGAGCAACCGTGGCTTTGTAACCGGGGGGCATCGTAGCAGCCATTTTGGTCACATTGTAGTCCGTGACGGATGCCAAGGTACGAGCTTGACTCAAAGATGGCTTCCGTGCCCCCCGACGGGCAGCACGTGCTAGTTTGCTCAAGGATTTTGTGATAGGTGACATGTTTGTGCTATTGGACGCTGCAAAACAGCTTGCGTTTGTGATTACGAAGAAGGATGGAAGTAAAGAGAATGTGGATTGTGTTATCCTCCAGCGTCTGCCGCCAACTACCAATCTTGAGGACTATTAACTTCTTATAAGCATCGTGGAAACACCGCAAATCTTATGCCAACAGATTTCAAGAAGCCTTGGAGTAACCAGTATGCCCTCGATGAAGGGCTATCGGAACAGTGTTTTCATGCTCAGCTTAAGGTTCCTCGTAGATTGAGTTATATTGCATAACAGGTGTTCAATTATAGATATCTCTATTAGTTATAGCATTTTCACTGGAAGTGTAATACAGGAACCTAAAGCAGAAATAGAGACAAGCCAACAAGCCGTTATTACCGAAAGTATCTTCGCTTACATGACACGCTTGCAGAGATTCACCTGATAGAACCAAGGGACACCCGGCGCAAGAGTGGCAAGACGTCACACCAGCCCCCTAGGTCAGGGTATTTGCCTACAAAAATGAACAAACTGTTGAACAGACTCTCTCTATACACAAAGAGAATCCTTGTACGATCGTGCAGGCATAAAACGTAGGGTAAATTAAAGATATGTTATTCTGTAATTATTTTCCTAGCTAAGAGTGTTGTCATCCATACGTGCCCTTTATACACGAATGTACTTGAGTCGTACTGAAAATGAATCTCAGTTGAATATGTTTCAGTTTATCCACAAGGTTTGTAAGTGCCCGCGTTGCTAGTCATTTGCCCTGGTCCTTGTTCCCGTAGGTTGCCACAAATATTAAATAATATATATAGTTAAAGCACCAAGAAAATGCGTTAAATTCACCTTAACTTCACTGACACATTCATTACAGATACGCTTTTTGCATCACTTAACCCTGTTTATTTAATAAGTACATTTTGCGAGGTGGCTAGCAAAGCCATTTTGAAGAGGCACAACACAATGCAATGATCACCAGTTACTGGACTGTAAATACGTTCGTCACTAGGTCTATCCAGTCCTGGCATTAAGTTGGACCACGTACACTGGGGGGATAAGACAACTCACGTTCTTGGTCCCCAACACACACGATTGTTGTGGAGGAAAGTGACTAAGATTGCAAGTATCTAGGTGCTTCTCGTTTTCGTCAAATCCACAATGAACTCTACTGCAGTCACTGTGACACGTGTAAAACTTTATAGGATAGGATGCACACACTGGGTCAGCTATATTAGCTTCTGTCACGAGCTGGAGCACACAGCAGGACATATGAATATAGGAGCTAGAAAGGCTTAATTCTTTAAAAGCAGGTACGTGTTACCAGTAAGTGATATTCCTCTATACAAAGGCAAAATACGCGAGGAGTGAGAGAGACGTTATGGGTGATAGCATAGATAAGCAAGTAAGACAAGTGTTACGGAGTGCAAGCATCCTGTATAACGATAGCCGGAAGTGAAGCTATCACGACAGTTTCCTACTTGGGTTGGGCGTGGAGGACGAGGGAAGTTCCCGTGTGAGCTTGCAAAAACTGTATCTGAGTCGACCCTCAACCGATATTTAAAGTGAGCTTGCAAAACTGTATCTGAGTCAACCATCAACCTATGGTCAAAGAAACATCGTGATCCACGTACACCGGCTGTTGCAGCATCCGGGAAAGCACAGACCCATCCCCTTCGGATGTACGGCCTTGGAGCTGGCTGCATCCTGACTGAAACTCACCGAGGGGCAAGAATGCCAGGGGAGACCAAAGTCAAGCTCCGAAAACCCTTTCAAACTATCGTGTACCACAAAGCTTGGACAATAGCCGTGTGGGCGAACTAGGTTGACTTTGCAGGTATTGGACGATGCTATTATTCCTGATCTTGCAGTAAGTAATTCCTCGGCTAAACTTTGAACGATATGCTTTCTGGCCCTAGCTTTCCTCTAAGCTCTGGTTATGGACTAACCCGCACAGTTGCAGAGTGGCTCGAGACTTAAAGAAGTGGAGAGCGAGGCCCTGCATAGTAATCTATTAGGTATAGTTTCAGTAGAAAGAAACAGAGCCACGAGCCGTATACACTTCGGAGTGCACCTCCGCGACCCATGTTTCTTATTACCCGAGCTGGAACAAGATTAACATGGAAGCTGCAGACTCCTCGATGATCGAGCATCTCTTAGCGAGCATGGGTCCTAGACCCGTGTGTGCGAATTATGGCGTGCACACCTAAGACGCTCTAACAACCATGGTACATTAGGTGGAAGAGGAATGTCCCAGTGGAACAAGTGAGAGTTGATTGAGGGCGGCATGCACATGTCCACCTGTTGCTACGTATTCAACTTAACTAGTCCAGCAAGCACTTTCACTTGGTTACCTACATAAGTCCTACTGTGCTTGTAACCAACAACTGATCACTCCCATTCAATACAACTATTCAGCAAGTAGAGGCCTGTGCTGAGTCTAGACCCTGATCGGTGGACATACCACGCATGTTCGTCTGTCTTGCCACCGGACCGACTCAGCCGTCCAAATGGGGACACATCGTGCTGCCTGCGCAGCACAGCTCAGGCCATAAAGGGAAGGTAAATCGCTTTTAGGTACGTAGTGCCTTTGGACCCGCCATCCTTGACAACGCCACCAGTTGTAACAAGCAAAATTGTGTTTTCATTGCTTACATGGTAGAACCTACAATATCACGATAGATAGAGTTTCTTGACAAGGGCATTGTACACTATCTGGCATGTGGACTTGTACATAGTACGTCCATGTTTGACGGTCACGCCAAGCATTCCTAATACCTACGTAAGCGCGGTGCAACCATACATACAGAGTACATCTTTCACAGCCCATGTATTGATTGCTTGAGTCTTCGTACTGTGTAGCCGCACTCAGTGAAGGGCATGCGCCTCACCAGACCAATCACACCCTAGTTTTATCACCTTGGGGAAATACATAGTACTACACAGGTGACTTTCGTAGATGTCACATATTCGATATCTCGTACCCTCAAGGTGGAGCAAACTAGTTTATCGGCGATACCAATTCCGCAGCGCTCGGCTGCACACACTCTAACGCATACGCCAAATGTAGGTGCACGATTACCCCTCGGCGATACGAAAGACGTGCTGTGTATCTGGGACTGGACGTGTAGCAGGACGCGCCAGACTTGCTGGCGGAAATCGCACCACGTGATGAGGTAAACCTTAAGACCTGGCCTGGGTCACCTTTACAAGGCTTATGGACGATGGCAGAAACGCGGAGGCCATACGCGCGGGAGATCTCGGCATACGGCTAGAACTTGCAGCGAAGTGGAGAGCCTGCTGGAGCCAATTTACTATAAATTTGGCCTCAAGACGATGACGTACGAAGGAACAGTGATGGCGCGCGTCGCCTGGGGCACTGAAGATGCCACGGGCAGGCGTGCGTGCGAACTCCTGGGCTCAGACGTGACAGGAGGGTTCGTTAAAGGGATTCATGCTGGCAAATTCGAAGGGCAGCACATGGCGTAAATCTTGGGGTACAACACATGTCTAAGCTGCCCCAAAGGGGACGAACGTGATACTACTAAGCCAACCAGCGCAGTCGACATCCGAGACTAGTCGTAGAACAGGTTGTCTTTAAACCAATGCATAGGAGGTTTCTAACCGTGGGATCCGACATCGGCGAAGGCCCGACGTGGCATCTAAAGCTGTTTGAAAGTGTTGAAGGGTTTGGGGGCGCCAGACCAGAACCAATTCGAGAGGGATTCGCTGGTGTGTTGGGATCGGCAAGGTTGGGTTACATTGCGTGGAGGGCAGAATGATGCTGGCGGCAATGGAGCATCTGAACAAGCGTCTCGCACTTGATGGCGAAACGAGTCGTGTCGCCTGCTCTCATTCTATCTAGCCTCACCTCGTGGACGATTTCTGTAACAAAGCAAGCCAGTTTCATCCCTATGAACTGTCCCTTCGGTAAGCCTACTTAGTGGTAGCCGTAGATATAAATCTTGCTTATAGCAAGCGAAACGGGAAGCTCTAGAACAGAGACAAGCTTGTAGATCATTCTTAGCTAAAGTGGGCTATTCGCGGGGAGGCTTGATCTGCAAACTGTTTCATGAGTGTGGATGGATGCTAATTCCGGGCAAACTTTAAGGGTTCATCATCGACGTACGCCCAAACATGGAGAAACAATTTCCTTCTCTTTTTCTCCGTCCGGACCCTCTCTCCCAGTGGAAACAGAACAAGAGGCCAATTTTGCTTACATCGAACTCCCAGAACGTTATCTACAGTTCTCGTTAGATACCCATTAGAGCAGAAAGATGGGTGATGGCACACATAGCCTGATCAACTGGTTCGTGAGAATGACCCCTGCTCATCAAACAGTAGATCCATTGCAAAACTTCTTTGGCATGGACCCAACAGAGAAAGCTTGTGGGTCGGGTGCGCGTAAAAACGACGTGACTAGAGACAAGAACCCCCATTGAGTGGGGAAATGGATCACACCGATACTATATTTACAGTGAGTGAGTGGGTGGGCAAAAGTTTGGAACCCCACGTAAAGATACGATTAGAAGTCTTATTGAGTCTTTGCCACGTCGCTTGCGAGCATTTATTCGAGCACATGGATGGTATACACGATACTGATTATCAAATAACCAGCTTTCAGTTTACTATACTTTTACTATATACCTCAATGGTTTCGTAGATTGATTGCTGGTTCAAGTGAGAGGGTGGCAATGTATATGGGGGTACCTTCTATGCGGGGTTCCAAACTTTTGCCTGCTCACTGTCAAGATATCGGCACAGCCGGATGGCTCTATGGATTCTTAGACTTTCACCAATTGGACTTCAACACAGTACGTAAGGCAATCAGAGTATATGTATACGTTTCAATACAAATGCAAACACGAGTCGTTGTTACCATTTCCATCTCACCCATAGCTTAACGGAAAGCCCGGATACAGAAGGCGAGGGTAGTTTAAGTTCAGAACTTTCCCATGGGAACGTATTCTTGAACAGACGCGTAAGTCAAACGTGCCGTTGCCCCAAGTATTTACTAGCTCAGTTGCGTCGCTCAGAGGCTTGTGCTGATTAAGCTTTTGCGTTTGGTAAATCATGAATCAGCTGGGCCGCTGTGCACATTAACTATGCCTTAAGACACGATTCAGTCGAGAGAGGCATGGACAAACCCCTCCTAGCCAGTGAGCCTGTTGCAGGACAAGCTGAGCCCACACTAATTTCCAATTCCGCTCAAAAGCAGCACTTCAAACTTTCAGACAGATTGATCCCCCACCCTTGTTGGTCACCCATCCATGCCAGAATAATCAAATTCACTTTAGTTTGCGGGTTAAACCTATGACGATCGCGTCCATTCTTTCTACTTGACACTTCGCGGTGCCGCACTGCCGCACTGCCGGTTTTCGTGTTGAGATGAACCCCCCCCCCCCCCTTCCGCAAAACCAAACAAGCTGATTGACAGCTTGTCGTCCAATCTTTTCCCATAACTCTAATGGCCGCGGCGACTGGATAATATTTCATTGTTTAGCACCTCCATCGCTTCTACCGTCACTCTTTTGTTTGCTATAGTATCCGACCGTCTCAGGAACCCCTCGAGCAACCACTCTCTTTTATTAGTACCCGAAACATAATGCTGTTCCGAGCTCTTGGTCTGGCCGCTGTGGCGGCTCTGGCCGTTGAGGCCACCTCGGACGCCTCTTGCAGTGACGATGCCTCGATCCCCTCGAAGCCTCCTGCTTCCGGAACTATTCCCTCTTCTTCGCTCCCATCGGGGTCCTCTCCTTCGGGTTTGCCACCCTCTGTACCTGTTCCAGTGTCGGCCCCTCGCTATGTCATGTACTTTGACCAGTATGGAAGCCCCGCGAGTTCCAAACCCCTGCGGTTCAGCGAATCTGATTCTCATCTAGGTACCACACGACTGGAATACCCGACAAGTCTATCACCGACGGCGTCACCCACGTCATCACCGCCTTCGCCAACTCGTCCCTGTTTGCATCGGAGCCGGCCGGCGAGTACAAGCCGTTCAAGCCTCTGAATGAGATTCGGGCTCTCTTTAAGAATGGCACCAAGGTCTGCATGGCAATCGGTGGCTGGGGCGATACTGATGGCTTCAGCCTTGGTGCTTCGACCAACTTGAATCGCAACAAGTTCGCTAAGAATGTTGCCGATGCCGCGGCCAAACTTGGATACGACTGTGTCGGTAAGTGAAGCAGACATTCAAGATGTCCATTAAGGACAATAACTGATCCAGAAGAATGATTACAGACGTTGATTGGGAGTACCCTGCTGGCAATGGAGCCGATTACAAGCAGATCCCCAACGCGAACAAGACCCAGGAGATCAACACTTTCCCCCTGCTTCTATCTGCAATCAAGACTCAGCTGAAGCACCACAAGATGGAGCTGTCCGTTACCGCACCAGGTCTCAAGCGTGACATGATCGCCTTTACTGAGAAAGAAGTTCCCAAGATCAACGCGGCCGTTGACCACTTCACTGTAGGGTTTAGAGTTGACGTTCCCGACGGTACTTGGCTAATTCTGAACATAGGTCATGACCTACGATCTTATGAACCGCCGCGACAACGTTACTGCTCACCATACCGACGTAAAGGGCTCCCTTGAAGCCATCGACACCTACATCGCTCTTGGAGTGGAGCCTTGCAAGATCAACCTCGGATTCGCCTTGTACGCGAAATGGTTCACCACTGCCGTCGGCTACGACTGCACTCAGGGGATCGGCTGCCCCACCCAATTGCTTGAGGCTGCCGATGGCACCGACACTGGAAAATCGGGAGCTGTCACTTTCGAGGCTTCCAACTTGCAGCCCACTCCTACCAACTTGACCACTTCTACTAATACGTCCTGCGGCGCCGGAACTTTTTACAAGTGCCCCACCGGCAGCTGCTGCAGCCAGTACGGCTTCTGGTAAGTGAAACCTAGGAGTACACCGTCAAACTGATGGAAATTAACGCTGCTCCAGCGGTACGACTGAGGCTCATTGCGGCACCGGCTGCCAATCCGACTATGGCGTCTGCAACGGCACCTCTACCTTGAATTCCTTCAAGACTGCCCTTGCAAACAGCAAGACTGACGAGGTCAGAGGTGGCCAATGGTACTGGGATCCCGCTGGTCCTTTCTTCTGGACTTGGGAAACTCCGGCTCTTGTCGCCCGCAAGTTCAATGATATCGTCAAGGCTCGCGGCATCGGTGGTGTTGCTGCTTGGAGTTTGGGCGAAGACTCATACGATTTTGCCCTTCTGAAGGCCATCCAGACTGGCGTCAAGGCCTGGCCCAAGAACTAAGAAAAAGGAACCAACGGTGCATAGCGAGGACGGCCTAGACTTAATCTTCATTCATCTTCTATTCTAAATATAGCAAAAGACTTACCATTGGCCTGAGATCAATACCCAAACTGTTTTGTGCTTTGAAACGTCTGAAAGAGGTTTGCACTCCGTCTTGGCTAGTCTTATATGAAAAAAGTGTCCAGCAGTAAACCCACCCAGGATTCACGTATCAGAGTAACAAATAGGAGTTAGGAAGGCATAATCAGTCACCCATATCGTTCTAGGCCATACGATTTATCCTTTAAAGCATCCTCAGTAATGATGCACTCGCTCGATGTGGGCAGATTCAACTCCAGGGAATTATAGAAGCCCACGCTCACTTGCACCATGTCCGGTACGGTTTTCTTTTGTCTTTGTCTTGAGTAATACTGCCAAACCTGTGAGGGGCAGCTAAGTGTACGTCCGGAGGTTCCATGAGTATTGAGCCGTTCCTAATAATTTATCATTAACGATTTGAATATGTTGCAAACTTCCACTATATCAATGATATGTAGCCCGTTCTATTTTATCAGGTTAGTGGAGGACAGCTCCAGTTCTGTGTGTATATAGGAGATTCTGTTCATTCGTCTCATTAGTGATCCCTCTAGATAGTTTACTATGAGAAAAACGTTTTAATACTTATGAAGGCTTCTTTAAATATATATGAGTAACTAGAGAACGACGGTATATTATTCGTAGCACGATGAATCTGACTTCCGGGGCATCGCAATGGTCTTACTGACATATTTCTTCTTGACCTGATGTGCAGGCTGGGGCCTTCAGTGCCAGATAATGTACTTGTGTAGCCCAATTGTTATTGATGCAAATTAGACAGAAAATCAACCAAGGCCACACCTCCAACCGCCAAGCTCAAGACAGGGGGCACATCACGGCTAATTAGACTCCAGCCTCAACCATATCAGCCCTGTTCCAACGGTCCATAATTGTCGTCCCAACAGTCGAATTGGACTTAGGCTTGATAGACCTGAACACGAAGTACCTGTTTAGGCCACGCCGGAATGTCTTTTCACTTTGCACTGGCGCCTACTATACTTTGTAATTGGTACATGTAGGAAGTGCTGGAACAAGTGCACTCCCATCGAAAACGATCTGTCACGAATAATGTAGAGCCAGAGATTCCACATAACTATTGGTTACATCTTGTTCAAGAGAGACTCTTTGGTTCTTATCAGGCAAAAGTACGGTTTGGGATGGAAGGCCGAGATAAGACGCAAGCAACAGATAACGCTTTGTTGGTGCAAGGCTTGGCTTCTGCGAAATCAGGCTATCTCTGCGTCTTACAAGCCTTAGCATTTGCTTGGTATTGTGCCGAAATGCGATTTGCCGTCGTTGGCCTGGCAAACTGTCAACATCTCACGTTATGACTTTACCCAAGAAGGCAGGTCACTATACCCATGCTGCGAAATGAATACGGAATGCCGTATAATTATAAAATTACGGATGGTTGATGAGTTTGAGTGATGGCAGATGACTCAGTGCAAATCTACCCGCTGGTCAAATGCAAAGGTTATGACACCGCCAAAACCTAGGACGCTGCCCTTGCAACGAGAAACACGATGAAGCCTAGCACGATTGCCGGCATGTCGGCTGTGGCTCAGCTAGCCAAGCTTGAGGGACTTTTGTGCCCATTCAGACTGGCTCATCCTGTTTTCCTGAAGAGGTTGACACCGGAGCAGGTTGATGAGCAACGAACCGCGGCAGAGGAAGCTTTAGTCACTTGTCTCGGCTCTTTTGGATTCTGAAATGATAACTGTGTGCATTCACCGAAGTAATTGTTATAGTTAAATTGAAACCCGCAATACAAAATGCAAAGAGTAAGCATGAAACAGAACCGCATCCTTTTCGTGTCTGTAAAGATTCGCGTCTATGCACAAAAGCAGCAGCAGCAGCTACATCGCCCAGAAACACCATAGCCATTGAGATGTCAGTAAATAGTACCCGTAACTGGAACCCGGCGTTAACCGAACTTGAAAAACTGGTCTTGTTATTAGTGTGGACCAGTCACACCAAACTTTTGCTTGTAGTTTTCCAGTTGGAGTCGCAAGTTTGAGTTGGCATATTGAGTTGCAAACTGGATGCAGTGTTCCGGGTTCGTGGCAGCCAAGTTTCCCATTATCTCCATCAGTTTCCTATGATCATGGGAAAACGCCTTTCCGTCAAGCATGGAAGGGTCGGCCCCCCTCTCCAACAGCCATTCCACATACCCCCAGTCCCGCATGGAACAGGCGTACGTCAGAGCTGTCTGTTGTTCCCCTCGCTCCATGATCTTAACTCTATTGATGTCCACATCATCAAAGTTAAGCATATGCTCAGCAATGGCACGCCTCCCATCGAACGGTAGCAACTTATACGAGACTGTCTCACTGTTTTCGTTCTCTCGGTGATCTTCCTCCGCGGGCAGTGCGAGGATGAACAGCGGGCTCAACCTGGCGACGTGGACGGTGAAGCTACTACTCGCCCGTAGCATCTCAAACGACGCGGGGTCACAACCTTCTATAGCTAGCTCCAAAGTCGAAGTGCTCTGACGATGGAGAGGGATTTCCATTGAGAAGTCAAGTCTCTCATGGAGCCCGTGCATAACTCGGAGGTCGGGCCAACAAGATCCGATGTCAGGGTCTGCACCATGCGAAATGAGGAACCTCACCAGGGGCGGGTTCCAAACACAGGAAAGGTAGTAGAATGGCCAAACAGGCCAAGTGTCTCGCGTAGGCTCCCAGGCTTGGTTTGGATGCCAGCCAAAATCGATGAAAGTCTGCAACAAGGGTATCAGAATGTTTCCTTTGGGATATCTGTCGAAAATGGAGGCACCTTTGGGAGTTTGCCTTCTTTGTGAGCCTGGCTCTGTGCCTTCAAAGACGTACCCATGCAGAGTTGTACCAATCAGTAGCAGGTATCGGGCAATCTGAGGTTGGTTGCCGAAGGAAGCCATTTGGAGGCCGAACTGGCGGACGGCTTGACTGGGTTTGAACGCCCGGACATAAGCTTCGACATCATCCTGGTAGCCCATCCTGCATGCACAGTAAAAGTCCATTTCCGCCTCATCTTCTTGGTGCAACAGACCATCTTCGATAGCGTATTCTGGCCGCGGCAGCCTTGGAGGAAGTGGCGGAAAGTCAGCGAAACGAGCCTTGAGATCGTTGATGTCTCTGAATAGTGCTTCAGGTATCAGGCTTATACTGCGCTTATTGGCTCTTCGCTCTTCGTTAGTGGCTTGAATATAACGAAAGTGCCATGCGAGTCGCTGGTACATGCGATCGCGAGATTCTGGTCGTGTCGTTTCCATTTTGAGTTATCGAGCAGTAGTTTCATGCGTGACTTTACCAGTTTCTTGAGACAGAAGTAGCTATCATATAATAGTCAGCAAGTCAGAGTAAACCGATCTGGTTTACGGGCACAAAGGCTTGGTTTCGCTTGGAGTTCATGAACAGTCTCCAGAACTTGATGCCTGTGTTCGTTTCTAGCCGAACAGTGTAGGAAAGATTCAGGCTGCAAGGTCGCAGCCGACATGAGATTCTTTGGATAACCAGAATATACGGCCTGGTTACACTGTTGGATTGACTTTATTTATCAAGTTTGATCTCCCGGTCTACCTCTTTGTCGCCTCTTTCTTTGCTCTTCCCCCTTAGTGCTAGTTGGCAAATGTTCAAAGGAGGTTTTCCATCTGCACGTTCTGCTCAATACATCACTGCCTTTGTCAAGATCGAATTTTACAGATCCACCAGGTATCAAGAGTTACTCTTTAAATCTTTTACATATAACGGATCTGGCGACATTAAGGATAGAATTCAGCGGAATGCTATTCGGACGCTGTCACGTTGTGTTGGGCGAGCCCAGAACTTGTATCTCTAAACAAGGCGAGACAAGTTGTTGTAGTTTGTGTCTGTACCGATGCTGTGTGATGTCACGATATTAAAGGACAGACATTGGTTGTATGGATCTTGAATGTTTAGAAATTCTAAGTACCGCTATCGACGCATTTACACCCTTCAAATTGGGACAAATCTGGGAATACACATTGGTGTGGCTGTTGAAACCTGCAGTCGTGAGCCCCGTGCCAACTGTTTGTGGATGAAAGGCAGAAGTGGAATCGCATCTGCTCTCGTTGGGCTCAGTAAACATGTTGGGCCTTCGAATTCGAAAACTTGGAAGGCTCAAACGCTTTTACCGAATCATGAGAGTCCAAGTTTATTTGCTGGGTTGCTTTTTGATTCCGAGTCTGAGTACAGCTGCCTAGTTGCTTCTTACTTATTGTACACACAGTCTCAGTAGTCTTCACATTCTCGGCGTAATATTAACCGGCTCAGTATATGCTGCAACAAGTCGTTTTCTAAAGGCGAGCGGGGCATCCAGTACCCTTCCTCCATAGGAGACAAGAACAATACCACCTCATGCGATCTATACCCCCGGCTTTCGAAGTTAGGGTAAGCCGCACATTGTGCAAGTTTAAACGCTCTTCTCAGCGTCTCTTGGCTCAGCCTGCTCATGATTCTCCAGCACGCCAACCGACTTCTCACCGGTACCGGCATCGCCAGCGGCCTCTCTGTCCCTTTTTCTCGCCAGCCGCGCCTGCTGCTTAGCACGCTTGCTCTCGTTCTTCTCCTGGTCTTCCCTCATCTGCCGGATAACGGGGCTCTTGGCACGGATCCTCTCGCCGTACCGCCAGAAGATGAGGGGGATGGGGATGAGCGCAAGCTCAAGCAGCCCGCACAGCGTGCCAGCCCACTGGGGTGTCAGGGCCTTGTACATGGCCTGCCCCGCAAGGGGTAACGTGCCTCCGAACATGGATCGCATGACGGCGTTTCCTGCCAAAGCGGAGGCCGCGTAGATGCCATATGCTCCTGCGAGGTAGTTGGAGCCATAGATGAACGATATCGTGTTTCCAGCGCCAAAGGGAATGCCGAAGGCGATGGGAATCGCCCAGTGAATGGTCGCCGGCAGGCATGTCCAGGAAAAAACCAGCTGGCCGACGGGGGTGAGGACGGCGCCGATAGTCATGACGCGGGCGGTGGCCTCGGGCGGGACGCGGCCGGTCACGGGATCCTTGGGGTGGGCGTTGATGATGCGACGGAAGAGGGGCTCGCAACAGATGGCCAGGACGGTGCCGATGCCGATACCGATAAAGGCAAGACCGGAGACGCCAGGTCCCCAGCCGCGATACTGGGAGAAGACGATCGGGTACGCGACGAAGCAAAGATAGAGGATGCCGTAGATGAGGGAGATCCTGGCCGCAGTCAGTTTCGGAGTTGATGCATGATTTGTGGTGGGAATCTTACCAGAGGTTGAAGAACCACAGGATGGGCTCCGTGAAGCTAAGGATGAAGGGCCGGCTCAAGTTCAGCTTGATGAGGTGGAATTTGGAGACCTTTTCGTCGTAACGGCACCACCAGCGCGGGTCGTCCATCTCCTTACGCATCCTTGCTGCCTTGCGCTGGAGGATGGTGGGTGCGTACGTCTCGCGGATGGTGAACATTAGGCCGATGCCGACGCCGGCGAGGATGAGAACGATCCAGTTAGTCCATCTCCAGCCCATGTACTGAAAGACGAAGCCACCGATGAGAGGTCCCGTCACGGGCCCGTTCAGGGGTGCGATACTGTAGAAGGACATGGCGAGCGCGCGATACTCCTCGTCGGATATGTCCACGACTGTCCCCGGGCTGTTGGCAATCAAGGCAGCTCCAAACAGTGCGCTAGAGCACGAAGATTAGGTCCGTGGCATGGGGGGGGGAGTGTGTCAAGAAAGAGGCTTACCCGAAGAAACGGACGACGATTAGGGTGGTCAGGGAATTGGCAAGGCCGCAAGGGATGATCAAGAGTGATGAGATGGTGAAGCAGACAAGGTAGACATATTGCCTGCCGTACAGCTCACTCATCGGCGCCACGATCAAGCTGCCAGCCGCAAGGCCGAGGAGGTATGTGGTGACACCAAGCGTCGCGATGACATTTGTCGAGTGGTACTCCTCAACGAGGCCCGGGATGGAGGCAGTGTAGCTTGTACTATACAGCACGATGACCCAGGAAGACAGCGAGACGACAAAGATGGTCCAGGCGCGGTACCACAACGGCCAGTTCTTGGGGTTCTCGGGGTCGCCCGGCTCAAAGACGACTTCGAAATCCGGGGGCCGCGACGCAGTGCTGCCGACACTCGTGCCGGTACGCACGTAGGTTATGGGCTCTCTGGCAACATGCTCGGCGTCCGTCTCGAGGTCGGGCGTCAAGGCGTGCTCGAGGGGCTCCAGCGGGTCGGTGTCGGTGGACGAGTGGGACGAAGCCCGGCTCCGGAGGCTATGCCGAGACTCGGCCCCCTTGGACGGAGGCAGTGGGGGCGAGTCTTGTCTAGAACTGATCGAGGTTGCCGTTGCGGTCTTGGCGGCCGCGTTGGACCCCGTTTCCGGATCAAGCGTGGCGCTCATGGTCGATGGACGCGCCGGGGCGAACCTCTATGCGTGACGTGCCGTGTCGCGCGCCTTTCCGCACAAGGTGTGGTAGTCGATCAAGGTTGGAGAGGGAGTGATGAGGTTCCGCGGAGATGAGATGGTAGCAGGCCAGAAGTAGCACAACGAGCCACGGGACGAGAGCTTTTTAGGCGTCACGGTGCTCTGTATCTTACAGCATTAACCCAGGATGCAACGGATCGCGTTTCCCATCTGTCACCGGAAGGCGCGGGTCGATGAGTGGTCGTGGATGAGTCAACAAGGATTTCAAAGCGTCAGCTTTGACAACTTCACAGTACACATAATATCAAGGGGAACGAAAGGAAACGGGTGTCAGAGTTTTACAGACCAACCGGCTATTCTTCCCCCCTTCCTTTGGCAACGCGGTCAGCTCTCATGAATGGGGGGGGGGGGGGGGGGGGGGGGGGGGGGGGGGGCCGCCCCGCGAGAGAGGGAAGAGGACCCGAAAGGGGTGGGTGATTGTGGATGCGGTGTGGGTAATGTACAGTAATTAAGGCACGCAATCGGGCATGAGATATGGGAAACCCTGGGCGATCAACCCTCCACCCGGGGATAGAGGCGGGACTAAGGTCACATCGCTTCGGGCTAAGATGGCCGCTTTTTCTTGACCGAGAAGAAGGGCTGGCATGCCATTGTCGGAAACGGTGACTCTTTGACTCATTGTTGCGAGTTGAGGAACAAACGTCCTGAGACTGAGACACAGGCCACTCGAAACCGAGGCCTGGAGTCGGAGTTCTACCCCGGCCTCATGCTGCGAACTAGGTACATCTCTTCGCATTGCAAGCTGCGTGTTCCGTACGTAAAACGATGTACAGCAGCCGTTTCCCGACTTGTTCGTACCACAGAAAGGGTCAGACAAGGCTCCGTACGGTGAGACGGGCGAGGGAGCCGAGGTTCGCTTCGAGGCCCCCCACACACTACTAGTCAGTATGTATGTAGGTGCCCCTACCATCAAGTCAACGGAAATAAGCACAGCGCAGTATAACCTCGTCGCGCCCGTCTCCGGAAGCCCGTGCAGCCAGCTATTTCCGGCGCCTATCCCTTGTCGGCTGGTCACCCTCGAGACGTTGGCGGGGCGCTGGCCGCAAATGCAAAATACGAGTGGGTGTCACGTTGGCAAACCCATGGTCGTAGCGTAGCGTAGGGATGGGGGGCCTGGGTTTGAACAAGTCCCCAACGGACAAAAGCAATAAGCCATGTCGGCACCGGAGCTATGTTGAAGCCCCCGGTTCGGCTCCGATCCACGGAGGAGGAAACAGCACAATTGTCCGTCTGATGTCACGCGGTCAGACCGAAACTCAAAAGGGGCCGTTCGGTAAGAACCGTATAACGTCACTTACCAAGCCGCTGCAGTCATGAACCAGTGCACGAAAATCATACCCTCTTTAGAGATGGCCTTGCTTATGATTATCTTTGTTATCAGTCTAGTTGCATCCCACTCTCATGCTAACACTGCAGTATTTGCTTCACGTGTCCACGGCGCACAGCTAGGTTGGCCACCCCAAGTTCCCCGGTAAGTCCCCCGAAGTACACAAATATAGCTTTCGGTGACTTCCTCCTTTTTTCCGAAGGTGAATCAGGTTTCAATGGCAAAAACATTGACTGAGATCCACGAGAAGCAAATGTAAACCAGACCGATGGGTGTCAGAGGCTAGAGAAACTAACGGCAAAGCAGTTGGCTCTTAATGATGCTAATAAAGCTCAGGACCGGACGACAGGCCCAGACCCAGGGATCATGCTGGCCTTTTCGCTAGCCATGACTAGAAAACCCTTCAGAAAGAAATGAGGCTTGCCTCGACAGTCTAAAGAGGAAGACACAGTAGTGCTAAGGAGTATATTGAGCATGTGGAAACATTACTAAGTTGACATCTGAACCTTTTTCTAACAAGAATCGCTGCTTCCAGAACGAGACACCATGAGTCTTTTGTTCAATTCCTAGCTTGGTCCCTATACCTTGAAATTCTGCCAGCTTAAGCATGGAATCAAGCATTGAGGCTCGAGACTAAATACATCGATGTATATCTGTCTTCTCTTATAAACTATGTGATAGTCACTGGCTGGAACAGAGATTCACGACATGAAACAGCTGAAGCTCAACACCAGTAGAAACCCCTCAACCAGACGCGATCATGATTATCTCTTGCCATCGGCTGCCTGCTACGGAGTGTAATCCTCTGCTCGGAGCCTTCTCTGAAACGCTTTAGCGCAAGCTGCAAATGATCGAAACTGTCGCTGAGCTGCCAGATATTTACGGTGTTTGCGTTGATGTCAATAGAACTGGCTGCAACTTAGTGATTGGCGAACCTCGCGGGCGTTAGAATGAGGGCTTCCGTCCCGCCAACCAACAAGTATTTTGACAGATTAGAAACGTTCAATAAAAAGGCAGCAAGAACTTCATATCTCCATGAGGCACCTGAGAACAGAAACAATAATCCTAGATCTTTGGCGAGACGATCAAACATCAGGCTAACCAGTCGTTACCGAGCTCATTATGTTTGAGACGAGAGGAGCAGCGTTGCGCATAGTATTCCTGATCCTCAGCGCTATAAAGATGCATACTCTTTCCCTGTAATAAAATATGGAAGGCATAGGGCGAGAAACCGAGGACTAGTTTAAACAGCTTCACATGATTAGGAATAGAGACTCTTAACGTTCCGTACTTTAGGTTCTTGAGTTATGCCAGCAGGATGAGAAGCTAGAGTTTTGCCAAAAGAATCGCCAGGCCGAGATCGATTAGTTCTCCTGCATCCATGTTTTATGAGCCCGTAAATGTAAGACTTCAGTCAACGAATTAACATGCCCAGGCAAATGCGTCTCACCTCAATCAAGGAATGACAGGGGTTCTCACCCTGGCACAGCCACCGTAGCTGCGCCTAACCATCAGGCAACAAGATTCAGCTCAACGCTCAAAAGAAGCGACGCGCCCATGCGCGACTCTCTGTCTTGCCCCTCTGGCTATTGGGCTTTCCTGTTCATTTCTATGTTTGCTTCCGCATCACAGAGTTTTGTTCCGCCAATAGTATGAGGGCACGATGAACCGCGCTTGAAGATGCATTCCGAGCTCACAGACTCAGGCCATGACTGGTGGTTGCGCCCTTCTGACGGCTGCTTGGTTCCACTGGTGCTGCAGTGCGGCGAGAACACACAGCTTCTGCCCGAAACGTCAAAATGGAGTCGTCTAGGAACGCCGTCCTCGCGGGTCTCGCCTCTTCTTCGGGTTTCGTATTGGATTGGGTCCTCGCTGTTTATACGCGGCACACGTAAACACGATCTCCGCATTGTGCCGATTGCGCTCGCAGCACTGAAGCTGGTCGTCACATTGCCCCTCCTTTGCGTCCTTGTATGAGGCCTTCCTTCACACGCCGATTCGTGCTAACATAGTCTCATAGCTATGCTGGACAGGAAATCATCACGAGGCGCTGCTACACCTCACTGGCACTCCGGGATTTAATGCCGATTTGCGTTATGACACCGTTCGCATCCCTCGGCCGACGGATGACGGTTCATCGTCGCATCCACACCAGCCCGACTCAGCACGAAGACGTGATGAAAGTACAGGCTCTGCTTCCCAGGATCATAGAGGGACTATCTCGTCCGAGCATCTATACACAGACAACATCAGATTGGGCCGGGCTTTCCCTCCCTCGGACCTGAGACGAACTGTCGGTTCACCAACCTTACTCCGGCCAAGATACCTTTGCTTCGTCAAGGACTTCGACAAAGGCATCTACGAAACAGTCAAAGTCTCCGACTATCTGGAACAGCATGGAGATGACATAGACCTGGAGTTCGTCTTCGTCTTATATACGCGCATGCAGTTCAGAGTTGCCACCGAGGTGGAGATCGACAAGCACAATTACCCCGATGAGGCCACCAGAGAGGCCAACAGGGAGATTGCGCGACGAGACAGAAAGACGCTGGCCCGGTGGGGCATCGACGCAGCCAAGCGTGTTGGAAAGAGGGCGTTCTGGCTCGACTTCGAATGCGTCCGCAATGACGACGGTGTTGCAAGATCCACGAGCAGTAGCGAGGATGTCTACCGCATTTGTGACATTGTCAGAGCCGCGCACTCCATGATCATTGCAATTGGTCCTTCGGCTTCCGACAAGGTTGCGGCACTGATCGACGGACGCGAGGTCCCGGAATACAGACGGGAGGAAGTGACACCCTGGCTTCGACGATGGGGTTCCCGTTTGTGGACGCTTCCCGAGCTGCTGCTCTGCCCGGCCGAATACCGTATCAAACTCTACGTTCTCGGCGACCCCGCAGAGCCAAAGGCCATAGCGAAACGCAACTTTGCCGAGCGGGCATGGGATGACGCGGAAGCAGTGAAGGAACTGGTTGATCACTTTGAAGGCTCTGCGATCCTCGCCGAGCTGCGTCTGATAGAGGCCGCTCTTTCGTGTTTCTCGAGACGTCAAACAGACCAGTTCAGCCAGGGAGACATCGCCTACGCTACCATGGGGCTCTTCCCTAGCCGCCATCGGCCTCAGGTTAACAAAGAAGACTCCGGGTTCCAGGCCTTTGCCAAGCTCTCTCTCGCCAACGACAGCGGGGCTTTCTTGAGTCGGTTGCTTTGCCTGGCCCCTCGACAGGGCGCTCCGTGGCACAGGATCGAAGACCGCTGGGGCGTCACACTCAGCGATATATACCCGATTAGTAACGTCTCTGGCGCAGTCGACTCCGAGGCGATTATCTTGGACGGAGTCTACGGCGCAACTATCCACTGGGATACAATCGACGCGGAGCCCTTGTTTGGACGAAGCGCCAAGCTCATTATTCCTTGGTTGGTATTCGTTCAGATGGCCGTGGTCGTCACACCTTTGATGTTCCTTACAACTATATACTTGACCACAGTTCTCTCTGCAATGATGGGGATGTCACGCTCTTCAGAGATGGCGCAGAAGTCTTTTCTCAGAGCCTGCTCGTGGACTTTTCCTGGGATCGGTCTGATTGCGGGAATGTATTGCATAGTGCTTGTCGCTTCGCGTTGTCGGCCCCAACCACCACAGAAGGGCCGCCTTTTGGGGATGGAGGGAATTGTGCCTGCAAGCAGAGTCGCAGAGTATCTCTGGGGCTTCGATCACGGTGAACTGATGACAGTCACCCCCCAATCGTACAGCGATACCGGGGATTTCGAACAGCCTCTCGCGCCGCCTCAGCGCTGTTCAAGACAAGAAGAGCATGCCTTCACGCTGATCGACACCAAGATGATGACGGTTACGCATTTACATTGCAGCCGCCCCCCCGTCGCCATGTTTGTCTGCGGCTCAGAGGGTGGAATGCAGAGGTCGTTGCTCTGCTCCTACGACTGGACGACGCAGACTTTCCATCGACAGACTGTTCTCAGAGTGGCGCGTCAGGGCCTCGACCAACTGCATTTGCTTGATGGGATTCGGCTTTCGCTGGCGCCTCACCCGGATGCCAACATCAACCTGCCCGACGACGCGAGCGACTCGATGCCAAGAAGCCCAAGCGCGCAGTCCGGTAATGACTTGGAAGCCCGAGTCGGAAGGCCCTATCGAAAGCTCCCATCTTCCCAGGGCTTCTGCCGCACCTGGAAGACAGAGCTGTTGTTTCTGGCCCTGTGCTGCGTAAGTTTGCCGTCCATCCGAAAGAAAACTAGCTAAGGTCTAGCAGGTCGGCCATAACACCCTTGGGCTCTACTATTATAAGCAAAGTTACACCGAGCTGCTCTCCTTGAGTGGGGGTCTGCTGTCAGCCCTCGTACTGCTGTGCCACCTGCCACTAGCGCTTGTCGCTATGTGTACATTCGCTGCGAGCCGTGAGTTGAAGCCTCTTCGTATTTGAAACGCAGACTCATAAGTGCCTGCAGTTATTTTGGAAATAATGAGCCTCAGATTCGATGGCAACACCATTACAATTCTCACTGTAGCTCGTGAGTTTGCCAAAGGGGGCCTCGCCTTGACACTGATAAAGTACATGCTATCATGGTACCCGACAAACGAACTTCCGTTGCGGTTTCTGTTCTGGACCGTCTTCAGAACAATGCTCCTCGATACAAAGGGCTCGTTTGGCATTGTGTTTCGTATTACCAGGGTCTGTATACTTGCGTTGAAAATTGCGGCTCTCGCTGTTCTCTTGATGACGAATTTCATGGACCATATTGGCGGTCCAAGGGACATCACTTGGCTTTCACCACATCAGAAGCTGTATTATTCGACGAGGTCGGCTGCATCCGAGTTCCAAGCCGTCACATGGAGACGTATGTGGCGGGATCGACAGGCAAGTTGCACTTTAATTATCCAACGCTTTGCTAGTACACTAATATTTCTCTAATAGCAGGTGGTTATCAAGTTGATACAGCCTCTCTCCGTATTTTCAATATCTCTTTTGAGCTCTCTCAGTCTTCTAGGTCCCTATGCGAATGTATATATTCCATATGCATCAGAAGCTGGCACTGCCGTCCTCGTTATCCTTGTCGGTCTTGCTGTCTACAAATTCCCGTCGCAGCTTTGTAAGTTAAATTCCAAGTGAAAAAGGGGGGAAACCAGTAACACTACTGACTCCACAGTTGTAGTGAGTACGGTGGCCGTGTGTTCTTTGCTCTCGGTTGCTGCTGCTTTAATTATCACGTTAGGTCCAGGAAGCTACTTGTTACTGTTCCCCCTCCATCTCGTTCACCAACTGGGCCACATCGTACCGCCACGTAAGTCAAATTAGAGATGATGCACCTATGATTGGCTTGAACTAACACGACTCGAAGTTATTTGGGCGATAGTAGTTCGCGAGACACAGACCTGGGCCGAAGCCTTGGGTACTGTCTCCCTGTCTTTCATGGGAGCAGTGATCGGTCAGGCAATATCGTTGTTTATATCTTACAAGTTCAAGACCATTGCGGTACAACTGCCTCTTTTCTTAACCCAAGTCACCGTCTGGGCTGCACTTTGGGTTTTCAAGCAAAAGTTTGGTCGAATCAAGCCGTCTGAAGACAATCAGGACAGGCAGACACCTTTGGGACGAACCACAGCGAACACGGTATAGAATATCAGTGACAGGTTATGGTGTGTTTGTACAACTTAGATACCCGAAAACAATGAGAGGTAAATCTATCTCACTTGGGAGGTTTGACCGCGAATAGCCCAGGATAGTATAAGCGTCACTCGGGCATACTTGTTGCCTTTGATAATAGCAACGGCCAGCAGCTTGATGTTGTACGGTGTGGCGGGAGGGGACTTCTTTCTGCCCACAACTTTGGCAGCTTCGAGCTTCCAACCTGAGCATATCACACGTTTTCGACCGTTAGCGAAGTGTCCTCTTCCTCGGAAGGCTAGGTAAGGGAGGGAGGGGTAAGACATTCGACGGCGCGTACTGATCGACAATCCTGAACTTTGCGGTTTGTGGAATGCCACACTAACCAAATTGATTCTAAGGGAAGCACTGAGCCCCTTGCTCTTAGTTTCAGTTTCCTAATACTTGAATGGACGCGTCTCTAGAAGTCGGACCCAAGCCCACTCTCCATCCGTTATATCTTCATCAACAAAAATGGGGGTCCCAGTACGTTACTCTACGAGGCGTCCCGGCCGTTATTACGCCACTGCCGCTGCTACAATTCTCTTCATCATACGGACCTTCTGGATCAAAGCTGAGAAAGTCGATCCTATCTCGCCAGCAAAAAGCATTCCCTGGGTACAGAGTCCGCGTGGAGGCGACTATTTCGACCACTCGCCTCTTGATTCCCCGGAGGTAAGATCGGTCTGCAATGGCCAGAAATGGGACTCCAATACAGATACAGAGGTTGTCTTCACCTGCGACCACTCGATTGGTGAAATTGGAGATGTTCGAAATTCGATTCTTAACTGTGTACGGTACGCGATACTAGGAGGAGGATCCCTGGTCATACCTAGGATCGTTATCCTGAAAAGTTCAGGGACCAGAGCCGGAAAACAGATGGGTGAGGCCCCTGGTTCCTTCACGGTAAACCAAAGCTTATACTTACAGGTGAAAGGAAGCAAATGGGATACATGTTCGATACGGATCACTTCATTAGATCCCTTCGTCTCTCGTGTCCGCAACTACGCTTGTACAATGACGTGGAGGAGGTTTATAAGGCGCTCGGACCGCCCCGAACTTGGTCTCTGGGCCTCTTTCCCGAATCACTGATAGAAGAAGAAAAGATACCGAGCACGGGGATTCAGCATCCCAAGAGATGGAGGGGCCAGCTGTACGACTGGCTTGGTCAAATGGACACTGATGTCTCTCCAACGGGAAGCCCTAGCGATGGCCCGTTCATCGTTGACCTCGGGCGTTCGTATCTGACTTTTCCGATATACAGCGACGGCGAGCCTTTTGCGAAAGCCTTTGGGAATATTCTCAAGTTTAGATCTGACACTCGAGAGCTTGCAACGAAAGCATTGCTTCAGATGGCAGAGATCACCGGCTCCAGGCTCACGCAGCCTGGGGACGGCGCAGCAACTAGCAAGACAGATACCTATGCGGGCATCATCCTCGAGCACGCCTATCTTGGCATATATATGCAAGAGGGAAAAGACTTTGAAGACGCGCGGACTCTGTTCTTCTCCGAGACAAAGCAGACCGCTGCCTACCTCGAACAAGCCGTCAGCGCGAATCTTTCTCTCATTTATGTAGCGAGTGGCGACGCCACGCAAGTCGAAACCATTAGGAATGAGGCCAAGCCCAAGGGCATCAGCGTCGTCACGAAACAAGATTTGCTCAGGAGCGAGGATGGGTTGGACGATCTTCAGGTGGATCAGCAGGCTTTGGTGGACTTCCTGGTTCTGTTGAGTGCATCGCAGTTTGGCGGCGCGGCGTGTTCGAGCTTTTCGTGGAACGTGGCGCTGAAGCGGCATTTGCTTATCCAGAATCCAAATGGTAAACACAGGGGTGAACCACGAACGTTTAAAGATCAACTGAACCAGCTCCATGGTGAGCCGAAGAGGTGCCCAGAGCTAGTCGCATGTCTATGGCCATAGAGCGCCGTTGTTATTCTGTCGTATCGTCTCGATAACTTTGAAGGATATACGACGATTGTGGAGCTTCTTCTACGATCCATCATGTTAGTACGAAGAGTAAAAGCGAAGTTGAAGGGGTTGAGGGGGAGGGGGCGTGGGGAGGTAAGCGGCAAACCTCAAATCCGACCGGCAACCTTCCCTTCTCTCATCGGAGAGAACAGATGGACAGAAGGCTTCTTCGGCACAAGCGAGAGAGTTAGAGAGTTAGAGAGAGAGAGAGAGAGAGAGAGAGAGAGAGAGAGAGAGAGAGAGAGAGAGAGAGAGAGGACGTGAAATAATGCTAGCCATTTATTCCATCCGGCTACCAATTCATTAGGCTACCAATCCATAAATCCCCGCTTTGGACCAAAGAGTCCATGGCCTGATTGTGGTCCAGACTCTGCTGTGATGCTTGGAAAAGATGACGATCGTGTTGTCACCAAGCGAGTCTCAAGGCCAAGTCTTTGTATCTGCAAAACAAACCCTCCTAGCGAACAAATCAAACGGGCCAAGACGATAAAAGAAAAAGGGCCATCTACCGTCGCAAAGAAAGCCGAAAGTGTGGCGCAATGCGAAGTCGACCTGTATGCAACATCTCCCTTCTCAGACTCAGAACCCATATCCTTCCATCCCAAACCCAAGCACACTTCCTTCCAAGTGCCACATGTGATCTTTGAAGATACCCCTTACTCCTCTTGGCCGTGATAGATGGTGCTGTAGGGCGGGGCGTTGTGGTCGCAGCAAGTGCAGTTAGGGTGCACATATCGCATGTGGATGCCGGCTTCAGTGGGAAACAGCTCAACCACCATACTGCTATCCTTTATGTATGCAGCGACGGCGTATAGGCGTACATTTGCGGTGTTGAACTGGCTCCAAAGGCGGTTGAAGACGGCTGAATGGCGGCTCCAGACAAAGAGCCAGGGGAACGTGTCCTCTTCGATAGGAAGCCGTCCAGGGTGCATCACCTGGCGCTTCGCCACTTTGTCTGTAGTGTTGACTGTAACATCCTGCAGCAGTGGCAGGCGGAAGAGTGCCTGGAGGCCAGATCGGTTCAGTCCCGTGAGGAAGTCGAGGTTGGGGATCCAAAGGTGCTGGACGTAAAGGAGCATCAAAAAGCCGGCAGGGGTGGGCAACGTGACGGCTTGCTGGTAGTAAAGTTCAGCCGCAGCATGCTCCAACTGGAAAGAGCCAAAGAACGGAACAAAGCAGTCGATCTCAGGTTTGACCCAGGCAAAGACTGGGGAAATCTGCTTGTCCAAGCCTCTGACATTATCAACCATGACGACACGAGGGAACCGGCGGTGCGTAAGAATGCGGCTCTGCTTGTTGACTTGGGAGGGTAGGCGGATCAAAGCAAAGCGATCCTTCAAAGGAGACTTGTGTGAGCAGCCTCCCTGCTGCACTTGGGTGACGGCCAGCTTGGCACTGGTCAGGTGATCGTAGGTCAGCCACCACGTGAGGTTGACGGACGCGTTGTCAGCCATGTCGATGAGGGCTTCGATGATGTGGAGAGTTATCTCGTATGGGATAGGCGAGGAGCTTTTCTTGGCGACCTTTGACAGCTGAAGATGCTGCATGGCCTTGGTGAGATTTTTGGGGTTGGTCGAGGCCATTATTGCAGTGGTGTGGTTGTTGTTTGTGAGGTGAGTTTCAGTAAGAAGCTGATGAGAAGAGATTTGGTAAGTAGGGTTTTGTATCCTGGGAGGTGCACAAAAACAAAAAGGGCAGGTGCGGCTGTGGGTGGGCTGGACAGAAAATCAAGACGGAAGGAGTAGAAACAACAACACGTATGCGTTTTGCTGGCATAGTGAATAAGTCAAAGGGATGGGAAGACAGGCGGAGGAGATGACAACAGAGGGTGGAGGAGGACGACGAGGAAAGACGACAGGGGATAGGGCCAGAGACACAAACTGAGCATCTAACCTGCGGAATCTTATTGCGCGAGTCTACTCTATCCGCTTGGCGAGAGGATACTAAAAGGGTGTCTGGAAGTTTTCTACTAGTTAGCAGCCTATGGCCTACTGTGTATAACTCATCTAACCACTCAGCTGACTCAAGTATTATTCACTAGCCATATAGACAAATGTTAAGTCTAGATTTCACTCTATGTGCCTATTAAAGAATATACTAACTTGGACACAATTGCCCATATACATCGAGTTGCAAGTCTTTCACCAATGTTTCTTTCACAGATGTTCATGGACAGAGGCAACATGAGAGTTGCTTCACATAGGTATCTTGCTGGAAGATTTGATAGCCTGGCAACTAAGACACAGTATATGTTGCGATGATGGAGCAGAGCCGCAGAAGAGCTTTTGCATAGGAAGGACTGGAAACTTTCTTTACATCGGGAAAGTCGAGGACTACGTCTTGCGTGTCGTTGATGTAGCCGAGGCTGTCAGTCCTGACTGCTCAGAAGCCCTGGGTTGACTGGATACCGACGCTAGAAGGTCAAACCCGAAGCTGAAGGGGGCAGGCAGCAATAACAATTACATAAATCGCGGTTTGTTGTTCCATGTATAGATATGACGACGCTACATGTTATCTTTCCCATAACTGCTTGATAGAGCGTGGTTGCGGTCAAATAACGAATAGAGCCAAGAGTCTTCGACATCTCTAGCGTATAATGACATACGACGTGATGGTGACGTCGAATTTTGGTGTTTTCCATCACAAAAAGCTTGAAAAGTCCTGCCGTATAAAATGTGCGTCAACTTTTGAGTCTACGGATTGCCTCAACCAAGCCATCCTCTTTTCAAATAAAATGACCAGACTGTGTACATATTGATGTGGTTATTCCCATTGCCCAAGGCCCCCCTCCCTTTGATGCTCTTGCACCACGGTCCACGTCACTATTCCGTGAGCTTGGGAGTCCTTGCGTTCCCACCTCTTGACACGCAGTACCCGATAGTAATGCTCATTTCGGCCGTTGGATATCTTTCTGCCGAGTGTTCGTGATCGCCGCGTCTTCCGAGCCGTGCTCCAACCTCGCAGTCAAGCCAAAAGGCCCTGCCCCCCTCGAAGCGTCGTTCATCGTTCCGGGTTTCCCAGCGTTCACGGAGTCGTGAATTCAGGCGTCCGGCGCCTCCAAATCCATCGTCCCACCATCCTCTTTGGGTTGGTTACCACGGTTGCGCCGTATGTTGTAAAGGTTTCCGTCGACCCAGGGCCCCCAAGTCCGTCTTTTCCACCTCTTCAGCAGCGCGGGCACCGCGCCCAGAACCCCAAAAAACCCAGTCATCGACTGACCGACCCCCATCGTTCCATATCATGCTCCCTCTCCATGCGATGCGGTATTCATTTCGAGTCGTCGTTTCCGGGCCCGTCGTCCATTCTTCTCATCATTGTCACGACCAGCGTGTCCGCCAGGCGTCGTCAAGCACGGCTTAGACCCGAGCAATACAGCCTCACGGTGGAAAACACAGCAAGAGAGGGAGTGCATCAGGATTACCTGCGGGGACATTATTTAGGTTTTTGAAGAAAGCACTTCCAACAAACGGGCGCTGATCCTCGTGGCAAAAGACCCTCCCCGCCACGAGGTGTGTGTGGGCAGCAGAAATAGGCAATGTCAAACGGCCGATCCCGCCGATCACCATCGCCACCTCCCACCTGAAAGGTAACCCCAACCCATGCGTTTCCTCCCGGGTCATGGCCATCTCTCGCAACGGGCCAAATGCCAGAGAACAGTCCAAGAAAATCAGTGAAACTAGCAACGACCGATAGAAACAACATAGGAGTTGCTGTCTAGGCAGATTGTCTCCTACAACGGGTGGTATCGAAGAAAGAAACTCTGGGAACCACAACACAGCCCGAAGAAAGAAAAGAAGAAAATAAATAAAAAAGGGGGGTAAAAAAAAAAAGGATAAGAAACCTTCCCCGCTTTCTTTCCCAGTGCCGAAAAGACGATCCGCAGATCTCATGCTCCCTACGTCCGCCGCACCATTTTTGCCATCGTCAGTAACACCGCATTTTCACGCTCTTCTGCCCAGCGAATCTTTTACCTTTCCCGCATGCTTGGAGAGCTCTGAAACATCGAACCCTTCCCACATGCCGATCATCGATACCTTGACCTCACAATGTCGAGGCAATCCCCGCCGATTCGGACTTCATCTCCGTCTATCATCTCAAGTCTCTGCCAACAAGTAGTCAGGCGGAAACACAGCTCCCCTCCCCCCCCCCAAAGAAAGGTAGAAAGAGAAATGTCATCTCGAGCCCTGAGGTTCCTCCTCCTCCCAGAGACACACTCTAAGCATTTCGCCGATCACCTTCTCCAGTCTCGCCTCCGCCACCGTATCACCGTTGCAAAAGGTGAAAGCGCTCGCAGATCGGAAATACCATCCCCATCACAAACCCCTTTCACAAGGTTCCGGGTGGTTTCCCCTAGGTGCCCTGTCCCGCTGCAAAGACGGGAGGTACACCACTGTCTTCTGCAGATCGAGGAAAGCTTCCCCCCCCCCCAGTTGGCGGTGACTTGCCGCCCTCGCCCCCTTGTGTGTCGACCAGTCAAAACGCTTGTTTTTCCTGTCTCCTGCTGGTCCTTCCAGCAATCTCAATCCCCTTCTTCGCCCCTCTTCCAGGGGAGAGCCAAAGCCGAAAGGAGCCTTGCAGCGCTGAGGCGTCCCCCCCGAAACAAGGGCGTTCCCACGCGGGAGGGTGCTCGTAAGCCAGGAAAGATCGGCCCCTCTCGGTGGTCAGTCTCGCGTGCTCGCCCCCCCTCCTCACATCCTGTCGGAGGAGCACCCGGAGACAGAAAAGGGGAAACGTCGCCACGGCTTCTCGCTCACGAGCTAAGCTTCCTGCGAGGAACCCTCGGGTGTGGCCAGCGGCCTCGAGACTGCCGCATCAGGAAACCGACAGGGCCGTGTGTGCCATCGCCATTGGCTCACCGTCGACGTTCCAGCGGGAAGGGCGAGCGTCTCCTCCCGCTACCGAGCAGAGGATCCCAGTTCCCTGGTTGTAGCTAGAGAAGGGGGATGTGAGGGAGGGGCTGAAGGGCCGAGGAGGGGGGAGGGGTGGGTGAGAAAGAGGAAACAAGAGATGAAAGCCTCCGCCTACCAGGAACTGGAGAATATCCTCTTCCTACGAAGTCAAAGAAAACCAAGTGAGATCAGAACGAAGGGAAGAGGGCTTTCCGAACATACCCATCATCAGTCCCGTCAGAACAAGCATCAACGGGGCCCAACGGCACCACCCCGGGGGCACCGCCGCTTCTTATCCTCTTCGCCTCGGCGAAGACGACCCCTCCATGTGGCTGGCCAAGGGGCGGGCGTCCGTCTCCTTTCTGATGGAACCTCCACCCTCCCCCATGCCATGCTATGCCATGCCATGCCATGCCGCCCGAAGCCGTGGTACCTACCTTACCCCTAGCCTCGGCGATCCAAAGAGTCTGGATTCGTGTAGGGGTGCCACCACCCAATGAGCGGCCTCGTTGCTGGTTTGATAGAAAGTGACTTCCTCCTAACGAGACCCCAGAGACGCTTTACCCCTGGAGGGGCTAGCAGCTGCAAGAGCGGCACCACGCACACTTCTTCGTTCCTCTTCACCTGTGGCGAGTGCATGAGGCGAGGAGCCACTCAGAGGTCGCGCTTCTTCCATCGCACGCCTGGCACACGCCCACACTCCCCTTGGCCCCCTTGGGGATGACCTGACCGGCTTTGCTCAGCCACATCAGCCACGCAAGTTCCCACTCGCATCTCCGTCCAAGTCTCCGGGGGTCACGCGGGTGTGGCTCGCCCTTGGTTCCGCATGGAGTAAGTGATCAGCATCTCTCCCTGAACTCATGGCGCTGGAACATGGGGGAGCCGAGCTTTTCCTCAACCCGCTTCGCTAAACTTAATTGTCCTAGCGAAGGAGGGGGGGAGGGGGAGGCTGAATGAACCCTTGACCAGCTGAGGTTCTTGACGTCCGGACCGTCCTGACTGGCGATCCCCCCTGAAGAATGATGCGGCTTGAGGATTAGCTTGCAGCGATCGTCTCCTCGTGGAGGGTGTGACTGTTAAGTTGCTGGATTGTCAAAGCTGTGGCACCAGTTGTGGCTAGTAGCCTCACAAATCGTGGCACATCCATCACCTTGTCTTGACGTGGAAGCGGAGAGGTCCAAGGGCGGCATGCAACACGTCCTCCTTCTCTCTGCATGATGATGATCTCTCTCTCTCTCTCTCCGAAGCACGGCTGCTTGCATCAACACACACACACACACACATCAGAGAATAGCCATCCGGCTGTTTCTCCGCAGCCTCTCTTGTTGCTTCTTGGGTCTAGACGACGAAATCTTGCGTGGTCCTGCCCTTGCGCTGCTTCTTGACCACACAGATGATCGGCGTCTGGGTATTCCGCATCGGGGCACCAGTTCAGCCACCGGTGAGCGACAAACGGTTCCCGTCCCGTCGTATCTCGAGCCATTCACACTCCTCGTCGAACGAGTTCGGCAAGACCCTGTGGCGAGTACCGCCACCCTCCCTCCACCTCTTCTAGACCACGACTGGACCTGCGATCCCCCCCCCCAATGTACCGGTACCTGAGGAGCAGGTCTGCAACTCCAGTGTGGCTTGCTTTCACTCCACTCTGGCGACCATTGACACTGTTCTCGCGTTGCTCTGCATGATGCAAGACGTCCGTATGCGATGTAGCTGCGCCCAGGCACAGGGCCTAGGAGACCCTGTGGTTGCAACATGCGATGCGATGCGCCGTCAATCTGATTCTCTCATGCGCTCTCTCCCCCATACACTTTGACGTAATGCTGGTTGCGATACCAAGACGGCCTACCCGAACAAACACGAAACCTCTTCGAAATTATCAGATCATTACACAGTCTCCCATCTGTAGCCTGCGATGCGCCTGGCTTGAGTGCAACAGACCAAGAGTCGCGATGAAGTTGGAGAGCCGCCTTTAGCTTTCGAAGAGTTGCCACCGTGAAAGGCGGTTGGTTGTTTTCTGACCCCGAATTCCCCGCACTCGACCCCTCACACCACGGGGTGCCTGTCAAAAGGCCTGTCAGAAGCCCTGGGCATAGTTGGCGGTTCATGTCTCCGACATCAAGGGGGGGGGGGGGCCTTTGATGCCATGTGCACCTTCGAGTAGTTTCAACTGGCCTGCTAGAATTGTCAGGCGCGAACCCTCGCCTTGGAAGGTTTCGTCTGCCAATCAACAGGCCTAACTCAAGGAAGTATGGTTGAATCCGAATGCCAGAGGTAGGTTTATCCTGTCAACGCCCAACTAGATCATCTAGGCCTGTCCACAACTGTGAGAACGATCTCGGTCAACGGGGGGACACCGAGTACATACCCAGAAGCCGCATTGCCGGACTATGAATCCCAGCATCAGTCGGCACACGCGGCAGTGTTTCGGTACCCATGGTCGGAGCCAGAACAATTGGCTGCGGTCCAAAGGATTGAGCGAGAGGCCCTGGTCATCTCATCAAAGTAACAACGCATCTCAGGCCATCTCTCCTTGCGCTAGGCACGTAGCGCTACCTGATTGAAAGCTCAGTATGAAGGCGACGCCTCTAATGCGCCACTTGTGGCTCACATGGCCTGTTGGTGACTGGATCATCTGTCACCAATGACTTTGATGCTGTATAGGGAGCTCTTCCGGAGATGATGAGGGAGATCGACGGATCGACGGAGGAGCAACCCGCAAAGGAACAGACCACGGATTCCATGGAGCGTCCAGACCCGGAGACACGCAAGCACTCGCCACATCACTAGTGGCTTGCCCGAGTGTGGCTTGATGCACAGTATCGTAATGGTATCATTTGGGCGGCCTCGTCAAGTATATTGTACTATGTCGATCGCCGTACGGGACTGAAGGTTCAGGAGTAGAAGTTGATTGGCAGATCGGCCAAAGGTCCGGCAACGGTGCATCAGTCGTCTATCGGCTGGCTGCGGGACGGGTGACTCAGATGTACACCGGACGGTACATACCGTACCCGATTCCCAACGAGTCATCGAGCTACTTGCATCGAAACCTCGAGGGAGTACCATGTAGGATTGTCCAGCAGCTAATCTCGAGATCAAGGGCAGCAGCCTCTTTCACACAGGGTTAAAAATGCACAGGTTCCGTTTGACCTGGTCTGCCTGGGACGGTGTTCATTAATCCGGTTGGCTATAACCTCTTTAGCGCTTTAATCAAGATAACGGAGGCCAGTGCTCTTGGGTGTGTCAGGCCAAGTCGTCTTTACGAGGGAGGGAAAATGAGACAACATGGAATCCCTTCCGGCGCTTCGCGGGGCGGCGCGCCGGGCAAGGCATTGAACAGTTCCCGTTAGACGCGCCGTAGTGAGACCCATCGGATGGACACGTTGTGTGGCGGGGGGGAGGACGGCCATCATCCATCGACGTTGTCAGCCTGTCTTCCAGGATATCCCAAGCTGCCGCCGTTCCAAGAGTTTGGATCTGGCTTTCGTTACGACAGGGATATAGCTGTCTCTCTCCTGTAGGTGTATCGTTTGACAATGACTGGAGTCCGGATGACAGTGGTCTAGACCGTCCAAGGCGTCCGTCACAGTGCACGTCGCCAGTGACTTCCACGCTGCCCTACCTAATGGCCCCCGTCATCGAAATGAGCGTTCTGCGCGGGAGGGTCTCACCGGCAGCATTAGTGGTCACAGGGCCGATGAACCAGTGTCGCGTATGCTCTTTGCATAACCAGTACCACCACTCAGTGTCAGCATCCTAATCTGTTGCGTCTTCCAATGCTTGCATTGCTGATTCAACTAATCTCGCCGGTTTCGGTCCACGGACAGAAACTCAAAAAAGTACACGTTTGTTTGTCCTTGAACAAAGGAAAGACAAAAGGGTCAGCCGCCAAGATAGTATGGGAAAAAGGAAGCTATGCGAGAAGTGAAAGAGAAATAAAAAGTCGCATCGTCGACTATTGACAGGCTTGATGGGTCACAGAAATCCACCCTTGAGCCGCGCGTTCGTGTCTCTACAGTTCGTTTCTCCAACAAGCCTTCCGAATACTGCCGAGTATCCCTTTTGAAACGGCGGGATATCTTGTGTTTTGGTACCATGATTGCCCGTAGAGACCCAGATCTAATTGCCCCCAAATCATAAATCCGCCCACGTTGAATGTGGCCAAAAGCGTTGAAAAGAAGAAGCGGCCCACCCAGGGACTTGGTATCTCAAAATCAACAACGCCAACGGAGCGACACCCAACCATGCGTGTGCGTGTACGTGTATGTTGTGTGGTGTGTCGCCCATGCCGCCCGTACCCCAGAGGCCTACCTGGCGGCAGGTATCAAAATTCCGTCTAAAATCCGGATCCAATCGAGTTTGTTGCTGAAGTAGAAATGGATCCAATTATATGGTATTAAAATTTGAGGCGCAATTCGTAGCCGCCTTGGATGGGCGAGTGGTCCATAGTGTCGCCCTCGTTGGGGTCGACGACCATGTCCCATTCACGTTTGGGCTGGACGGAATCGTCGTGCATGATTTCCTTGACCTCGAGCATCATGTCCTGGCCTTCTCTCAACTCTTGAATGACATCGTCATCCATTTCAACCTCGAGCCCGCGGTCGAGCACATGAACAGTCCGCAAAACCCTCGAGGGGTCAAGGTTCCATTTAGTGGCCACACGGTAGTTGAAGTCCTTCAAGCTCCTCTGGGACAAGTAAATAGCCCGGTAGTAGTCTCGCTTCTCTGGTTCTAATGAGTTGGGCCGCATAACGTAGAAGCAGGCGACTGGCTTCACGACGCGCTCGGGGGGCGGGCGGTAAGATGGATCGACGCCAAGGGCTTCAATCCAGCCGCTCAGGTTACCAGCGTCGTCTGTTTTGGTGATCTTGGTAGGCTGATCCGAGCCTTGTCGAGAGATAGGCTCGCCTGAACCCTCGCCATCAAAGCCCGACCACTGCCGGTTAGGGACTGCCGAAGCCTGTGAGGCCAGAGATAGAGAGCTCGGCGATGGCGAGACCAGAGACGAGCCTGCAACGGAGCTGCGGCCACTTCGGGCTTGCCAAGCGGCCCCTTCGCGGGGCTCGGCCTTGGCTAGATCGCCTTGCTCACCAGGGAGTGAGACGGGATGCAGATCGGGATCATCAAGATCCTCACCGCGTAAGTAGAGTATGCTGACAGGACGGGTACTAGTGAACATGTCTTGCAGCGTCTGGAGCTTGAAGTGCAAGTCTTCTTCGAGAGGAGGCCGAGCTCCAGCACCAGCCGAGCTGGCTGAAGACATGGACCATGTTCTCTTGTGCTTCTGCACCTTGCCGGGCCGTTGGTCGACGCCCTTGACTTGTGCCGCGGCATTTGACCTCTTGCGCTTCCCAAAGTCCTTCATGCCGCTTTCCGCTTGTGCAATCTGTTGCTTCAGCTTGTCGATCGTCTTCTTGACATGAGCCACGTCGTTGGAGAGCTTTCGTTCGGCGCCGTGGTCACGAAACAGTTTAACCTTGCAGAAGCAAATCTCGAGATTGGCATCCGCGGCTGGCTGTGCAGGATCGGACGGGAAGGTGCTGGTCTTGGCACAAAGCCTCACAGGGATGCCCTTGACGCCCTTGGAGTGGCTGAAGTCGGTGGACAGGAAGTTGAAGCGAACGGCGATGTTGCATTCGGGAGCGCCGTTGATGCCAGGTGTCCAAATCACCGAGAAGCCGTCGAAAGACGCTGATTCGAGCTCAACGCGGGTCCTCTTGTCGTCACCCTCGGTTGGCTGTCCCGCCTCGACATACTCAACGGCTTGTAGCTTCCCGCCTCTTTGGTGAGCCTCATTCGTGCCTCTTCCCTCCTTCCACAAGGCCCAACAAACACCAGGCTTCTGTCGCTGTTGCTCGTCTTCAAAGGAGATTCGAACAAAGGTGCGGAATTTGGTCCCTGGCGCCACGGGAATGGTTGCGTTGGTATCGATGATGGAGAGAGAATACGCCTGGCCTTTGTTGAGGTATGTAACGGGAATCTCATCCGCGTGTTTGATCATGGCAGTGGGGGCGTTGAGAGTTGCATGAAAACGGAACTTCTCAGCAGATGGCGGCAGGGCTGCGGCCATGGGCATTCCTCCGAACTGACGCCCCTGGAAACCAACCATGGGCGAGTTGTGGAATGCGCTGTCGATAGAGGTCATTCGTTCTTCAGACGGGTCAGAGTTCATCGGTGATCCGTCCTGCTCCATAGTCTCATATCCAGTATCTTGGTGCACAAACGACGAGGGCGCAAACGATTGCTGAGGCGCAGTAGGTTGAATGAAGGGGTTGAAGGGTTGTTGGAACTGCTGAGGGTGCATTCCTTGGTGGTAACCGGCAAGGTCCATCATGGGTTGCCCAGAGGGCATTGCGCCCTCCGACGTAGGCATCGACAAGGGGGTTCCAAGACCCATACCGAGACCCAGAGTGGGTGTGTGTAGGTCGCCGGCCTGCGGGTGGTAGATGGTGTTAGTGCCTCCCGGCGTGGGAGTGTAGTAACCGGGGGGCGCATTGGCGAAGTTTGTGAAGGAAAACGAGTTTGGGTCAAGCAGTGACGGCGTGAACCTCCAAGGCTCGTTCGTGGCTCTGGGAGTCGGGTCTTGGTCCCTGAAAGCTTCGTGGCTGAGGCTGTGACTTCTGCGGGAAGTTTAATGTTAGCGAGTCGAGTTCGGCAAGTAAGAAATAACGATATATATAAAAATGTAAAACGATCAAGAAGACCAAGCGGCTTCGATCCTTGAATTGAATTTATGCTTGTGCCTCTCTTGATCCCCGCCCATTGTGAGCATGAGCAGATCATTGTGAGCATGAGCAGATACCCCGCGTTTCTGCCTGCTGCACTAATCCTGGCGGGTGCGACCGGGTGCCGCTACGGCCACAGCGTAACGCAATGACAGCTGGGACCACGGATTGCGAACACATCATTATGGGGATCACCAACTGACCTTTCTTGGACTCCCGGTATCGACGGGACTATGGCGGCATTGTCGGCGACAGCGCTTTGAGCGTCGGCCGGTCCCGTGGTCGTAACAGCTACCTCGGGGAACTGCCTCCGAAAGGTGGCCAGCAGTTCATCGCCGGGTTTTTGGGCGCTTGTTCTATGGACGGGGGTACGAGTCAGCGCGAGTCCCAGGCAGGCGGAGAAAAGGTTTCGATATGGCGTAATCCACGCGCATCGTGTGCAAGGAGCCGGGTCGCACCAGCTTTTTTGTACTTTGTTTTTCGCTGGCGCATCAAGAAACGGGGTTTGGCAGAGACTTACCTTTGGCGAAACATCTTGACGACGTTAAAGTATACGTGCTGCCCAGCGACAGCAGTTCTGTAATGCTATTCAGCAGTGGTGTGCAGTCCTTCCAATGATGCCCGGTCTCTTTCTGGCGAGCGATCGAAAAATTCCGAATCCTCGCCCTCGTGTTGCTGACTTGCGGTACCTCTGGTCGTTTTCCTGTCGTGCTTCCAGCTAGTCGGGTCTCGGCCTTGTTAACGAGCGTAGGTCAGGTGGGGGAAAGCCGGGCTTTGGCGCCTCATAGAGCGGTGGGGACAGGAACGAGTGAATGGGTCGGTGATGGCGTCGCACACGGTCGCAGCGTAAAGTGAAATTCCGTGCGTGATCGGGTTTTCAAAATGGCGATGGGCAGTGTCAAATAACCGCTAGTGAAGTCGAAATATTGCAGGTTGAAGAAAAGGCAAGCGCTCCGGTATGACGTCCGTGGGGAGGGAGCGTATATTAGAGGACGCGGTGGGTACCTGACATGTACGTGTGTGAGGCAAGGTGGGCAGACCAGGGTGCAGCGGAGCAACGATGGCCTAGATGCGCCGTAGGCGTCTCTCTCGATATTGGATCTGCTATGCTTGCGCGAGGAGACGAGGCAGGCGGATGTAGCGGCTTGGCCAAGAAGATCGGGTGAGAAGGCGAAGACGGTGGTTGACCAAAGTCATATACGCACGGCAAAAGGTAACAGCAACGCAGCAAGAGCACCTTGGTTCGCCTGTCTCGGGGGGCCCCTTGTGCGGTCCGGGAGCGCGTAGTGCTTTTGACCGACTATCTGTCTGGTGATGGACGTTGAGTTGAGACGTCAACGGTGGAAGGCGGCGCGTGAGATTGGGCGTGCGTTGTGGAAAGCGCAAAGAGCTGTGAGGGTTCGTTAGGCGCGACGGCGACCAAGGGCACAGAAGACGGTTGGAGGTCGGGACGAATGTCTAGGTAAGACGTGCTGAGGATTCCAAGGGGGGGGGGGATGGATGGGATGAGCGGTATCTAATGTATGAATGTGTGTATTGCACGCTTGTAGAGCGAAGGTGAGGTAAGGATGGGTGTGTGCGCGCGCGGGTTCGATGTGCAGTGCCCTTTGGGCTGGGTCGTGGGTCGTGGGTCGTGGGATGTGGGTATGAGTATGGGTACAGCCAGGTATGGATATGGGTCGTGGTATTGGGCCTGGGACCTCCTTGGAGAGCAGGATGGGGCCTTGGGTTGCGCTGGTATGGGCAAGGGTGTGTGGGATATGGCTATGGGTGTTGGGAGTTGTTGGAGATGGGCAAAACGGGTCCTGGTGTATCCATAAGGATGCTCGGGGTCTAGGTACCTTACGACGTGCTTCGGGAAGGTGTCGAAGTCAAGTAGTCAAGGTACGTACTCCTTTTTCGGGGTTTTTTTTTTTTTTTTTTTTTGGGCCTTCCCCTTCCCTCTGGTTTCGATGGTGCTAGTGAGGCAGGCAATGTGAGGTGAGGTGAGGTGTGTGGTGTGTGAGCAAAGGATCCTAGGCCGACACCCGCGACGAAGAGGGATGCATATATGAACGGATGGACCAAGTTGGGGAAGATGAGGAGTAAGCAAGAAAGAGGAGGCTATGGAACAGAGGAAAAGAATCGGAGGAGAAACGAGGAGGAGAAACGTGTCGGCAATAAAAAGAGAAACGATTTCACAAGTGGGGGGTTGACGTAGAAGTCGAAGGAAGTAGGTGAAGGGAGAGAGAGAACGAGTTGAGCAGTAATGTGATGGATGCACAGAGAGCAGAGTAGAGTACCTAGCGCAGTGTAGATAGTGGAAGCAGAGAGAGGTGATGTGATGGTGTGTGATGTGAGAACGGCCAAGTCGAGTCGAATGAGATGGCTAATGAGGACCGACAGTTACTGACTCTCCCTCTCCTGGACAACGGGTAATATTCATCTATCTATACAAAAGAGGTGAGAGCAGACGACGAGGAAAGAGAAGAAGGTCCATGTGCGCGATCTGTTGGTGCTTTTGTTGCTGCTTTTGCTGGTACTGGTACTGGTACTGGTACTGATACTGGCACTGGCACTGACACTAGTGCTTCTGCTGCCGCGTATCTGGGCTGAGAAAGACGGACAGACGACTGTACCCGACGCCTGGCCAGGCCGGGTCGGGAAGACGGTGGTGGAGGATGTTTTGGATACATTCGTTGACGGCGCAGCTGTCTGCCAATCGGAAGTACAGGTACGTGCCACATCCCCCCCTTCCGAATGACTGCGTGTACACTACATGCGGGCTGCTGCTCTCCTCGCCGGCCTCTCTCTCTCTCTCTCTCTCTCTCTCTCTCTCTCTCTCTCAACTCTCGTTCGCGCCTTCTCTCTATGGTGGGTGGTCTGTACCCCGTACTGCGACTGTCGTGCGTGTGCTGACAGGGGTTTGTTCGGCCGACCTCCCACCTCCGAAATAATTGTTAGTGCTCGACAATGGACGTTGTCACTTCCACCCCCCCTCCCCCCTTCCCCCGGGATGAGATGTGTCGACAGGGTCATTTTATGCAGACGCCCTCCGTCAATGTCTGACACACCACCACCACAAGAGAGACACACAGAGAGACGTGCAAATCGTACGTGTAAGCTCCCCCCTCCCCCCTTCGATGACTGTACAAAGGTACAAAATGTGGAATCGATACGTACCTGGAATCGTTCACTCATGTCCAGCTGTGATCGGATGTGAGGTTAGGTGAGATGAGGTAAGGCGACGCCTCCCGACATTCTGTCTCTCTCTCTCTCTCTCTCTCTCTCTATCTTCACGACTCGCGGACCATTGGCTACATCATAATCTATCGGTGAGGCGAGGTGAAGCGAGGTGAGGTCGGGTGGAGTTTTGGTTTGCTCTCTGTTGTCGAGTCCTCTGTCTTGAGTGGATGGGCTGTGGTAAATTGCTTGACGCGCATCGAGCCGATGTCTAGTGTGTGCTATGTATGCAGAGTACAGAGAGTCGGGTATCGAGAGGAGCGGAGTGGGCGGCGCCTCCATCACCTCCAGCCAGTCAAGCCCAGCCCGGCCCAGCCCGGTGCAAAGTCAAGTGTGGCAACCTCAAATCGTGGCTCATCCTCTGCCCGCACTTCCTCCAAAGACTTTCTTTTGTGTCCAAGTAGGTACGGATACTTGGTACTCAGTCGCTGGTCTCCTATGGCTGGCCGTTCGTCCCCCCCCCTGCACTGCCAGCTGACGCTTTTTTTTCTAACTTCAGTAGACTCGGAGCTGAGAGATTTGGAGAGTGGGGGATGAACAGGGGGAGTAAGGCAAGTCACGCTACCTGCGGGCGACGTTACCCTTCTGACGTAGGTGCTCCTCCCATTGTGCTTTTTTGGGGCTGACCACGCTCTGACAGAGAAAGAGACAAGAGAACGCGGCATAGGGAGGGGGGGAGGGTCAGGTAACGGCTGCGTTAACCGCAAACTTACGGGTGCCTTGGGTGCCTTACAGTGCGCATCATCCCCCGTCGAATCCGCCCCCGCCTCCGTCCGTCAACCGCGTGAGTTCGTTCTCCTGCTCTGCTCTGCTCTGTTCTGCTCTGTTGCGAGCGTTTGCTTTCCAGGCATGAGCAGACGGGACGAGAGATAAAGATGAGTCTGCTCAGATGGCAGGCAGCTTCGTGCTGCATCAGGCCTGGTCTGGTCTGGTCTGGTCTGGTCTGGCTCACTGACCTGTCCTTTTCCCCTCGTCCCTTCCCATACGTCTAGCTTCGCACGGCACGATGTCTGGTGAGGGGACCAGAACTCAACGCTGTTGCCGTGTGTCCCATCTTGGCAGGGCAGTATGGCAAATGGGGAAATGGAGACGTGCCGGAAACGGAGGCAGAGGCAGGCACGGACGGTCGCCGAAGGGGATGCCTTCCTCGTTTGGCCTTGACCTTACTTATGTGCCTTGCCTAACCTTAGCAGGAGTCATGTTATGACGACTGTGCCAAACAGCGAGGTTTGAGCTTCCAAAGTAAGGCCCTTCCTTTCCTTTCCTTCTCACGGCAGTTTCCCCCCCTTGCGTACGCATCCCACCTCTCGCTCCTTCCCATCACCGATGTCATATCGTAAGGTCCGGCGCACAACTGGGTACCTACCTTCCTGCTTTCCGACCTACCTTTCCTCCCTGGGGAAGTCGAGTTTTGCCTCGCTCGGCCTTGCCGTCTGTGTTGGATGCGAACATACCAGGAGAAGGGTGCGTTTCTCATCATTGCTGCCATTTTCGCACAGAGAGATGACGCACTGGCTCAAAAGAGAAACCTCGCACATGGCAAGTGCGCGATGGAGGACATGCTGCCGAAACTCTAAATCGTTCACGGAATAGTACCGACCTATCATACAGAGTATACCTTCCTTCTCGCGTTCTGGCATGGAAGGTGGTAGTCCACGTTACCTTGGTACTCTGACAGTCTACCATACCAACCTTACCCCAACTGCATCGTACGTTCCCTATTCGCGTCTAGTTAGTCGCTACACCTTAGCCTTCTTTCCCTTCCCTTCCCTTCGCCCATTTTACCGCCCAAACCACCTCGTCTATGCGGCTTTTGATTTTCCCCATCCTCTCTTTGGCATTTCCGCGTCCCGTGCTCCCTTCGGCTCCATCATTCCCATCCCCCTCGTCCCCCGTCCCCCGTCCCCCGTCCCCTAGCCTTTACCATTTTTGTTTTATGTTTTTACCTAGTTCCTACCCCCTTAGACAGGCTTCATCCTTCTCTCCCTTCACAGTAGTCCGCCGTTGCTCCTACCGTCACAGTGCGATGTGGGCTGGAGTGGGTATCGTCTGATTAAGGCGTTGCGTCCTGGATCGGTCATTTCTTGTACCATCGTGCTTCTGACAGCTCAACGCTCTACGCCGGGGCGGGGCCCCCCCCCCCCCCCCCCCCCCCCCCCCCAGCGCTGCCGCCCCGAGAAGAGGCCCATACTGACCGCTAGGCACTGGAGCATTGAGCCGCTTCGTCTCGCATGCTGTTTTGCTCATTTGCGTACTCTGTACGTGGTACGGATACGGAGTACGGGCTATGTTTTGCATCACCATCTTCGCCGCCCTTAGCCTTGTCGACTGGGTCACGCCTGGCACAAACCTCACCTTGGTGAAGGCCGCGTTCCGTCGCCTGTCCTCTGCTGGAGAATCGCCCTTCCTTGCCTTTTCTTCTTCTCTTCCCGATCCATCTGTCAAATCCGCCCAAGATACTCTAGCAAACCCCTTTTCGGCTTGCCCAATGCTTCGGACACCACTGGGAGGCTTCGTCCACTTGTTCGCCGCCACCTCGTCCAGCCATTCCCGACCAGAGGCGCTTCAACGAGGCGCTGCGTTGCTCCTTCTGGTTCATCGACACGCGGGTCGGCTCAACAGCTGCCGGGACTATCTGCGATGGCGGCTTACAAGATGTCGATGCTCGTCGTGGCCTATCACATCGCCAACGTCTCGGCTCGTACCACTGAGTGCACGCCGATTGATGTGTACGGTACAGCCTCTGACATGATTCACTTGCAACACACCTTTGCCGAGTAGCTTAGCTCTACTTTCTGCGCCAAATGAAGCTGGAGAACACGGCAAAGAACCGTCTGTACTACGGTCGAACGGAAGCCCACCAGTCTTTCCATCGGCATGTACTCTGTGTTGCACCACTACGTATCCGTACAGTTCTACTCTACTGCACACAGCCCCAATCATACGTTGGAATTGGTCTGCCAAAAGAACCCTGGACCCTTGGACCGTGTGGCTGTGCAATCTCCGTTTTGCCCCCTCGCGGAAGTGAAGCTACCTGTACTACCGAACCCCAATCCAGCTATGCCAGAACGGGCAGAGCCTTCTGGGTCACCTGGCGGACTCGAGGACACACCGAAACGGTCATGCCCGACGACACCTAGGTATGGAGCAGCTACACTCCAGCCGCCCTGGCGTGCGTGCTGCACTCCTGTACGCTAGGGATAGCCGACATGCTCGCTGAATTACGATCCCGAGGAAGGACTTGTCCTGGCGGGAGGTGACAACAACGGGAACCGTCATGCTCATCATCCAACCGATCGTCACATCTACGGCTAGGGTGGCCGACACTAGAAATTGGACCTCACCATCGGCGCCAGCTCGGCTGGGTATCGGAGGCGACTGATTCGATGGCGACGATGGTCTGGCATTGCCTATCGCAGCAACCGAGCTCATGGGATGCGCCGTTGCCTCGGCCATCAAGGGGAAGCCGCTTCTCCATATGTACGCCGCAACCCACAGAGTCGTGTCGCCCATGATTCGGCAGCGCACTCAACATTTCGTCCATCGCCAATGCACAGGTGTTCCTGTTGCCAGCGATTCGCCCACCCCTGACTGACGATGTATTGATATGCTGGTATTAAGGGTGTCTGCTTAATCTGTCTCGGGCCCTAGCGTCGTGCCACGGGGATAGCTCCGAGAAGCTGAGCGCACGCTCATTCGTGCATCTTCCCATCGAAAAGCAAGGTGCACTTTGGGGGTGCAATCTCTCAGATCCCAAGACAGCCATCGTCCCTGTATGTCAACGCTAACACACCACTTCTTGCTGGTATGTCTGACTCGACATCCTTGGTTGTCCTCGACGTTGCTTTTCGGCCAGTCTGCCCTATTCCAGACGACTGGCCAGCCAGGCCGACCGTTTCACGCCATGTCACAAACCCTTCAGTAGCGCTGTCAGAACGTTGCCAACGTTCGTTTAGTCGGGCGCGCCGTTGTCGCCCTTGGAATTCTCATTCGTTCCCGCCCGGCATGTGGCGTGGCTCCCGCCCCGTTCAGATGGTTAATACTGACTGGTCTTGTGCTGTCCACATGCGCAACTGTGGCTGTGACACGGCATGAAAGAGCTGGCGTGTCAACCAAAATCAACAATGCGGGCCGCCGGTTCGGTTACGACGCCACACCGAGATATTGTACGAGGTGCACTCCTCCACTCTAAAACACGGAGATGCGTCTACTCGCGGGAGACGACAGCCATCGGCTGCGTGGAGATGGGATTGCCTCACAGTCGCAGTCGCCGTGGCCGTTCTCGTTCTCGAGGTGCACGCTGCATCGACCATCAAGACCAATTGCACGCTTCTCTGAACCTCCCACGCAACGGGAAGCACTGTGAGGTTAACGCAATGCCTTTCGGTTGGTAATTGCTCGAAGGGGATGCAATTTCCGCAAAATCGGGTTTCGAGGCGCTTGCATAAGCCCTAGGTGCATAGCAGAGCACACTCACGGCTGTATACGATAATCTTGCGAGAGAGTACGACAACGACCATCAACTGCCCCATTGTTGTTTGGTGGCGCTCCAATTTCAGATACATGGTTCATCGGCATCCACATGTGCAAAGATGCGCAACCCTACCTAGGTACTTTAGCGGTCGAGCTTAAGCTGTTGTGCATGGACCTTTCCGTTCCAGCGGCGCTGAAGAGGAGTAATCAACGCCCCCATTGGGCGCCGACAGAACTGTGTTCTCTTTCAGGAGCCAGCAGACCAGACAAAAGATGCAACCAAACCATGGACCCCGAGATGCCTGCAACTCCTGTCATCTAACGTTCACTTGGACTTTGCAAGGGTATCTCGAGGGGGTGCTCCAGCATGTGCTACGTACCTTGGGCACTTGGTTATCCATATACCGAGGCGATCATACTGGACGAAGAACGACACTGCGTTCCATTTGGGAGCACAAGGCGTTTCTTGTCACCATCCGCCCCTCACTTTCAAGCAACAAGAGCTTCACATTAAGCGTGTTCAGGTGCCTCATAGCGGGGGAGAGGATCAATGGGAGATTATTGGATCCCGTGGGTTCACACTTGTGGCCACTGGAGAGAGTTTGAAGAAGAGCTCAACTGGGCCTTCTTGCGTGCGAATCAACAGAAGATCGACTGCCGATGAAGGGTCGAGTGATGGCTAGACCAAAAGAATCCTTGAACTAGGCCAGCCGCTGGCCACAGCATTCCCCAGCACGTCCCAAGAGTTCGGTGGAGGCGCTGGGTCCTGTTCGAGTCTCGACAACTGCCCCTGCAGAATAAAATCACCGGTTCGTTCTAGGCGCCGACGAATGTTGCCAACGTTCTTGACGACGTCTTCAAAGCGTCAGAGTCACGCGTAAAGCCGCCGCATACCCACACATAGCAGGGCGATATCACCCAACGACTTTGACGCATAAATGCTCGGGAAACGTCAACAACGGCCTCGGGGCGGGTCTGAATTCGATTTTGGGTTCCAAACCGTCTCGTGTCAAGTCTAACCCTAGCGCTGGGCATACGTTTCGCACGCCGGGATTGTCCCCAAATAACTCAGGATGAGGCGGGGGCCAACAGGAGAAGAAGCACTGATGTCATACGGCCTCCTTACCCACATTTCAATATGTACGTGTAGAGTTCGAAACTCCGACAACGAGATGCGACAACCTCGCAATGTGTTTTGGTTGTCATAAGAGGAAATGCTCTGCTGCCGCTTTGCTCTGCTCTTCCAAGAGCCCTGTAGGATCTGGAAGACCAGGCCAAGGTGCATGACAGGATGACGCCAGCGTCCCATTAGATATCTATATGGAACTTCAGTAATCGGGAGCAAGGCTTCGCTTGTCTGTTTCTGGTCGACCCTGGGCATGGTTTGGTGGTTCGTCCCAGAGCACGGCTTTGACAGGAGGTGCCGGCCCAATCACGGTCGCCTGTTGTCATCAAGTCCGACTACAATCGCCCTTGGAAGGTGACCCATCATCGGACGGTCGCCCGTAATTGAGTCGATAATCAAAAGGGCAACGTTTCGCGGACTCGAGGCCACTTCGGACATATGAGAAAACTGACTGACTACCTAGTGCGGAGGGGGTGAAAACGAACTAGGTATGCCGCCAAACTGTTGTCGACAAACAACAGGAAGCAACCAAAGACCAAGCCCGTATTTGTCAAGCATGACAAAGATTTTCACAGTATAACTTTGCAACACAGAAGTTAAGCACTGGCACTCCAGCCAAGAAAACCTAGCCGTATCTCAGGGTTTGGCATCAGAACCATATCGGTCGGTGCCTCCCACCGACGGGGTAGTAGACCTGACAAGACTGTCGGTTTGGGGCAAGTTCCAGTCGGCCTCAGTAGGTATGGTACGACACCAGTACACAAGAATGGAGTGCATGGTCCTGGGGTTCACGATCGTTCAATTCAGGCCCTAAAACTTACCAAACGACGGTAGTTGTGTCCCGATACCATTTCCCCCGGATTTGCGACTTGCGGCTCAAACAATGTACAAGCACACACCTCCCCGTGTACAAGCCAACAATCGCTGTCGTCATGCACGGGGAGAAGCTCTCGTGGGGTCGTCGTCGACGACGTCGTAACCATTGGAGGACAAACACGGTGAGCCGACGCATGAGCATGGGACAAGGGTTGACGGAATGCAAGCAGAATATCGCCTCCCCAAAGTTGCATTGTTGCCATCGCCAAAGTAAGAAAAGTCAAATGCCTCACTGACGACACCGGTGACCAGCCGAAATGGAACTTGCAACATGGGCTGTGACTTTGATGGTTTTTTTTTGTTTGGTGCCACATGGATGGAGCCAACACCAAAACTTTTCTTCGCTCTCAAGTGGATGTTAATGAGTAGTAACATCGGATGGAGAGGGCCTCCCCTGCGACCTGTTGTCTTGCTTTCCTCTATTGGGCACCCTGAGGAGCAAGCAAGTGAAGCTACATGGCACATACTCTACTTGTACTGGTGTACTGGTATGTGGTTTACACGTTCTGTTAGTACCATGGCGTGTACGTGCGGGACTCAAGGGGCCCGGCCTGAGAACCCCCATCATCATCTTCGACAAGGACCCCCCGGGGGATGGATGTTGATGTTGGAGAGAAAACGTACCGCCACGGGGTGAATGATGTCATATGGGTGTTCGGCAAAACGCTGTTTACCCCCTCACCTCCTTGCGAAGGCGGGTCTCTTTCACGGAAATGTTCTCTTGGCTCCACCGGCCTCATACGATGGCTCTAGCTCCATCATCATCATCGTCTCTGAGTCGGCCCTTGACCTTTTTCTCTTACTCAAGTGCTACACCGTATCTGCGCATATTCGGGTGCAAAAACAAAACAAAACAAAAAACTCTACGCGGCACGCTCGATTCGTGGCATTGGTCGGCATCAGAGAGGCGACGGAAGTTGCAGCATCAACCGTGGCAAGGAAATGAAACAGGCGGCGACTAGAAAACACGCTGTGCTTTGCCTTGGGCCCGATTCCGAAGTTGCGCGGAACAGTTTCGAAACCGGAACCCTGCCATCTGATCATGCCCTCCCTTTTTCAGTGTACTCAGAGAATCGTCCTAAGATGGGAGCTCGACGACCCCTTCTTCACGCTCCTCGATGCAGGGCACATCACGTGCCGTTCGAATCGGGATGTTGTGGTACCCAGAGCAACGTCATACCGCCTGCAGAAGGCCTCGTTCGGGGCTCTCTTTCCGGAATACGGAACCCAGTCTCGGCGCCTCGCGCTGCTCGGAATGCGGCACACTAACGATCTGGCTTCGCCAGACGGAGCTCGTTACCGAACCCGCTTGAGCATAGGTATTCGAATGCCCCCCCTTCTCCCCTCCGGCCGCTAAAGCAACATTATGCTCAATTCGATTCGATTGCTTGGCCGGATAACCCGCCGGGTGGATACGGAAATGGGTGCTGTCAGGCGAGATGGCAGAGTACTTTGCTAATGGGTCACTTCTCCCTGAGCTTACCCCGGGATCTCACGGTCGCCTTTCCCGGGATACCATGTCCAATTCAGTTGTGCCGCCATCTCACAGGAAGCCACCCAGCGTGACCGGTGACGATGCCGCTCTCGGGCTGGAGACCGCCCAATGCAACGCAACGGCAGGATGACGAGCCGTCAAAGGCCACGCTCAGTATGCCCGGGTATCGGGCTACGTTGTTGACAAAAACGGCCAGAATCGGCAATCAAATACACCATGGGTCGTTGATGACAGCACGCGTACACAGGAGGCCAAATCGAAGCTATTTCGTCTTGCACGGCGGTGTCGAAGGCCACAGGTTTCGCCAAGCTTTGCGAGTGCAACGTTTCTGGCTGGCTTGTGTGGGCAAGCAGCCCTGGTAGAGCCTGGGTTCAGGGTACTGGGAGTTGCCATCCATGCATGTTCATGGGGTCGGTCGGAGGGCGTGTGGTATCGGAGCACACACTCATGGGGGACTAGGCTTGCCAGCAAGACCCCATGGCGTTTTCGCCGGTTCTCTCACGAAAAGCTCAATATCCGCTCGAGCTTGCGACTACTGATGGTGTGCAACCCCGATCTTGTGGGCTCATCTGTACTTTTGAAGCCCGTCTTGGGCCATCCCGCGCCTGCGGCAGGACTAACGAAGACGAGCCCTGCCCTGCCTGCCCTGCGATCAATCCCGCCTGTCGGCTACCTAGTTTGCTAGTTTGCTTTGGTACCTCAAGGGTCCTGTCTCCCGTCTATCGCAGGGGACTGCTCGAGTGTGCTTGGGCATGATCGCCGTTGGAACGAAAGTCAGTCCGACATCCGACAGCCAGCGGGCCACGCCCGCCGCGCGCATACCAGCCATCTCAGGATATCAGTACACGGGCGATGAGTTATGGCAGACAGAACAGACAGGTCGGAATCGCCTCAGCGTCGTGTGCAAGGCCGCCCCCCCTCCCTCGGGCAGTTTCCCCATCGGAGGAGCTGCATGGGCTCAAGTGACATCTCGCGGGTCAGCGCAGTGTAGCATTCCGTGCCTCACGACCCTGCCGCGGTTGCGACTCGCAAAAACTTTACGACGTGTCGTGCGTTGAACGCAGGGCGGTGGCGGCTGGCGTCCAAAAAAACGTTGATCGATGATGACGCAAGTTGGACGATATCACGCCCCGTTTATGTGTCAACAAACCTGACAAAATGCAGCTCATCCGTCGCGCGCGAGTCAGTCCAAAATGTCTGTACCAAAAATGCATTCTGGACGGAATGCTCAAATCACCAAGCAGAGGGGAGGGAGGGGGCGGGCGGTAGGGCCCCCCGGTCTCTCATCCTGGAGCTTAATTGCAATCTTACCGAGCTGCGGTCGCACGCACGCACGCACAAGGTCATGTAGTCCGCAGTCGGATGCATACTACTACATGGCACTCCGTACGTGTACAGAAGAGTCAACGGGGAGCACCATCTTGGGCTGTGGGGACGCGAAGTCGCCCGTCCGGCGCGTCGGTGATGAGGAGCTTTCGTCAATATGCGTCAGCGCAACCTCTCGTTAGCGAAACGGTTGACTTGACCCGCTTGGGTCAAGGTTCCCACCTCATGTTGCAGTCGGAGTCCCGGGGCAAAGCGTGTACTTTGCCGGACATGGGAAGACAGCCTCCAGGGACCGTTGTCGTCCTCCTCCCCTCCCCCTCGGGAACGTGCCCTTTCTCTCGGGACTAAGAAATGACGACGCTTAGGGTTAATCTTGTAAGCGCCGGTGGACGAGGGTGGCCGGGCAGAGGTTGCAGCACTAACGGCGGCAAAGTAATAGTGTATTGGTGGCAGATGCGCAGGTACAAGTGTCGTTTACTTACATGTGCAAGCTTCATCCCCATACGGTCATACGGCGATATAAATTAGTCTACTCCACACAGATAATTTAGCAGGGACAGGAAGAGTGCGGTTCCGCACATCCCATCTGATCCGCTCGCCACCACAACCTTCCCTCATCGAATGGAGAAGCTTGGCGGGAACATTTGGTCCAATCTCGTCGAGTTTGTTTCCGCAAAACAAAACGAAAACAAAACCAGCAAGAGTCAGTTGCCGGTGCGGTGCGGCGCGGTACGGTGCTTTGCTGTCGAGGTCGCTCGGCAATCCAAGGACTCTCTCTCAGTGGTGTGGTCGGAGAACATCCCGGGCGCGCGCGCGGGCGGCGCCCTGTGGCGGGCCGGGATCAGGGTTGACTTTGCGGATTTGCCCTAGGAACACTTTAACACTATACGGGGTCCCCCCCCCCCCCCACGGACGCCGCCGGGATGCATCGATTATTGGCGGCGACGGTTGCCCAAGACGGTCTGTTTCCCGCCGATCATGAGGTCATTGTCGATGAGAAGGATGACTGTTGGTGAAGGGGGAAAAAAAACTCTTTCGATGAGGCCTTCCATTGCGTGGGTTTTGCGGGGGCACCGGCGGGGAGGGGGGGGGCGTGAGGCGCCGTGGGCCGAGCTTGCGCAGCTTTGGAGAAGGACGGGGGAGGTGGAGAGCATAAAGGCAGATATGACAGATGACGGTCCCCCTTGTTGTACGTGTAGGTAGCCCTGATCCAGTGATCAGGGTTGGAGAGCGAAACAAGGTTTGCATTGGGCTTGGGAACGAGAGACTCGGGAATGGAGTTCAAACCGCGATGATCATTTCTCGACGAGGTAGGTTTCTCGACGACCGGAAATCATTCAATGGAACCCTTGATCGCGGGGCCCCTGGGGAAATCATTGGAAATGGGATATATTTATAGAGGGCTGAGCCACGACGGCGTCCGGGGGGTGCGGAGGGCCACAACCCACGGCTTGGGACAAGTAGTTGTGGGAGAGGAAGGGGGGGCACTGACGTTATTTGCGTACGATGTGTGCAGGTATCAAACATGGGAGGAGGGACGTTGGACATTTGAGCCGAGAAAGGGGGCTCTCTCGGTGGGTGTGAAGCTTCCCGGCCCCCCGAGAAGCATGTCCGACGTCGAGGATCTCGAAAGGGGGGGGGGAGACGGCGGCGCGTTGGTGCGAGCAAGGCCGTGATGCCCGGGCCCTGGCCTCCGGTCAACCACGGGACTTTGCCACACGTTGATCCCTCGTGTTCGGCCGGACTCCCGGGGAGGGCGAGAGGGAGGGGGAGGGGGGCAACCGCAGAGACGCCGTGAGGGTTGGCAATTTGAGAGTGCATTGCGGCGAAGCAATATGGATGGATCATGTCGTTCGGCGGTGCTTATTGGGCGGGGATTCGTTATTACTATTGAAGCTTGATTCCTGGTAGGCGGTCAGTCTGCTTCTGGCATTTCTAGGGTCACATTTGTCTGGTTCTGTTCTTTCCCACCAATGCGATGCAACGCTTCAGGTGAACCCGGCGGATGGAATGCTGGGAGAACGGTTCAGGACGCGCAGATCTTCCAAGATTCCCATTCCGTCAGAGAGACCCTGAAGTTGGCAGCTAGAAAGAGTAGGGGTAGTAGGGTCGGGCAGGAAAGCTCGAGGAGCCATACGAAGAGTGAGGGCCGGGTAGGCAGGCGATTAGCCGAGCGCGGAATGCAGGTACACTGCCACTCGCTCCGAGGGTGGGACACGGTTGCATTCTCCGGCAAGTTTGATTGAAGCCATATCGAGAGAGCCGTTTATTGTTGGGGCAAGGGCGGGGGGGTTCTTCGACGGTAATGCTGGGTTGGGGGCTCATTGAAAAGGAGAACTTCCGGAACGGCGATCCTGGGGAGGTATGGCGATGCAGGAAGGGTTGCACGATGGATGGAGATGGGCGTATTGTAACCCGTCCCCCCTTACTCCTGTGGGCTCGATGAGGGTCTGATGCCAAGACACTGGCGGTACGAAGCCGACGATGTATCTTCTTTTCTTTTCACCCTTCGCCGAGTGAGAGTGGAAAAATCGGAGATTGGGGGGGCAATGGAGAGATGCCATAACCCGCTTTCGAACACACAGCCTTGGAAAGCGAACTCTAGCAACCCTCCTCCCCCGTCAAGACCCTGAGATGGCATGACAAGAGGGGTTCACGAGGGGATCTGCAGCAGCAATAGTTGCAGCCGCCGCAGAATTCCGGTGAACCGTGGATAGCTTACTGACAAGGTCAGATAATGCACGCCCTCTTTGAAGAGGGGAGGGGCGGATGGAGATGACGAATGGCGTAACGGTAGGTGTACGATGATAGGGGGTGTGTGTTTGTCTCGTGATGGCTTCATGCGATGGCGAGGTCACGAGGTCCAAAGAAGGGGTGGTGGCGGCGTCGGCGGAGACTTTGGATGCGGCTCTAAGGCGGATTGCCCTCGTGATCGGCGGAAGTGAATGAGTAGGGCGTTGGTCGCCCATTTGGGTATTATAATACACATGGACGCTATATGAGCACCGAGGTTGGCTGAGAGGATCCGGTTCGGCCTTTGATCCGGAGTGCGGGTTGAGGAGGGGGTAGTCTGGCTCAGTTGGGGGCGAGTGTGGTCGTCCCGGACAAGCCCACGCACGGTATGGCTAATCCAAGACAAGCGGAGGCGGGCTTTGGCTTTGTCTTGGTTAGTCCGGCACAAGAAACACGTGTGGTCGGTTGGGCGAGCTTGCCATCAATGGTGGTTCTACCGTGCGTACTCTGGGTGGCCCCTTGGCCGACTGGCCGACTGGCGGGCTAGCTGACTGGATCGGGTCCGGCTTAAAGGTTGGCCGTGATGGGCTCTCGGTAGGCGATCGGAGGTTTCGTGGATTCGAGGGAGTGTGTGACCTTGTGGCGTTCAAACAGGTCCTGCGCGGGGTTCTGGGTTATCGGGCCCTTCACGAGCTTCGTCGCATCAAGTTACACCGGGCCTTTGCCTCATGGCTCCTGCCACATGCCGTAGTCTGCCTACAGTTTTCCATGCCGTTCCGAGAGGGGGGTTGCAACCTTTGGGAGCCTCGCAAAGAGTTCATCTCATGTGCTTATGCCAACGTCCCAAGCGCCGTCTTGAGTGTATGTCGATGTCTCGGGAAATTAAGGTTAAAACGATGGGCCATGGAACGAGAGAGTTCTGCGAGCCAGGTGCGATCCCTTCCTTTACTTCCCACGCAGACGATTCACCTCTCCAGGCATATACCGGTAGAAGGCCAGGTGGGCAGCGAGGCATTCAGGACGTCGTGGCGGGATGGGCAGGCAAGGTGGGCGCCGCCGCAGCCTCTCGTTCCTGCCATGTGCTTCGCGGGTTGAACGATTCGGCGATATCGAGGTGGCTCGAGTCAAGGAGGGGCTTGTGACGGCGGTCGGATTGGCCATGTGCGCGGATGATTGGCCGATGTCCGGCCCTGGGCGGGCGAGGCCGTCCTGCGGGTTTGCGATCTGGGCTGGCACATGATGGCGGTCCGGTCCCGGCCTTTTTACTTGCGTTTGGGTGGGAAAGGAAGAAGGGGGTTTGATGGCGGTGGTAGCGGTGGTAGCGGCGAGTGGATGTTTCTATGGAATGTCGTAGAGTCCCTTCAGGTCTTGTCGATGATGTACTGGGCAAGTGCAAAGGAGAGAAGCGTTTGTCGAGGTTTACGTTTGTTCGTCTGGTCTGGTTGAAGCCGACCAGTTGCCAAAAGTCGGAGGTGCAAGGCCCTCGTTTCTGATGTAGCACTGGAACATGCGGTACCTTATCGCAGCTCTTATCAAACCAGGCGAGGGGGGCCGTCAGAACCGCCCAGAACTTGCCGAGAACTCGGTAGGCTCCGGCGGCATCTGAAACCATCATGTCCAATCTGAGACTTGTATAGACAGTGCGAATTCTTATCAACAGGTGCCGAGGAAGCCACCAGAAGGAGCACAAGACTCACTATGTTCTTCCACATATGGCACAGTACGGAATAGTACTCCCCTCTCTGCTGAGCTACCACCGTAGGCTGCCTAGCGCTACCATCACGTTCTTCACCTGGCGGGTATAGCGCTCTCTCTGTGCGGCGTCACCACTTTGCATGGAGCTTCCTCTCTGTCGTACAGTAGTTATGTGTCTGGCTGCTTTCGCCATTTCCTGTCCATTCGGGTGCCGTGCATGATATTTTTACGTACCTCCCTGGCCTGGGTATACATTCGAGGTGACTGTGACCATCGCCCTTCTTCCTCCTTTTGCCGTTTCTCGCTTTTTATCCCACCGCCCTTCCTCCAACCCCCATTTGCTTGGATACAAAGCACGCAAAGCATCTCCAGTTGAGCCTCTCGCGCCGTGGTCCGAAACCTGCCCGCGTATCCGATACAACATCTTCGACCTACAAGGAAACGCAGAGAAAGAGAGTTCTCTTGTCCCTCTGTGTGTGTGTGTGTCGCTATTATTTCTGGTGGTTTGGATTTTTATCTCATCCTTCTCTCCGCTGCCGCGCGCACGAGTCGGGAAGACTGATACGAAACGGACACGCGCTCTCGACGCACACGCACCCACAACCCAACACTCCTCCGAACATATTCCGCTCACCGCACCACACCACATCTTTGACCCGGCGTCGAGATCAATCCCCTCTGGCCTCCCTCCCCCCCTTCCTCTCCTGTCTGACCTTCTACCTTTAATCTCTTGTTGCGCATTCCCTCCCAGCGACGAGCAACGCTATCGCCAACGCTTTACGGTACCTCAACGTCTGGCCTGCGGTTACCTACTCGGCATCTCGACCCCGCCAGCCCGTTCTCGGCACCCCACCTTATCGCAGCAAGCCGCTTTTCTGTGCCTGGGCATTTCTTGGAACGACCAGACAAAGGGACCGTCGTCGTCATCGTCTACCCAAATCTCGACCGACCAACCGACCGACTATTCGAACCATCCCCCCCCCTTGTCACGGTAACGATTCCAACCATGGCTGCCGCTGCTACGCACGACACGCCCGAGGAGCCTCAGAGCGACGGCTCCAAGCTGAAGACCTTTATCGGTATCCTGAAGAAGTGAGTTTGCCACCCCCCCCGGTCGGATCCTCTTTGGCGGTCTGGCCTGCATGCGCCGCGCGCTGCGATGGGCGCGAGCAGGACAGCGACACCACGGATGCGGTGTGATGGCTGGCGAGCGGTGGTTCCCCGAGTAAAATCGCATCCATCGTCAGCCAACATCAGCATCGTCAGCAAGCAGGCGCAGGCGCAGGCAGACGTCTCTTCTTTCTTTCCCCTTTCCAAATAGACGGACACCCGGCTAACCGACTGCGTCTTCCGTCCAGGTTCATTGGCGTCGCCGACCTCGCTGCCGTGCGTTTCTCTCTTCCGTCTCAGCTCCTTGAGCCAACGCCGAACCTCGAATACTGGAACTACCTGGATGCGCCCAATGCCTTCGCCGCCATCGGCACCTCGGACGAGCCCCTCGACCGTATGCTCGAGGTCTGCCGCTTCTGGTTCACAAAGGACTTGAAGTATGTCAAGGGCAGGCCTTGCAAACCCTACAACTCGTGCCTGGGAGAGTTCTTCAGGGTAAGCCCCCCCCCCCCTTTGTTTGCGCAAGATCTGGCCTCCTCCACGGTTCGTGATGCTGATGCTCGACAACACAATAGTGCAACTGGGAAACCGAGGACAACGCACCCAAGATCAACACCGCCGCCCTCAAGAGCGCCGGAAGCGGTACGGCGAGCAGCTCTTCCAGCTTCAAGTCGGCCAAGGTCGACAAGAACGCTTCGGCCGTCTCGCTGTCCGTCCCGCAACACGGCACTTCGACCCCAGAGAGCAAGCCTCTCCGCATCTCTTACCTCACCGAGCAGACCTCCCACCACCCGCCCGTGAGCGCCTTCCACATCAGCTGCCCCGAGAAGGGCCTCACCGCCCGCGGTTATGACCAGATCACGGCCAAGTTCACCGGCACCAGCGTTCGCGTCCTTCCCGGCGAGCACAACCTCGGCATCTTCATCACGCTCGAGAAGCGCGGTGGCGAGACGTATCGCCTGACGCACCCCGCCGCCCACCTTGGCGGTATCCTCAGGGGAAGCTTGAGCGTCAGCGTCAGCGAGATGGCGTACATTACGTGTCCGCAGACCAAGCTCAAGACGATCCTGCATTACGTCGAGGCTGGCTGGCTCGGCCGCTCCACGAACCGTGTCGAGGGCATCATCTTCAAGTACGACCCGGAGAACGACAACAAGGTGAACATCAAGGACGTACCTGAGGCCGACATCGTTGCCCGCCTCAGCGGCCCGTGGCGTGAGAAGATCGAGTTTACGCTCGGTCCTAAGCCAATCGTATGTACCCTTTCCCCCTCTTCTCTCTTCTGCAAAGTACTGACCAGAGGCAGAACTCGCATCCCCCGGAAGCGAGGTACACCATCATCGACCTCGCCCCTCTCAACGTTGCGCCTAAAGTTCTCCCCCCGAAGGAGAAGCAGCTCGAGAACGAGTCCCTGACGATGTGGGGCGGCGTCACTGAGGCCATTCACGCGAAGCAGTTCTCCAAGGCCACGCAGGTCAAGGTCGATCTCGAGGAGCGGCAGCGTGAGCTGGCGCGCGAGCGCGAGCGCACTGGCGAGGTCTTCAAGCCCATGTTCTTCGAGCAGGTGACGGACCAGAACGGCAAGCCCGAGCTGACGGAGAAGGGCCGTGAGGTACTCACGCGCGCGCAGAAGAACGAGTGGGACATGAGCGACATCGTATGAGGACAGTCTGTCTGCCCGCAGGGATTTCTAACTTGGGTTGTCAAGTCCGTGGAACCGGACGTCGGAGATAATGTGCTGGATTAGAAAGGGCTACACTTACAGCGCTGGAGCCGCTGCGTCAGGCTTCTATTTTTCTATCCCTGTTTCCTTCCCTTATTGGTTCTCATGGGTTTTCGGCACTTGGCTACTACTGTCCTCATTTTGTTTTCTTGACTTGACGGCCGACGGCATGACACCAGAATGGGTTCCAGGATTTGAAGAGAGGTGGGTGCATTGTCTTTTTGTTTCATCTTCATCATTCCCTCGCTTGACGAACCCCCTTCCGACGCATACACATCGGAGGGAGGGATATTCACGAAGATGCGGGGGATGCTGCGTCGCATTGCACTGCTGGTGGATGGAAACGGAGGGGTGAGACTTTGGGAGTTACTGAGAGAGAGGAAGCATCGTTCGCTTGAGTGCGCCCTCTGTGGTGGCGAGGCAGAGGAGGAGAGGGGGCTCACTACACAAATCATACATACACAAACAAACACGCGCGTGCGCACGCCTTTCACGGGAGGCTGGGCGTTGGCATCTTTTAGAGGGATCATTTTGAGTTTATCAATACAATCTATCCGCATTACCTGTCTCATCCGAGGTCTCCATCAAAAGTAGGGGTGCGCACGCGTCTGCTGGACTTGGGTAGGGGGGGGCTTCGGCGCGAACGGGAGGGGCATACCAAGGTGCTGCGGCATGCGGATGGGATGAGGGATCGGGGATCGAAGGACGAAGGACGAAAGCATTGTCGAGTAAGCTTGTGTCTTCTTTTTTGGGTTTGCTAGTCCGCAAAAGAGGCAGCCAGTCTGATGGTCGATTGCGAGGTTAGTCTCAGTCTCAACCTTCAGGGGGGGTGCATAAACGATGACGGGTGCCTGCCCAGCCATTTGTGTTTTCTCCTTCCGCGGACGGGAAACTCTGCGGCGAGCGTTGGGACGGCGAGGTTTCGGGTCCGGGCTGTGTTCTCCGTGGCTCGGCCCCTCCCGGCTCCGGTAGGGGTCCACACGTTTGTCCCGAGTCTTCTCTTATCTTTTTTCTTTTGTCGGTGCGGTGGACGACGACGACGACGACGACGACGACGACACAGCATTGAGCAGTAGTCAGCTGTACCTAATTTCAGCCCACCGTTTGGTTTTCTCTGCGAGAGGGTTTTTTTCCCTTCCTTTAGTTTTCCCCTTTTTTCTTATTGTCTTTTATTTCTTTGGTGTGAAGGATTCTTATATCAGGTAGTTAATAGTAGTGGTTGGAAATCTCAGTTCTGTGGTTTTGGCAAGAACGAATGGGAGCTTCTGCCGGCAGACGCCTTGAGATCTCTGTATACCTCTTCACTTCGCGATCGGCGGATCCCACCGATCAAGAGGCTTGGTCTTGGCTTCCTCGTCGGCTTGTTCCAGAAAAGTCCACGCGTTCTCGGCAGCGTGCCATCGTCGGTTGTCTATGTGCATGGAGTAGGCGACTCGTTGCTGGGCCCATAAGTACGGCTATGCCGAGATTTCGGCGCTGTAATCCTGTGCAGGTAGTCTGGCGATGTGCAGTCATGCGGTACGAGCACCTGTTGTTGACATACTCACACGGCACCTCGCCTACCTGAATGGTCAGACAACACACCCATCCACATCGGAACCAACCAATCCAACGCTATCTGAGAATGAATCTGTGCAGATATTACTTACATCTAACACCTCTACGGATATCTTAGTAATCCTACGTGCATATAGAAAATGTACCCATACACATATAAGATATAACAGCCATGTTACAGTATTGCTATACGCACTTGAACAGGATATCATATACACATAGACAGTAGAGTTGAATATACACACAATATAATAGGGTAAACGCTTAATAGTAGACGTGCTTCAAGAACATATACCTATAGATTTACACAACTTGTATATTTTCTTATATCTTTATGTAACAGACGCTGACAATGACGACTATCGCAAGACTCCTTTTCGGTTCGATCCCATTAACCAACTGAGCCATCCGCCCGACAAAAGGTCCATCAGTGCTTGCGACCGTGCAAGCCCTGCTGTGAACAATACCTTTATATCCTTGGCGACGTACATCCTTCGGCTAAGGGAATTGTGCTATCACACTTTGACAGTCTGATTTTCTTATATCTCTCATAACAGTATACTAATTCTCTATTGACACTACAAGCTGTAAGTAAGGTTACAAGATCACGCTCTATATATAGGAAACTTACGCAATACTGGAAAAAGTTTACACCACTGCTGGCATCAGAGCCAACGTTCTGGCAAGTTAATCCTTTTGGCGGGATAGCACCTTGAGCATTGACATCGTCGCACTACACATAAGGATTAGTTACATAATACATTTGCTAGGAATAGTTGTAATAGACTTACTTCCTTGGCATGAGTAAACCCGTTTGACTTAATACTTATTAGTAACAAGTAATACTGGTACTAACGCTGGGTGACCTACAAAAGTATCACAGAGGCTTGGCGGTCCATCTCTGCAAGTAGCAGAAGCAGATGCTACAAGCAACGCTAAAGCAAGAGTAATGTATGATTTCATGTTTTCTCCTTGTAAGCACGAGATAAACATTCACTACTGGTACCCATCTACGCAAGAGCTAGAGGCAAGCCATTTATACTTACAGACATCTCCTAATAGTGGCTATGCGTAAGAGGCAAACTTTTCATAGAGCAAAGTTATTTATATTAGTGAAAGCTAAGCGTTACGAGGATTATCCAATCATACTAATTCTGCGACAGTTTATGCATAGACTTTATAGGTTGCCTGCTAGTTATTAATTAGGGAGAGTTTTAATGAAATGGGTAATAGTCACTATCGATAAGATAGTTAGGGTCTGACGTACATGATTTCTTCTAAGAGATCACTTTTCTTAATAGTAGAGGCCAGCTGTACTTAGCATTATAATATAAGTGTTGCGATGCTGAGCATCGCTAAACCCACCGGGTTTAACGGGTTTATCCCCGATAACCCACCACGGCTATTAGCCGTGGTTTAGCCGTGGTATCCACCGCGGCTAACGGTGTATTTCACCGCCTATTCAACCAGGCGGCCCACAATAGTTACACTTCCTAGTTACGCATAATTGAACCAGAACCCCTTATTCGTCACTTGCCTATTGATACGTACGGTTAACCGTATCACAACCCCTTGTGATATACCTACAATAAGTATTTAACCATGCGTATACTATCCTATCTTGACTTACCCTAGTCTTGTCTATTATTAAATGCTCTATCAAGGATTATGTCTGCGGCTGATTTATCTAAGCCTATTATTCTCCTTGTGATCTGGTTATATACCCGTGAGACTAGCTGACTCGTGTGCTGGTTGATTCGTATACCGTCACACCATCGTCTAGCAGTCCGATGCCCTCGTATTTCGTAACATGCCACCTACCCTCTGTGATCTACATGGTATATTACTACCCCGACAATAACGAAGCCTATCTGAGAAACTCAAGTCGCAAACAAAGTTGGCGCTAGCATGTGCGTTCTTTGCCGCAACAGCGGCTGCGAGAGCGGCCAGTGACGCGCTTTGCATGATGCCAAAGATGGACACTTCTGCCGCGGCTTGTTGAACGAGCATGTTGCACAACTCCACGGCGACGAGCGAGTCGATTCCATAATGCGCGGGCCGATTTGTCAATTCGATGTCGTCGACCGGAATCATGAAGATGTCGGACAGTTTCTCAGCAATCGCCACAGAAACGGACTGGGTTGCTTCGTCTCACGACTTGGCCGCGGCCGATCTACTGGCCAGCGAAGACGAGTCACCAGTTGCCGTCCCCGAACCAGATGTTCCTAATCTGGTCAATCTCGCGAGCACGCAGGGCAGGATATCGAGCGTCACGATCCAGCTGGGGACTCGCCGGTGCGATCAGAGTGCTTGCCGGGCCTAGATTTAGGCCCGACGACAACCTGCGGCTTATACGGAGCAAGAATAGCGCTTTCTAGCACGCTAAGCACTTGATCTTCGCTGAGGGTCATATGGCCGGTTTTTTGCAGACGGCTCAAGACACCTGCAGTCTCAGCGGCTACGCTGATAACCTTGACAGCACCGAGATCCACGGATACGGCCTGGAGACCGCGAGAGACGCGCCACCGAGCGGGCGCGCCCTGATAAGACCCAGCGGCTGGATACTTGGATTGGCTGGCGTTTCCCGCCACACCAACGACAGAGGAGAGAATGACAAAAAAGTCCAAAGAGTCGGCCTTGTCAAATGGCTTGTGCAGATTCAACGTACCGTGGATCTTGGGGCGGATGGCCTTGGCATAGTTTTCAAGCGACATTTGTTCCTAAACGGTATCCTAGAAGAAAAGAAGGAGGGGTAAGTAAGATAGCGAAGATATGTGGGCTTTTCTTTTCGGGTGGGATAAGTTTGATAAATACCCGGGTTTCTGGTGGGATACACTTACTTGAGGAACTATTACTGCTTAAATCACACCCCGGATCGGCCGTAGCCCATCCTCTTTACAAGCCTGCAGTGCTTGTGCAAGCCGGGATTCGTCGGACACATCGCAACTCACAGGCTTGAATCTGCAGCCGGCCTGCTCGAGTTCTTTCAGGAACTTGGAGGATGCATCTGAACAACCAGCGCTACGAGACAAGAACGCTAGGTTCTTGGCTCCGTGAGCCACCGTTCAATGTGCGATGGCACGCTCGATTCCACCCATGCCGCCCGCGAGAAGGTAGGATGCGTCTGGAGAGTACCTAGGGGTGGGCAATGGTCGACGGACCGGGACAAGATCCCGTGGGCCTATGTTTAGAACCATTTTGCCCATGTGTTTGCCTGTCTGCAGCAGACGTAAGGCCTTTGAGGTTTCGGCGATTGGGTATGCCTTGACGGGGTGAACTGGAGCCATGATTTTAGCCTCGACGAGTCGCGATATCTCGCCCAAGACGTCATGAATTCGTCGTGGCTTATGCTACGCTGCATGAGGGCAAGGGGATAAAAGGCGGAGAAAGATGCCTGTCGGCTAAAGGGTCGCATCTCCAGATAACTGTTGATCTCCAAACCACGCTTGCCGATCTCGATAAAGACAGAGTGTATGCCCTTCTCTAACCTGATCAATGGTCTGCTCGAGGGTTGGTAGCTCTTCGACGACGGTCGGACGCATGCCATCGTCTCTACCGAGCATTGGGAACGTGACTTGCAGGCTTCTGGGTTTGGTCATGTCGACTGCACTGACGGGCATCTGCCCGAGAACAACATCCCGTGTGTTATCGTGGCGTCTATACCGGATCGCTCACCACGAGAGCAGCGGGATGCCACGACGAAACTTGCGGCACGAGATATTACGACCCGAGAGGCGGAGGCAGAGAGATATGTGTCCGAGTACACGGAAGGATGGGAGTCACGACTGTTGCCATCCACCGGTGCCTGGCCAGACTTGGAGGGTAGAATGGAGTGGGTGCCCGTGGATCAGTCGGCGGCCGCGATGGCGGAGTTGATGTACGTCGGCAGCGAGGCTGCTGCTCCGGAGACTTCTTCCCCCGTCTATCACATCGACAACCCCGTCGTCCAATCGTGGAAAGGCATGTCGCCAGTGCTAGCCGAGGCACTCCGTGTGCCGCCAGAGGGTATCCTGCCGTTCCGCGACTGGCTTCGACGAGTCTCTCGCTCGCCACTGTCGGAAAGGGAGAACCCGAACCCAGCGGCTCAGATAATCGACTTTCTGGACCGCAACATGGGCCTGTTAGTTCCGAGGTGGCGAGGGGTTATATCTAGAGTATGGGAGGATATGGGGTTTCTAGCTGTTTGAGGCTCTGACACACCTTGTTCGACCCAATTTAGCTTAGCTCAGACACAATTTGCTTATGTAATATCAAGTCTACCTAGTCAATAACTCAAGTCAGCATTGCAGTCCCGAGCTAGTACGGATACGTACTATCGAAGTGTGATTTTTTTTTAATTCTTTCAGACCAAGAGCACAAGAGAGGTGCTCATCGCAAAGAGCGCCTCGGTGACAGACGGAATAGTATTACCGTAGCCATGCTATGTCATGGTTCAGAAGACGTCCGGTGTGGCGCACGCCATACTGCACCGCCACACAGCGTGACATCCAAAGCATATGCACCACTCGACGCTTCGTACGTAGCACAGGAAGAGATAACCCTTTTATTCTCAGATATGCTGCTATTTGATTCATAGCAAGGCATTGGTAGCGTCTATAAGCATACTGAGCCAAAGGTGGCAGCGATTGAGCCAAAGGTGGCAGCGATTGAGCCAAAAGCGAAATCCCGATAGCGCTGATGGAATCGAACTCATCTCCGGTTTAAGGTACTACTGGCAACAGCGGCCCTGTACATACACAGTACAGCCTTGTAGGCCCTAGCAGCAGCCCCCACGCTTTGTCTCCACACCAGTTCGTTCGTACTGGGACTAGGTAGCGGGAAAGAGCAAGGTTGGTTGGTGGGGGTGGACCTTGCAAGGAAGGCCCCAGGAAAAAACAATGTGGTTTGCGCCTGGCGGAATAAACTCCTTCATTCATCCCATCCCATCCCACGACATCGACTCAGTTCATGGCTGTGGATCCTTCCATACCAGGCAGAGTACTATTAGATCCCTTGGAAGGATGTGTGATCAACTCTACCTTCTTATTTTCCAACCATCTCTAGCTCTTGAATAGAACGATATGTTGCTTATTTGAATTTCTATCTCGGTTCCTCATGCCTCTTGGTCTCTCGGGGTCCAGCTCTATGGTCGTTAACAAATGCCTTGGGGTATATAATCCAAGGTTCAGCACTCTTTGAATTCTTTTCGAGGTAGCTTCACCTGCAGTACCGGTATTGAACTGACGGGTCGGCCTCTCTTCGCGGTATGTATCCGGTCCACTCTATCCGTAACTGACGCCGACTGCAATGTCGCATTATAGTCAAGGCTCAATGTGATTCTTTTCTTATTTTTCTATAATGCCTATAGACAAGGTAATTTCTGTTATTGTAGTACGTACAATGAATTCTAACGAGTAGGTCAACCCCCCTAAACAACCCCGCGCATGCACATCCAGTGGTCCAAGCACAATATCTTGTTACACATTCCAGGGCGTGCCCGGCCGGCCGTGAGATCTGCACTACTGCTCGGGCCCGTCGACGGTGTCCTGTTCGATCCTGCTGACGCGCCTCATCTTCACGCCGCCGTGAGCAGCCCAGTACTGGTCAAGCTTCTTCAGGACCTCGGCTTCGTTGTTGTAGGGCTGCAGAGACGCCATGAACTGGACCTTTTGGGTGATGGCATCGGCGCTGAAGGCGGCGGCCGTGACGGGGACGGCCCGCCACCTCGCCTCCATCGGGTCGGCGAACGAGGTCTCTTTGTAGCCGAAGTCGGCGAGGGCCGTGACGTTAAAGGCGGCCATCATCTCGTGGTCCTCGTGGATGAGGTTGTGGCAGTGGAACATATAGGTGCCGTCCCAAGGCGCGTAGTGCGCCTCAACGCGGACAACTTCGCCGGCGTCAAGCCAAACGACGTCCTTAAGACCAGCAGCCTCGTAGGGGAGAACAGGCCGTTTAGCCTTAGTCCGACTCAGGATGCGGAAGTCGACAAGGTGCACGTGGATGGGGTGCGTCCAGCCGCCGCCGCCGTTCTCAAACTCCCAGATCTCGACAGTTCCGCGTGGCACATTGGCGAGGATGCGGTTCTGCACGTCGCTAAAGCCAACGCCGTTAATCTTCCACAGGCCGTTCTTACGGGCAAACTCGAAGTGGCGGTCGACCCCGTTACCCTGGCGCGGCGGGAAGGGGACATCACGCAGCTTAGCAGGCACAACAGAGGTGTCTGCCACAGCAGCTTTGCCGACTATAAACCGCATGACCTGGTTGGTAGCAGCGTAGTCCTTATCCTTACCGACGTCCTCCTGGTTCATAAGCGTGATGTTCTGCCCAGCGTGCTTAGAGAAGTCAAAGACAACCTCCCACCGCTCTGCCATAGAGATGGTAAGCGTGTCTGAGGTGATGGGACCGGTCAGAAGGCCAGCGTCCGAGGCAATAACCTGGAACGGGATATTGGCGCCGGCCTGGCGCTTGAAGTAGAGGATAAAAGTCCGGGAGACAGCAGAGTTAAGGAAGCGTAGGCGGTACTTGCGGGGCTCAACCTTGAAGAAGGGCCACGGTTGGCCGTTAACGTGGATGACATCGCCCCAGAGGCTGTCTGTCTCGCCGGCAGGGGAGAAGAGAGTGCCGTCATTGTTATACTGCTTAGAGGACAGGATCAGGGGGATATCGTTGACGCCGTAGTTGCTAGGGAGGCCTAAGGCGTTCTCAGCAGGGTCCTGGACGATGTATGCGCCGGCCTGGCCAAAGTAGGCGTTTACAGCAGTCTGGTATGCTTGTTATTAGCCAGGGCTCTTGTGTGAAACGATAAAAATAAAATAAAAAAGAGTTTAACAGGACGTCCTACAATGTCGATTGCGTGGTCGTGGTACCACAGCATGCGGGCACTCTGGCTGTTTGGATAGTAGTAGTCCTTATACTGCCCGGGGAAGATACGATCCTCAGCCCAGCCGTCCCACGGAGCTCTCTATAAATCGGTTATTAGAGTTATCCTATAATGTAGATCACCGAGAGAGTTTTATACTTACAGACGGCGACCCGTGGAGGTGGATAGCACTCGGCAGGACAGCCTTGTTGGTGAATCTGACGACCGTTTCGCGGCCCCTAGGGACTATGAAGGTAGGACCCGGTGAGATGCCGTCATAGCCGACAAGCGAAGCCGGCCCCCTATCGGGGTAAACCTGCTGCTTAAAGGGCACAATATCGACCTCGTAGTAGTCAATCTGCTTGTTGGTGACGGGGTTGGTGATGGACCTAGAGCGGCGTGTCAGTGCTCCTTCGTTCACCGCACGTTGGTGCTCTTGCTCCTTCAGAAACCATACATCTTTGGCTGCTTGACCGGCGGGATCGGCAGGGGCGCAGAGTAGAAGAACCGGTACTCGGGACTCAGCCAGTCCTTGGCAGAGGAGCCCTCCATGAGGGCCATGGCGGCTACGAGGAGAGAAGCTCGAAAGAACATGTTTGCGGACGTCGAAGAGACTGTGTAAACAAGGGAGGGGAAGTCGAGCGCCGTTTCTGGGATGAAGAGCTGGTCCTGACAGCACTCCTTGGAACTTGGAGAGGCATGGCCGGTCTATATAGACCTAGCAGTATCGTCGTGGGGCCTCATCGTAACTCTGGTAACTCGGTATACCAAAAAAAGACAGAAGTCGCCGGAGTGGCGCGTTGTGCGGCGTTGCAGGCAGACCGTCACCGCTTTGTCGCGGTCCCGGCTCAGCCAGTCCGAACCTATGTGGGTTGGAGCGGGAAGTCTGGACATGTTCTCTGGTCTGCGGGCTTAGGCTTGCGTGATCTAGGGAGGGAAGGCTAGCTTTGCCTGCAGAGTACCGCGCGATGGCCTTCGATCTCTGGCTAATCGGGCAACGGCAGGATCCAGGGGTCTGGCGCAGGATTCCAGTGACCCGAGCAACTGGTTTAGCTGGAAGGACTGCGGAAGCCTTGCGGTGCAGTTTCCAGTCTGTTCTCGGGAGTCGATGCGGAGTTGAGTTGAGCACTAGTCAACTAGTTGAGACATTGACATCGTGGGAGGCGACAAGAGAGATAGTAGTACTATGCGTTCGAGGTTTCCCACGCGCATACATACTTTTGCCTCCGACCGAAAGAGGGCTGGCTGGCCATAGGTACGGCTTTGACACTCCGTATCCTTAGCTTCGCTTTTGAAGTGGAGGGCTGCATGCTGGTGCGGCAGCATGGACTGCCAAGCCGCGCCGGCGACGAGGATGTCTGTCTGATGCCCCTCCCACGGACACATGGGATGGGGTTGCTATCAAGGCTTTCAACGGAGAACGTTGGAGGACGCGGGGCGCTGTAAGTTGAGGTCGTATTCGAAATACGGATCCAGGATTGTGAGTGTTGGTTGTCGCAGTCAGCCATTTTGTTGTTGATGCTGTCTTAGTCGGCATCGATGATGTATTAATATGAAGCATTCGAGAGGGATTTGGCAGTTAGTCGCACTTATTAGTGCAGTTCTTGGGAATAGACCATCTGCGGGCCCGGGCCTATGCTCGGTCCCCTGAAAGCCACATCCTAGGCCCTAGGCTCGATGTATTCGGCCCTCTTTTTATATCTTAAAATGCTTGTAGGTCTGCTAAGACAGGGAGAAACCCCTGTTAGGTGAGATTATATATATTAACATGACATCAGACCGGGTGGTTACATAACTTACAGTCGATCATTCGCTGAGTGTGGTCCGGATAGGAAGGTGGTTAAGGAAGCCGATAACCCCTAATAAACGCCGTGATAGCCTAGCTAAAGGAGACGCACAAAATACACGCATACATAACCAAGTCGTCCAAGTGCCGCATTAGCTTTCCGACACTTGAATGCAGGAGGAGACTCGTATATTTACTGCTATTAATGCTATACTAAAATGCTTTTAAGGGCTGGTGTGAAAACCTCTAATAAATACATTAAGCCTCGAATACACACCCGAAATTTTGTTAGCGTTGTCAAATGTCACTACGAGGACTGGTAAGCCAACCATCCGTGGACAAAAAATTCTGGCTTTGGATCAGCAGTCACAGGATGCTGCTTCACGGATCAGGACAGCCACGCATAACAGATTGAATGAGAAGGGGAGGATGCGCTTATTTTTTCAGCCGCTGTCCGGACCGGTAATAGTATGTATGTAACCCTGCTATGCAGGGAGCGGGATGCGACTCTGGTGGGAAGAAGTCCTTCCGCTGAATGGTATGGCAGGATGGCTACTTGATTCCTTGTGGGAATGAGGTTTCCAAGACTTGTATCCTGCCATCCTAGAATCAATAACGTATCGATTAAGGACACATGAACAGACTCCGAAGGAAAACCGCAGACTAAGTATGTAAAAATACCCAGTCCCTGAAGCTGACACTCTCCCGTGGACTAAACACGGCGGACAAACGCAGCCTTCACAGTGGGTAAAATGCAAAGGATGAGTAAAGAACCTGGACATCTTGGGTGTGACCACTGGCCTTGAATTTTGCTATTTGTGTCTCTTCGAATGATGGGGCCCAGTGGTGAGGTGTGAGGCAACGCGAATCCAATGCAATAATAATAAGGTACTATGTGGTCCATCAAAACCCTATGCAGCCCCCGTCGTCGTGCAGCGAGCGCTTCAGTGACCAGCATTCCTCCTCCGAATCTTTTTGTATGTGCTCAACTATTCCTCATAAGCTAGTGGCATCAACTTGACTCCGATTTCTGGAGAGTGAAAGTTCCAAACCAAAGCTTTCTGTTTGTCCCCCATGTTCCTCTCAAAACTCCATTTTCAGGGTTCACCTGTCCACGATAAAGCCATCCAACCCTACTGTAAAGCTTGACAAACCATACGGACCCAACGGCGTCCACGAAGCCATGAAAGTGAAAATGCCCGGGTGTATCTTCGCCATCGTTGGAAAAGGCCGAACGCTGTGAAGACTGAGGTGCTTCAGCCGGAACGTCAATCGAGAATGGTTCTTGTCTGTTCCGCCGCCATGAGAGGTACTCGTAATTACCGGACCAAGATCCAGTGATAGCCTTTCTGGTAGCCATCGTAGTCAGATTGCTGGATTGATTTGAAGTCATTGCCAGGAGTGATGGCCGGCGGCTGACGTTAAGAACGAGACTATCCATGTTGTTCTGGATAAAGTCTGATGCTCTTTTGCCATGCCCGATTGCAAGGTCTATGGGAGTGGAACCCATGTCATCTTCTACAGAAACACTTGCTCCACGGTCAACTAGAAGTTCAGCAATGTCGAAGTGCTGATTTCTGGTAGCTTGATGCAGTGCCGTGCGGCCGTTCATGTCTGGAATATTGACTCTCACGGATTGTCGGAGTAGAGTCTTGACGATGGATGTATGCCCGACTGCCGCTGCAACTTGCAATGCCTCTTCTAGATCGTTCGTCGCGACGATGCTGACCACCTCAGCTAAGCGTGCTTTGATGCCTTCCAGATTGTCATGATAGGCTAGCATCACGATGCTGCCATCAGTCAAAGCCTTGGATTTGGGATAGGCTTCAACCTTGTAGTCATTGCCAGAAGTCCGAACCTGAAAAAAGCCCCGACGAACAAGCAATTCCTTCAGATCGGTTTCTTTCGCAAGATCAAAAAGAGATTCTTGAGTCACCTCAAAGGCGCCTTGCATGGAGGCTCCCATGTCCAATAGCCACTCGACCATGGTCAAATCTCTGTTTTCTGCCGCAAGCATGATTGCAGTCACGTCGTACTTTGTCTTCTGATTTAGACTTGCACCCTTCTCGAACAGAAACTTCGCAACCTCGTAGTTACCATTGGCAGTTGCAGCTTGTAGGGGGCAAATACTTCGCTCGACTGAGTCTGTGTCGTCAAGAATACGTGCCCCAGCTGTGACTAGAGTTTTGACAATTTCTAAATCCCCTTGAGCTGCAGCATGATCGAGAGGCTTCCACATGTCAGCGTCCATGAGGTTTGGATCAGCGCCCTTTTCCAAGAGTTTCTTGATCACACCCAGGGAGCAATGACAGTAACAGGCGTAGCTGAGCGCGACGAATGTATCCGGAAAAGGGGTATTCGGGGAAACACCGTAGCTGAGAAGGATATCCATAGCGTCCGTAGAATTATTTTTAATCGCGGACTGCAGAGGACTTATCGAAGCTTTGTCGCCTGAGTGGAGATTCGCCCCACTCCGAGCTAAGAGAGACAGAACGTCGTTCTGCTTGTAAACGCACGACACTGTAGCCGCTGAGTCTCCAGTGGTGGTAAGAGCATTGATGTCGGATCCGTGAGCGAGAAGTGTCTGGGCAATATCGACACTGCCTCGTTTTGCAGCATGATGAAGCGCTGTCCAACCACGTTCATTATGAATCGTGACATCGGCGTTGGCATCAAGTAGCGCCTGGACTATCTTCAGTGTAGATATGGCCGCAGCAGCAATGATTGGAGCTCCAAACTTCCCACTCTTCTGATGAACATCGACATGACGATCGAGAAGATACATGACTAGATCTTCATGATTCCGAACTATGGCTGCTTGCAACGGGCAGCCGAAGTGTCCGCGGGTACAACTGTAGTCAAGGCCTTGGTTTTCTAGCCATTTGACCACGTCTATGAGTCCCAGAAGGGCCGCATAGTACATCGGGCTCTGAACCTTCTCGAATGAGGGCTCTTCTGAGACCACGCTGCTTGGTCTCGTCATCTTAGAGTCTGACTCTTGAAAGTCCGGCCATTGCAGGTTCGACTCTGGAAGGTCCGGCTCAGTCAGCTCAGCCTCCATGACAGGTGTCCAAACTTTCCAGCCGGAAGTTGTTGGATCGAACGCCTCCAAAGTGCGACGGACAATATCTTGCGTTGGGGTTGGTTTTTCATGGTAACTATGAAAGTACCATGCCCAGGCGGCGTATAATAAGAACGGATATATTGCGGTATTCTGAGGAATATCCGCGAAAGTCTTCAATGTCAAGTAGCGTAGACATATGTTGGAGAGTCGAAGCTCCTCGGACGACGGATCAGACAGGCCGAGATCATGTGTCCATTGGTTGGTTCTGGAGGTAGAAGATAGGTCGAGAAGGTACTCTTTGACGGAAAAGTGCACAAAATGCACGGTATGATCAGCAAGTGGAATGTCAGCAGAGGTGGACCGTAATTGAAGAAGGGACCCGCATCGCCCTAGAATCACCTCCTTGACATAACATTCGTCCACGAAGCCGTCATTCCATGAATCTGGCAAGTCATCTTCCGGATACTCTTCGAGATGATCGTCTGACACAATGAGTGCCTCCGCTAACTGCTTCACCTGGAGAGGTCGGACGGCAAAAAGAGTCCATCGGAGGATCATAACAGCCTTTGCCTTCTCTTCCGGAGTCAAGCGTAAAATGTACTCTAGCTCGCGTGAATATGCTTCACTGATACCAGAAGGCATCTCGGTGACTGTCTTGGAGAGTTGTTTCTCATTCTGCCCGGGGGAAATCTTTTGTTCCAAAAGCTTGATCCAGAGGAACATGCCCTCACTTCTATCGGCCGCTTGCTTGGCGATATTCTGACGCGATGCTTCTGACTTGAACTTCTTTCCCTCTAGCTTGTGTCTAACCACAGACTCTGAAAAGGCGAGCACGTCTTCGGAGGTGTCTTTAGGTGTAATGCTGTATTCGAGTCTCTCAATCCCGGAGTCGACGTTGTCCACTTCACCAAGGCAAGTCCTAATGTCTGGAACGTCTCGGCTCACCACTAATAGTCTGGAAGTGGGTTTCATGTTTTTCAGAAGTTCCTGAAGAAAGGAGTTTCTAGGATCGTTGTGGTGATAATGCACGCCAGTGTCTATGTCGGTACACTCGTCAAATCCATCGATGATGAAGGTGCAATCCTTAATGGCGGTACCAACATCAGCAAAAAGTTGCCACAAACCTTGTTGTGTCAAGTTTTGCTCATTATTCCTTGCCTTGTAGACAGTATTCATGATTGATACGGCTCGATCATTTTTGTCAAGGATCTGCGCAAGCCACGAACGAAGAATCGCGTATGGATCGCGGGTGAGCTGGTTTTCTGCAACACAGAAAAAGTACGAGACAGGTGCTCTCTTCCGTTCTATCAGGTGCTGGATCATCCAAGCTGACAGAATAGTCTTTCCGAATCCGGCTGGACCATGGATCCATAGAAGCTGGGGCTTCGGGTTGGTATTTGTACTTTGGTCAGCGTTCCAGGTGCGAAATTTTGGCAGTTCCAATGCCCATTGACAGGTTCCCTGATAGTGATACTTGAGAGCTGTTTCGTAGGTGTTCTTGGTGTCGATACCTCCAATCCATGCAGATAAGCGTCGGCGTTGCTCGTCAAGCGAGCCGCGTGAGCTCGCCACACTCTGCTGTATGTGTTTGAGAATGTCGTCTAGTTTAACTCCACTGATCTCATTTTGAACCAGAGACACGAGCTTATAGACATCATTTTCCTGCTTCTCAATCTGAAGAATCGGCTCCCCAACGTAACTCTTGGAGCTATTGAAAATGCTTCCTGCCAAGCGCGCTGGGTGAACGACGCGGTCAGAGGATCCCGCCAACAATTCAAGATCGGGTGAACTTACTGGCTGTACGCCGTTTATAGTAATGGCTGGCATGAGCAAGAAAGTTCAGGATTAACCCATACAATTTGACAAGAGCGTCAGAGAGCTGTTTCGTTAAATTCGAAGTACGTAGGAGAACCCTAGTTTCGATCTCCGTGAATCTCCAAACGATATTCGAAACACGTTCAATGCCCTCTAGCATGTTGCCAAACGTCTGGCAGTCATTGACGGCAATCTGATGAAAATGAGCTTTTTGAAACCTTTGGGGCTGAGTTTCTCCCAGAAATCTTGAACAAACCTGGAGGATGGCTTTCACCGCCATCCATGGAAGTGTGGCATGGCCAGGATCAAATTGCACGGCCGCATCTCCGACATTCATGAACTTTTCAAGCCAGTCGCTCACTTTGTGGAGAGTGTCTCGGACGTAAACCTTCTCGCCTGAGTTATTGATGTAAAGCACCCACTGCTTGCTTTTGCAGTCTGCTATCTTATTTTCGACGACCTGTAGAACCTCGGAATGGTTTGACCGCACCTTACCGCGGTACGATTCTAGGTGCTTCTTGTCTTCCTCGGACAGATTGTCGAAGGCTTGGTCCCAAAGACTAAGCTTTGAGTCGCCCTGGCGACGTTATTAGTATGAGAGGCATGAAGAGGCGTGTGAATCATAATCACCTGTTCCAATCTATTGCTCATTTCGTTTTCAATTGGGCGAGAGAGCCACACAAGAGAAGGCGAGATCTTCGGAATGAGGGAAATGATGAGTTAAGAGAATGATGCAAGCCGGGCTCTGGAGTCTGGACTGATCTCGCACACGTCTAAATAGTTTCAAGACACTGCCTGCCGGTACCGACACTTTGCGTTACTTGTAAAACAAGGGCTGCTTATGCGTATGCCTCGGCCAATTACAACAACCCACGTTTGTGACTGTAAGCCCACCGATGCCGCTTCAATAGCGGCAGCCTGACGCATATCTTGGCCTGCATGCTGTGCCCCTTTGAACTGCAATGTATATGGCGGAAATTTTGATTGAACAGCGGTGAACAGCAGTACCACCTGTATCAGCGGTATGCCAGGAAACTCAGAACAAGGAACCTAGTGCTAACATCCTCATTGTGTTGTCTCATTCTGATACGGAGGAAATTGTTCCTAATAGCTGGCCTGTTTCTCCTCCCCAAGCCACAAAATCCAGCCGCTCGTCGATTTGGGGGTGGGTTAGGCCGATCAGAAGGCCAGGATTAGTCTAGGATTACTGATCTAAGAAGCCACCGGAAATAGGGGCTTAAAGGGATTTTCGAAGTGACACAGATGTACACACACATAACCAATATACATATTATCACACATTACAGTACTGAACACACGGAAACCCCCAGAAGGCTCGCGTGACACGAGCCGACTGGGGGAAGCCGCATGGATCCTGGACGCTGAAGAACCATGGGCACTTGACAGCACGGATCAATTCTAGTTGAACTCCTGGGACGTTGGTGGAAGCATGGTGGACGAAAGGCATTAGACATACCGATTGTGACAGAGAGGGACTGTTATTAGTGTTTATTATACATACCTAGCTAGAAGCTCGCAACCCCAGGCGCCCTTTGTCCTTTTCAGGAACGGCCCGGCGTTAAATACAACAACAACAACAACAACAACAAATCACACATTACAATCCTACGATTTAACAGCATAAGCGCTTAGGCATCAAGCATGCGCTTCACCAGACAAATTCGATTGGGAGGAATGGACCTGTAGCTGCAGAGGACTTCAAGTTTGTGTAACGATACCCCTGGGGTGGGATTTACAAACTCAACGGCAACCCCCGCGCTCATGATCGATCGCCCACCGTCTAAGACGAAAGGAGTCGGGTTTTCTATCTTCCGTCTCGTCTGTATCGAAGAGCGACGACCTCCAGTTCAGGTTGTCAATACCATCACGACAAAAGTAGCATGCGCTCCATCTAGATGATACCAGTAAGGGCCGTATTATTAGTTGAGTCGGTGACGATCAGCGAATACCTGGTGTTGTATGTCTTTTGAAAATTTTGGGGGTTTATGGCAACATAGGTAGTAGGTATGATCACACTCGGGGGACAGCGACAATCGCATTCTAACCTCTGACCCTCACACGCATAATTGGGCGAGGGATGGAGTGGAAAGGAAGGGGAAGCAGCGAAGCCTGTACCACAACATCATATGCAAACAACCGAGTTGGACCTGGCAATGCGGTTTTTCTTTTATAGAGTATTAGTGAATTCTTGAGCAACCAAGCTCGGCTATCTTAGGAAAGGCTCTAAAGTATTAAGGAAAACAGCTTTCGGTTCTCAAATGTGGCTGAGCCGGACAAGCTGCTTGGTAGGCCTATTGAGGCACATGCTGCGCTGCACTTCGGACTGTCCGCAACTACGATAGGCATCGTATCTTCCACCCCATTATCCAGTGTGCCAAGCCCATCCAATTCTTCGTCGCTCGTTTCTGTGCACAAACTGTTCATTATTCATCGTCAGTTCTGTAACAGCAGAGTAGTTGCAGGGGGGTCGCAAAGATCTTACCGACAGCAAAGAGCTCTAAGGAAATTCGTCCATTCTTCGTCCTCCTCGCCCTCTTCTGCATCAACTGTTATGATAAACTGCCAGTTCTATAACAATAGAGTGGTTCCAGGGGTGGTAGAGACCGTACCCAATAGCAAAGAGCACGAAGGAAATCCACTCGCTCTTCGTTCTCCTCGCCCTCTTCAGCATCAATCTCCTTTTGACATTCCTACTGCTTCTCAGAATCGTCGTCGTCGTTCACCTCTGGCTCGGGCTCGTAGCAGTTGCACTCGTCCAGCAGGAACCGCAAGCGCAGCCCCTCATCTGTGCCGACAATCTCCACGCTCTCCTCCACGTTCGACCAGTACTGGCCGCAGGTGATGCGGACGCCGGCATCCCACAGCGGCTTCCACAGCGAAAGAAGACGGGTCGGGTTCTCTCTGACCTGCTCCGCCAGCTGGGGGTAGATCTCGGGGTCGACAGGCTGCAGCTCGCTGTGGGAGTGCGGCTTGGCCGGGCGCGCGGGCCGGGCTATGGGGCAGGGCCACAGGGCGATGGACTTGAGCATCGGCAGCGACGCAATCGCCTGGATCTCAGTCTTTCTGGCGTCGACGAGCAGGCCATCCGAGTAGCGGGCCTTCTGGATGTGCTTCATGTCCTCTCGAGACTTCTCTGTGGCGTTCATGATTGCGTTCTCCAGGGTGTTCTCGTTGTCTCCGTCGTCGCTGTACCGACGGGTGAACGGCTCAAGGTGAAAGCGGTCGTACTCGGGACAGACCCAGATGTAGTTGAGCGGCATGAGCTTGTAGCTACTATCCCCAAAGCAGAGAAGTTGATCGGATTCGCGGTAGGTTGGGAATCGGGGCATTCGACGATCGACAAGGCTGCGGGTCGCGCTGTTGATCTGGGATGCAAGGCGTATGAGCTTGAAGCGCTGGATATGGGTTCTGTAGCTTTGGTTATAGCTGTCGACGGTGTAGATCTGGTCGATTGCGTCTTCACACCCGTCGACGATCCAGGTCTGCGGGTTGGCAGCAAACTTGGCGTACGCCTTGTCGACAAGCTTCTCGAAAATCTCAAGTTTGATCTCCATTGGCAGCTCTTTGAACACGTCGCTGATAACCACGTCCTGCTCCTGGGTTTGGCTCGCCATATTTGGGGTTTCTGACGTGCGGACTGTGAGTGTTAGTCTTTGTGGTTAAGAAGAAATTGCAAGTTGCTTCACTCTTCTATGTGATAGAAGAAAGAATCCGTAGGGGCAAAACTGGAAGGAGGAAAGGTTTTTGCAGTGTTGTGAGAAGGCCGGGGTATGGGCCCTGAGTGAGAGAACGTGAGTGAGTTGAGTGTGAGCGTGAGGGCAGAGTGTAGTTTACTGCTTCTGGAGTATGAAAGCTTAGGAAGGAGCGAGGAGGGGACTGCCAATCAAGTTTTGCCGGGAACAAGAAAGTGAAGTGGCAGACTTTTTTGGTGTGCAGCGTCTTGAACATTGCTCAGATATGAGTTTCTGGCAGTGTTGCTTAGATATCACAATTTTACTTACACTGCCTGGTTAATCCGTCCGTTCTTTCACATATTTTCCATTCAGTTATTTGTTCAGCATCCTTTACTGCCCAATCCTGTTAATTCACCAAGACCCCATTGTCTTTTTTAGTCTGGATTCTAGGCCTGATATTCAGTATTCACTTCCTCTTTTAGTCTATTGAAAGCTGGCAACAAGGCACTTGTGCCTCTAAAGAGATCTGACAAGCTGTCTTTGGCTGTGAAAGTCATAATGTATTCTTTGGACTTTCTGCTGTTGATTGGACAATTCTTGAGCGGGTCGGGTATAAGACTCACCATTAAGGGAGCAAAGTCCATGACTACAACTCAGACTTAAGTGCTGGGACAGGCGTCATGACAATCCCTCTTGGAAACGGGAGACGAGATAACCATTTCAAGTCACTCTCTGTCTTGCTGTAATGGCCATCGTGTAGGTTTGCAGGTATGGATACACTAGTCTCTCTTTCAATGTAATACCGTATCAGAGTCGTTCAAGCGCCGTTGTAGGTTCTTCCAGTAATATGGTATATTTTGTCCAGTCTAACGCAGAGAATGATCCTTCTTGCCTGCTGCCGGCCTCCCCCATATCCCTCATTTCTCTTTGTCGCCACTCTTGGCATTGGCAACTGCTTTTTCAACCCCCCGTTGAGTATCCTGGACCCAATCACTCCGAGTCTTCAGGCCCTATCTACGCCAGCGCATCACCTTTGTAAAATATCTAGCCGTTGGAAGAACAAGCTAGCATTCGATTTTGGTGTCATTTTTCCCTACGCCACCATCTTCTAAAAGCTAATCGTAGGGTCTCTACCCCCACATTCCAGGCTTCGTTGATGACCTACTGCCACCACGCTCGCTCGTGAGGCCGCAAACTATGTCATACATCTACCTGTATTTCTGGATCTTGACGTCGCGATTATCGCGGTAGTCACACCGTTCTTGTACTGTGTTATTGAAACTGCAACTGGCCCGATTGTTGACGAGATACCTCAAGATCTCAATAATAGGTCCCTTGCTAATAGCATTGTTATATATTCCTGAACTGATTTGGATCTGTGGAAGGAGGCATAGTAGGTGACAGGATTACTTTTATGTGAGCGCACCAATAGATATCGGTATCGACATGGATGGAAAGATGAGGAAGGCGGTGCTCGTCCTCAGAGACTGAGGCTGACCGGAAGGTCTATGGGAGTGGCAACGCTTGTTGAGCAAGTTTTGTGTTGCTGTACGAGGATGATGCTGCACGTGCAATGCTAACAAGGAGCAAACGTTAGCAAGAGAGGTCAACAACAGGAACAGATCTGAGAGGCAGCATCGGTGCCTCGTTGTGAGGGAAACCCAGCACAATGGCTGGGAGGCTTTTGTGAGATCCATCGAAGTGTCATGCCAAACCCATGGTGCGAACCTAGGTGATGTTGGCCGACACGGCTGAACGGCGAAATGGACGGAAAAGAGACAAGACTATGTGGGCTTGCAATATGAAATTCAAGCCAGCGTAGCAAATAGATGAAGGTCTCGGAACGCAATGAGGGGCACGAGGAAGCGCGGTCGGCGGGATGTAACCAAGCTGAGGGCAGGCATGCCCGGCTTTGTAATCTCGGGGCTCCACCGCGACTAGACCATAAAACACGGCTTATATACCACGATAAACGCGGTGTAAAGTCAACATGAGATTCTTGCTAAGCTAGATCCGGCAACAAATCCGATTTACTTCAAAGTCTACCGTAGTGTGAACTTGTCGAGGAGGAACAAAACAAGTTGTTCGTTTTTTCTATTTTCGTTGTCGTTTTTGTTTTTGCTTGAATATGCTCTCTTCAGGAGAAAGGGAGGAGGAAGAAGGCAAAGATCGGACGAACCACGCCAAGGGTCTAGGTAGGCCTGTTGTTTACGGATACGTACCTAAGACGAAATGTTCTTCGACCATACCGACAAGCCGGATTCGACGGCGTGGGAACATGGGACCCCACGCCGGCCCGTGCGACACTGCCATCAGTCTTGGCCGCTAGAAGCCGCGGCGTCTGCCAACGACCACCAAGATCGATCGGCCTGGTTCGAAGCGAAGGATTGAAGGGGGAAAGGGCCGCAGGGAGCTTAAAGTCAGGAGGGCCTCGATCGCAATGGACTCGGATGACGAGGAATGTGGTGCCATACCTAGTTTTGTCTTTGCCCCTGAATCAGCCAGCTCGAGCTAGAGAGTCGGAGGTTGTTTAACAAGAAACAAAGAAACAAAGCAATGTGCACGCCTTGATTGGCCGTACCCCCGCACTCGCTGGGGAGTCGAGGCACCGAAGGGCAAATGAACCTGCTCCACGCCGACCTTCAGTTTCTTGTTCCGCTTGACTGGGATCTGCGATGCATAGTTGGGATAATGTCCGGCGGCTGCAACATCGATAATTAGACGAGAGCGAGAGCGTCAGAGACGAGATGACAGGTGGGGCGGGGCATCCCGGCCTGAGCGGGCACAACTCAACAGGATGATGGGGTGTATTGCCCCTCGGCTAACTGAGCAGGATAGAGATGTTGATTAACTGGCACATGAATCAGGAGAGCGGAGGTAGGGGAGGAGAATTGGCAGAGACGACAGCTACTCACGTAGCCACTCACGTATTCAAAGACAATGAGTGAGCGAGAGAGCCTGAAGGGAGTTGTGAGAAGTCATCCTTTGGTTATGGCCCGTTGTTTGGATCAAAAGCTCGACCCCACAAGTGGTCCCTTCCATTTACCGGCAGCAACCAAATCCACTGACATGACATAACCTGGTAGGGCTACGTCCCAGAGAAATTCTTGGAAACGTTGAAGATTCTTGGTGCTGGTGACAGGGGAGGGGGAGGCATTTCTGAGCGCCCCCATCGAATTTCAACCCACGCAAAGCTAGGGTTGTTTCCAATGTCAGTGCGGTCCACAGCACCCGCGTCTTTAAACCAAAGGCGTTCTCTGGCCTCCACGCGTCGTCCACGGTACTGGGCCAACCTGCAGACGCAACACCGGAACACCAAAGCTCAAAACCTAACCTACGTGGTTGACGTTTGGGGGGGGGGGGGGGGGGGGGCGCGCGCTAAGGGAGGGAGTCCGTCCCTTCCAGGCTTCCCCGAGCTACCCGGCCCGGTCCTATTAGATTTCGAGGAGGACTAGTCTTTCACAAGTACCCTCCCCGAATGGCCGAAAGGGCGACGAAATGGTGAGACGACACTCTATCCGTTCAATAGCTCTGATGTGGAGACCTGCATACGGGAGATCATCGCTCGTGTCATGTTTAATACCGCACCGGTAACATATTCCGGGCCCAGGAGGACGGTGGTGGAGGCAAACAACTAAAAAGGAAAATGTGGAATATATAACTTGCCAACATGCTTGCTCTCCTTTCACTTGCCTGTCCCCTCCCTCTCTCTTCACCCAAGGCACACAGTCATTCCATCCATCTTGAGCGTCCGTCACTCCTTTATACACCCCTCAACGTTTACTTTATCGACGCTTTGGCAGGCTCCATCCTCCGTTCACTCCTTTACAAACATCCGACAATCCCGGTGGTTCCAGCCCTCGTCCAGAAACTCCCAATCTATCAAAAATGCGTTTCTCCGCTGTTGCTGTTGCCGCTCTTGCCACCCAGGCTGCCGCCTGGAGGCCCGGCCGTCCCTCCGGATCCTGGGGTTGGGGTAGCTACCCCGGCAACGGGGGTGCTGTGACGACCACTATCACCGTTCCCGCTCCCACCGGCGGCCCCTCCGTCCCGGTCGTCACCCCGGCTCCCGACGCAGCTCCCGTCCAAGAGGATCCCGCTCCCGCTCCCGCCCCCGCCCCCACGACCACTGCTTCCAGCGGCTCCCCCGGCTCCTCTAGCCTGACCGCCGACCAGAAGGCCGCCCTTGACGCCCACAACGCCGCCCGCAGCGAGGTTGGCGTTCCGCCTCTCGAGTGGGATGACTCTCTTGCCGCCGACGCCCTGGAGTGGGCCGCCCACCTGCTCTCCGTCGGCTCCCTGACGCACTCCCAGACCGACGGTCAGGGCGAGAACCTGTACATGCAGTCTAACAAGGACAGCCCCAGCCTCAACGCCGCCGAGGCCTGGATCTCGGAGAAGGCCGACTACCACGGCGAGGCCATCAGCTCCACCAACTACATGGACTTCGGGCACTACACCCAGGCCGTCTGGAAGAGCACCACAAAGATCGGCATGGCGCTCGCCACCAACTCCCAGGGCACCTACGTCGTCGCGCGCTACTCGCCCCCTGGCAACTTGTGAGTTCTCAAAAAGACATAGGCCCGCCTCCTGTCACATAAAGCTAATCAACCCTTCAGCATCGGCCAGAAGCCTTACTAAACGTCGGTTCAAGGCGGAACCCCCACCGGCACGTCTTTGTAGATGAAAAGGACCATACAGTCACTGCATGGCACGGGACCTGTCTTGGTAGCTTGGCTGGGCCGAACACATAACCCTTTCTTTCTTTTTACATTCTTCCACAATTTTTTAAACCCAGATCGAAGTTATCCTTTTCCGCAACTCGACATTGGACGTCTTGGTTCGGCAGGTTGGGAATGGAAAATGGAGGTAGATCATGGGTCTTCTTACTATGCCGCGACTTTGGACGGATTTTATGGATGACCACGTAACGAGATATAGCGAACCAACTTATGATGCCCCGCCATTTTTCCCTGGCAATGTTGTTTGAATGTGTGAAATGGCGAGTCGAAGGAGAAAGCTACGAAGCCACCTGGTTGACAAACCTTTTGGCCTCTTAGGTTGTGTCTTGCCACATCTGTTGTATACTAAAAGCATAGCCATGATTCTATTGATCCTCGCAAGCCACAGAATGAGTTTATCACGACGGCACATATCATCAACGTCGCCACTGGCAGCAGATAAGCAGGAAAGGATTGTGCCACGTCCGGGGTCAATCTCTGTGTCCCAAGCTGCCCTCTCATAAGACTTGGTGGTTAAGCCTTGATCTTATCCAGTAGGTAATAGAAACACCTGGTTCTGGAATAGTTTGCCCGGCTTCTTCACTTGTTCGAAAATAACATGCTCTCCTTTGTCCTAACATGAGCTACGTCGGAATCCCCATTCCACTTCATGAAATGATGATGGCTGAACCGCCGGGAAGACGTCTTCAGTCGATGAATGACGGCACGTAATATACACATCAGAGAGCTTGTCGGCCCATGAACTACTGAACGTCTTTGCTGTTCAATCATGAGGGGTCTCCCCGCGGTAGGGGCCAGTCTCTGATGAAGAAAAGCTCAAAGTATGGTAACTTGAAATTTGCTCAGTGGACTTCCAGTCATGTTTATTGATGAAACAAGCTTCATTGGAACAACTACGTTGTCCCGAGGATCTCGACAAATGGGGTGCCGCTTTGTTTTGTTATTGTTGAGACCCCTTTCAGCCTCGATCAAATGTGTAAACATCAACACCTTGCTCCATCTGACTTGTCTTTGAACTTAACATCGGCCATTAGAAGCTCAGATCAGGCTGCTCAGATCAATGTCTTTATTAGATCATGATTGAACAATTTCGCCCAAAGGTTTATGGGCCTAGCATACTACTGATTCTGAGTCTATATACACAGGCTATGCCTTCCTAGTCACAACTGACCTGCTTCTTCCTTACCAGACTGCACCTATTTATCTGACACTTATCTGACCAGACAACCTGATACTCTCGGGAACCCAGCACGCCGATTCTGCGTCGTGTTTCCTTGTTCAAACTAATAGCAAGAAAAGCAGCCCTCATCTAACCCCGGCCAGCATGTCGATTGCCCGCCCCCATCCAGACACTTCGAGTACCGATCGCCCGCCTTCCACGCCTGGTGTCAAGCTCCCTATCTAAATCTTCTTCTGCGTTGTGGACGCAGTCATTGCGAGCGCAGATTACGATGCCAGCGTGAACCGCGAAAATTGGCGACTCGACTGCTACGGCGAGGAGAGTGGCAACCCGCAATACAGTCTCCACAGTTTCCACAGTCGACGGCCCGAGATTCGCTCTGTTACTTTTGCCAGGCGCCTTAGACGCTTCAACATCGTGCGTTCCGTCTCCCAGGTCAACAGCCAAGCACGCAAGATGGTCCACCGGCACTTTCCTCGAATCGAGACGCCGAGCCCGGTGAATGAATCAGAGGGCCTTGCTTGGGTTTGCCCGAAACTAGATACATTTATCCTTATATCGATAAGTAATGAGCTCCTGGGCAAGTATGAAAACACGCCACGACCTTCTACCAGAGTCGAAGACCTCATCCGCAGCGTCGAGGTTGTCGCGGTCTATAGTATTTGGGGATTGATGTCTGGGGTTCCCCGGCATGTTCAGCGCCTTTTGGATTTTCCCAACCTCAAAGTTGTGACCACGCGCGAAGTTGACATCAGGCAGTATTTCTCCTCTTTGTCGTCTATGGGAAAGATCCTGCCCGTCGACGGTAATTTCTACCCCGAACTCAGGATCTGGCTAAATCATGGGCGTGCGTTGGACGAATTATGTCAGAATTGGAAGCCGCTCTGGGACAGAGGAGTCCGTCTCATGATTAATGACGACCCCGGACCTGACGGGAGACATTTTGCTGTCGAGTTCTTGGGAACGCCGGCAGGTTTGCGCATGCGCTATGTTGACGATGCTTATTGAACTTATCAGCTGGCAGGTCCGGGCCCGAAGCACGCTTTAGTAGACTGTTGATCTGTCTTGAATCACCCCATCTTGTTACAAACAACATGTCTGTCATTCGTGTAATCACAAAGTGGGCTGCTCCTTTTCGACGCCTTTCTTGTGTGAACTTGTCCTATAAGTCTCCATTATCTTCTCTTCTCTTGTGTCTCTTGTGTATAAATACCGGTTGCCATCATGTCCGAGCTCTGTCACCACCACAGTGCTTGTCCACAGATATCTGCCAGTCAATCATGAGAACAGCGGTGGATTGGTGTACGGGTCTTCCTTTACAGGCGTCACGGTGCAGGATTTCCGGTTGCAGAGCTGGTGCCGACTCTCGAGGGCTTGCGCATGCGTTTTCTCGACCCGGCGGGCACCTACTATGAGTAGCCCTGGTAGCCGGACTGGTTTCTGCTTCCTACCTATGCAGGGCCAGCCAAGAATCCAGGGGCGGGGGCAAGCTGTACTGTGAGAAGCAATAAGCCCGTCCGCCTGGAGGACGTTCTGGCAGGGCCGCAGCAGCTTTTAGGACATACTGTAGGCCACCGTCGGGGACGGCCATGAGGAGAATAAAGGCAAGAGAAAGGAGAAGAAGGCGAGCGTGGAAGGGAAGGACTTTGGGGAAGGTAGAATGAGGGCCGGAATGGACCACAAGAGAGACGTCATATTACGAACATGGACAAGAGGCTAAGATGAGGTTCATGAAGAATCCCATGGTAACAGCCTGTGTCGGGGCCGTGAAGACGTACTGTAGAGAGGCATAGGGCGAAGATGGTTTTGATGAGTCCAGGGTGATAGACGCACAATATCAGCATGTCAGTGTTGGCAGCAACCCATACCGTGATCAACATGACGAAGGCCTCGAGGCAATGCACGTTTGTGCAGGGTAGTTGTTTGTTATTATAGTTTGTTATGTCGGCAACCGGCAAGCCAGCCAGGCCATGGTATGGTACATCGTAGAGTGGAAACAGGTATAAGACAAGCCAAGAAGGTTCCTTTTCCATGGAGGTTTTCGTATCATCTTACACTTCTCGCGCCCACGGGCGCGCGTCCGCCATCATACATCGTTCAAGTCTCTCGGCCCAGGTTTTGATTCTCGTTTTTGCTCTTTTGTGGATTGGGTTTCCTGGTCGTCCCAAGCTTATGCGTTGACGAAGCCCTTGACGTTGTTCAACCACCGGACGTACTCGCGCTGCTCCTTGACATCAATGTAGTCGGGCGCGAAGACGGCCAGGGCCTGAGTGATGCCGCGCTCCTCAAGGTAGCGCTCCATCAGGATCTGCAGGTCCTCATCGAGGCTGCCGAAGGGGGGGCCCGGGTAGATGTCGCTGCGGGCGTGGGCGACCTCAGCGTTGGCGGCGTGGGCGAGCTTGCCATCCTCGTAGTAGAACATGTTGTCGACGACGATGGCGCCGTCTTGGGCCGTGGCGTCGATGTTGAGCGCTCCAGGGGTCTTGCCGGGCTTCTCGACGACGATGCTCAGGCGGCAAGGGGGAGCGGCCTCGTCGAGGTCGCCCTCCTCCTCCTCAAGCTGCTCCTCGGCGTTGGCGGAGCGAGCACCGCCGGACGCCTGGACGCCAGGCTGCTTGTTGGAGTTCTGCATGTCGGAGTCGAACTCCTCGTCCTCAAGAGCGCGGTCATTCTCGTACATCTCGGGGTCGTAGTTGGCGAGGTCGGCGATGGAGAATGTGATGGTGATCCTAAGTTGTATTTGTTAGCCAACTGTACTCAAGACGGGCCATTGAGGTGGCCAAGACTCACTTCTCCTCTCCAAAGCTGCGCGTCAGCTTGACTTCCTCCTTGCCGGGGGTGTCGTGGATCTCGAAGGGGCTGTTGTCGATGAAGTCTTTGACGCTCGCGGGGAGCTGCTCATTCTGCTTGACCTCCTCCTCGAACTGCAGCTCGCTATCGAGCTTGGCGACGAGCTCAGCATCGGTCTCGCCAGCAGCCGCTCTTCTGAAGGCAGAGCTGGAAAAGGCGGATGCGCGCTGGGTCTGGATAGCAGCGCTCCATGAGGAGGCCTTGACGAAGGCGCTCGGGCGCGCCACTGACTGTCTGAGGGAGAGACGGGTGAGGGTTCTGGGCGCGGAGCGCGCAATGGATCTGATGGAAAGCATTATGGCGGATTTCCGAGGTGACTATTGAGATGCTAGAGAGTTCGACAAGGAAAGGTGGAAAAGCTTGTTGAGAAGAGGTGGTGGAGAATTGGATCGGCAGTAGTAGCTTTGCAGACACGATCTGGGAGCTTCCAAAAAATTTGGCATCAGACGAGACGTCCGGCATAATATTTTTCCGATACGCGCTCCACCGCTCTACCACACCGGCTGATGTGAACCGGCCCCCGGGGCCCTATCTGCAAGCACTTCTGGAATTCAGGCACTACAAAAGATCTCAACTCCACAAGATCCGGCAACCTTTTCACCGATTCTGGCTATTTAATTCCGATGACTAGTCTAAATCGGGTAGTTGTAGTTGTAGTAGTGAAAGGTCCCACCATAATTTTCTTTGGCATGACATTACTGCGACGAATCTATGTTCCTGGCTGTCCATCGACAACCCCGCGGCCTACGGTGTAGATACAGATGCCGCTAAAGCCAGACCAGCAACACAGAATCATCATCACACTTTGCCGAGTTCGAGGCTCATCAATATCACTGCTTAGATATGAGCGGCTGACGCGCAGTACGCCCTGGTTCCATTGACCGACTTCAGAAGCGTCCCTCGTCCCCTGCTCTATTCCATCATCAACGCCCCGTTCAGCGAAGACTAACGTGCTGTAATGCAGGCGACGCACAAGGGATGCGTCGGGTTCTCTCTTTGCATTTCCAGCAATTGTTACTTGTGTTGCTGCTGTCACTGCTTATGCCACTGTCGCAACTCCCAAAACCTCCGCTCTTCTTTGCCAGCACACAGAGCTTCTCTGATATAAGAACTGTGTCATGGTGGTTGCACAGGTTGCAGACGCGGATGTGACTGACGTATTGACACATTATTTCTACCAAGATCAGTGGGTTTTTTTTTTTTTAAGAGAACGCTCACTCAGGTTGGACTTACTTTGCGAAGACCAAGGATTTGTAGAGCAAGAAGACGGTACTTGTACATCAGCGGGAGGTTTGTCGGATACACTCGCACAGCAATAGGCTTCTCGGGAACAGCAATGTCGTTTGGTATGAAGGGAATTGTCTACTGGCGATCTCGGCAGATGATATACTCGAGAAGACAGCGGAATGGCATGCGTTCCTGAGAGGCTTGGAACGATACGGCCGATTAAGGGCCCAGCCTATGTTGTGATACCATCATCATGAGAGAATCATTTCATTAGACGCTCGGCATCTAAAACCTTTATTCAGGTTGCGACATTCTACAATGCCGCCTACTACGTTTCTCGTCCCCGAAGCCCAGGATCCAGGGGTCGAGTATGGTAAATGAGACCATCTTAACCACACAATTCCCTGCGAGCGTGTGACCGTTTCGAGGCTCTTGGGAAAGATGAATGGAATAGAATCGGCCGTGCAATGTAGCACCTGGGCCTGATGGGATCTGGATCTCGGTATGGAGTGAAAAGAGGGGGGAACGACGCATGTTCCGCTTGATGGGCAACGTGGTTCCATTCATCTGGGCCGGAAGGCTTGGGGCAGGTCGATGCACACTGATCACTCAAGACATGGAGACTTATAAGTCGGCATGGTGTTAGAGGACCAGGTCGGGGGCTGGTAAACCCCGTTTCGAGCATCATCATCACTTGGATTGTGCAACATGCAAGCTCAATGATTGTTGACAATCCGGGGCAGGAACATGATATGATACTGCCCTGCCGGTTTTACACAGTCTACTCCCAGCTGGTCGACAACACGTGTCGGGAGTGTTTCAAGCGAGGCCACTACGTTGGCTCTTTACATGATGCAGCCTAACCCCTGACATTGTATTCTTCCCATAAGGCTATCGATGCGGCGCGATCTCCATTGACGCCACATGCTGGTCAGGTTTCGCGCTTCCTCGATCCCTTTTGTGTAACGGCATGGGGACGCAGATTGTGGGGCAGCCGGATAACCAGTGGTTTGATTGAGCGTGTTCGATGTCGGCAGAGCAATCGCCTGCCTTCGTTTCTCGACCTGCACGGCTGCTGTATGTAACCGCAAAAGATTGTCTGTTGGCCAAACGAGACTCCGGATACAGCGTATGCTTGTCTGAGACATCTTCTGCGAGAATCCCCCGTCTCTTATAGCTTGCACCGTCTCGAGACTTGTACACAGGAAACAGAGCTGATGGAACTCCCCTTTTGTTGTCGCAATCAGATCGCTGGTTTTCTCTTCCTCACCCCAGAGCCAGGCTTATTTTATTCACCGCCTGATGCGGACCGCCTCTGAACGCCGAAAACGCCTCCACAAAACCCGTTACTCTCAGGAACTGCCCGTGGGCGGAAAGCTGGACTTCTTGATGTTGCCGTCGCTTGTAATCTTGACCCAGGCGACTGAGGTCAGGTAAGACCATGAGCCCTCCCAGCGGTCGAGCAGGAGCGTGTTAGACGCATTCAAGAGGTCGGGAAGGTCTGCAATGATATTAGAAGACAGAAAGCAGGGCCAGGACAGAGGGCGCTGTTTGATGGTTACTGACAGAACCCGATCCTGTACTCCTCTTCAAGGTTTGCGACTTTCTGCTTCAGCAAGTCCTCCTTGGGGCTCGGAGGGCGTCCCGGCCGACGGGTCTTCTTGACCTCGGCGTACTCCTCATCATACTGGTGCACAAACCTGCGCGGATGTCAGTGTTGGTTCGTATGAGCCATGAGTTCAGGAGCGGACTTGTGGATTAGTTCCTGGACGGCGGCCAAGTCGAGGGGTTCGGATCCGTTTTCCTGGATAATCTTTTGAAAGTAATGAGCACGGTCAACTACCAGATGTCAGCCTCTGTGAGTACCATCATGACTACTGGATGGAGTCGTTTCGTCTTACGCAGAGGCTGCTCCTTCTTGTTCCTTGAAGCGTGAAGCTTCCCCAGCTTCTGGTCTCTTAGGGACGCCTTGGCAAGGCGCTTGGAGTCCCTGGAGAACTCATGTAGGGCCAGGTCGTGGCCGTTGCGCTTCTTCGCAATATGCTTACGGGCTTTTTGTAATGTTGAGGGCATCTCGACGGCGTGCGAGTACAAAACACTTGTGATATGTCTGAAGTGAGGTATCCAGTGTACGAGACAGCCAGGATTAAGAGGAGGTAGATGAAGATGGCTCTGCTCTATGAGTGTCGGTCTGTGCCCCCACTAGATGAAAATCCCATCTGGCTCTCTTCTGCGCTGTGAACGATGGTGCTGGCACGGACGACAGGGAAAAAACGAAAGGGAAAAAATAGAGAATGCCCCACCCAACGGAAGGAGGGTCCAATGGTCTTCAGCCAGAGCGGAATGCAGTGACGTGAGGTACTTGAGTACTTGGATACCTAGGTACCTAGGTACTCTACTTTGTACCCAATTATCTCTTGGGAATCTGTGGCTTGAGAACGCTAGGCCTCTTTGGGGCATAATCTCTGCCCGGGCCCTGCTCAGGCGGGAGAAAAAAGAGAGAGAGTCGCGATATGGGACCTGACGCGAATGCTGTGTGGGCACCACCCGCGTTCCAATATAGCAAGGTCAGGTCCCCTCTTCCTACCCCGGCGATACACCGTCCCTTTCCCGTGCAGGAAGCCGTAATTCACTCCACCTGCACACCTTCACTCCTCCGACCTCAGCATTGTGAATCTCTGTCGACTTCAATCCCCTCACTTTCAAGCCCTTCGTCGCGTGGCCAAGTCCAACCAGTCGCCTCTGCACACCCACCCACTGTCGCCTCCATTAGCTTTGTTTACATTTGCCCCCCGATCACCTGACTTGGCGTCCCGGCTCCCCCATCTTCCTACGCGATCCCTCTCTTCACGCGTATTGCCTCTCGACGGATGGACTGAACATTGATCGCACATTGTTTGCCCGGCTGTTTGGCCTGTGAATCGGATCCGAGAGAGAGAGAGAGAAAGAGAGACCCCACGACCTCGGGATCTCGGAAGGCTTCTGGACTCTGAGGACTTGCGAAGTCGTTCCGTTCCCTTGGAAATCAATAATGGGCGTTTCAGGTACTTTTCCCCTCCCTTGATTCTGGTCAACCCAGCGTTTTTTACTGACTGTCGCCGCCACAGGCCTTCTCCCGCTTCTCAAATCCATCCACAGGCCAACCGAGCTGAAGAAGTTCGCCGGCGAGACGCTCGGCGTTGACGCCTATGGATGGCTTCATCGCGGTGCCATTGCCTGTGCCGTCGACTTGGCCAAAGGCAACCCCACCCGCAAGTGAGTATGGCCCTAGTCATGCACTCCATCCGGCCTCTGGGAGCTACCTATGCACCCGTCGGTTTGTTTGCACCGTACCTAACGTTGCACCCAGATATGTCGACTTTGCCATGCACCGGGTGAGAATGCTCAAGCATTTTGGCGTCACACCTTACCTCGTCTTCGACGGCGACTTCCTTCCCAGCAAAGCCGCCACCGAAGGATCTCGCGCCAAACGTCGTGAGGATAGCAAAAAGTCGGCCCTGGAGCTCCTCAGGGCCGGCAAGTCGTCACAAGCAGCCCTCGAGTTTCAGAAGGCCATCGATGTCACACCAGAGATGGCTCGCAATCTCATCGACGAATTGAAGAAGATGGACCTCCCGTACGTCGTTGCACCGTACGAAGCTGACGCTCAGCTCGTCTATCTCGAACGACAAGGTCTTATTGGCGGCATTCTCTCGGAGGACTCCGACCTCTTGGTATTCGGATGCAAGCGCCTTTTGACCAAGCTCGATCAGTACGGAAACTGCATCGAGATCAACCGGAGGGACTTTTGTGCGGTTCGGGAAATTTCTTTGGCGGGATGGACCGACACCGACTTCCGCCGCATGGCCATTCTCAGCGGCTGCGACTACCTTGAGGGCATCAACAACATGGGTCTCAAGACGGCGTACCGGATGATGCGCAAGCACAAAACACCTGAACGATTGGTCCGGATGATTCAGTTCGAGGGGAAGCATCGCGTTTCCGAGAACTACATGTCGCGGTTTGCCCAGGCGGAGCTTACCTTCATCCACCAGAGAGTCTACTGCCCGAAGAAGAAGCAGTTGGTTTGCTTAACAGAACCTGAAGAGGGCAAGGGCGTCGAGGATATGCCGTTCATCGGCGGCTATGTTGAGCCTGACTTGGCCACAGCCATTGCTGTTGGAGACGTCAACCCCATCACCAAGGAGACCATCATCCCTGCGCCTATGCCTGGCTCAAAGACGGATGCCAAGAGGAGACACTCTCAGTCCGCAGAGGCTCTTGCGGCTGCCTCTTCAGCATCGACTCGTACGAGGGCCCCCACAAAGCCGATCGATTCATACTTCAAGAGTCATCAGCGCATTCCAATGGGCGAAATGGATCGCAACTGCTTCTCAGTCGACCCGGAAAGAGTTGCAGCCCTCACCCACAACGGCCTTGTCCCTCGCGTCTTCCCCTTGCCTAGACCCTACCTCCAGGGCACATCATCGTCACAGCCAGCGACTAGCTCCCGCCCAATACGAACCGCCCGTTCTACTACATCTCCTCGCCTGACACGACGCCGGACTGAACCCATCCAGAATCTCCTGGAACAGAATGCCCCTGGAAGCTCTGACGAGTCCCGCCGAGTGACAATTGGTGACGCAGCAAATACCCTAGACGACATTGATGCCCTGATGAGAAGTAGCTCTCAACGACCGCCCAAGAAGGTTCGCCTCTGCGCGGACACCGACGTTCTTGAAACCAAACCTGAGGAATCCCAAAAGAGCAAGTTCTTCCCCAAAAGCGGAAGCCACACCAACAAGAGCAAGAAGGACAGCTTCTTATTCTCCGATGACTCTATCGACGAGGCACTACTTAGTCTACCAGACATTGACGGATGGCATGCGCCGAAGCCGAAGTCGATCGCGGTCTTCGAAGAGAGCCAGAGCACAGATACGGGCACGGAGGCGACTGTCGGCACGGACAGCCAATTCAGCAAGGATGAGGAAATAGCAACGACACCGCAGACTGATCTGTCCGAGGCCGAGGACGCCGAGCCGAAGAGGCCTGCCTCATCGTTGCCGGAAAAGACGTCAAGACGCACGTCTTTGCAGCGGTTCGCCTTCAACACTCAGCCGAGCCCTGCCACTTCCAGTCAACCTGACACGCCGTCCACCACCGTTTCCCAGCACTCATCCATCTTCACGCCTTCGACCGCCGCCCCCTCCACCGCACCATCATCGATCACGTTCTCCGCCGGCTCATTTGCAGCCGGCACTTCTTCCAAGGCCACCCCGCTCCTCACTCCGCTCCAGCGCATGGGATGCCGTGCCCTTCAACGCAAGAACGTGTCTACTCGCCGGCCCCTGTCTCCCACTAAGAGTTCGATCCAGCGGAGTCCCAAGCGCAGCCCCAGGAAGAGCCGGCTCCTCAAGTCGATACCTGTCAACCCTTCGTTTGTGCCCCTGCCCAAGGTCAATCTGGCCGAGGTTGAGGCTCTGAACGCACCGTGCGGAAGCGAAGACCAGATCATCCCCGATAGCGACGGTGAGAATGAAGACGACGTCTTCGCAGAGGGCCTCGGCGCCACGGACGAGGACACGCGACCCAAAGCTTTGAACCTTTCCCGGTTCGTGTACTACTGAACGATTATCAACAACTACAATGTTCGATGCGATACCCATACACGTTGCGTCATTATTCTGTTCTATTCATTGCGGAAGCAGGCGTTTTAGCCGTTACGCACCATTCAATGCGCCACCCAGCAGGCGACAACTCACTAGAGCATGCGAGCATGAGTTGTTTTATCTGTCCCAGGCAGAGGGGAGATGCCTGGAGATGTTAATGGTTTAGCCAACAACCATACACAACGGTCGCAAGGCCATTTTGGGCCCTCAAGGTTGCTGCTGACTAGGGAGCATGTGTCATTTCCAACATGGCAGCAGCATCGCGGAACCGATAGAACGAGGCTTGTAAAGAGGGAATAAAGGGATGGGGGCAGCCGGTTTCTTGTATGCATTTCAATTACCCAGGGCGTAGGAGTTTTACGTAGTGATGATAGGACTATCTCATGGGCGAGAAAACATTTTGTTCACCGAGAGAATTTCCTGTTCCACGTCTTCGCCGTCCACCAAGGTGTGTGTGCTGGCCAGCAAGTCGGCCCATCTGCCTCCTTGTTTCCCAGCCCGGGACGCACGTGTGAGGTCGCGATTCTGAAGGGGGAACGGGCCGAGATCCAACACCCAGACAGAGCCAGTAAACATGACAGGCACACTGCATTCGTCGCTTGGTCAATAGAGGCTCAACCCGTCATCGTGGTTTCGGGCGGGGTCCCGTTGCCAAGAGACAGCACCCCGCAGGTTAGCCCCTCTTTTGGCGGGAGAGGCCGATGCCGATGCGCCGTCAAGCAGCGAGGGCTAGGCTGGTACGGGCAGGTAGAGAGAAAGAGAGAGAGAGAGAGAGAGAGAGAGAGAGAGAGAGAGAGAGAGATGGACTAATGACTACGCGGCTATCGAGGCAAGGCTCACACGGTCTGAACCCTCCCCCCTCTCCAAATGAAAACCAAACCAAGAAAAGATAATAACCTTTCATCAGACGCTTTCGTCATGGTGCTCGGTGCATGTCCAGTGTAAACTGCAGCGTCGCGAATCAGGCACGGTGCATGGGCGGGCTCGATGAAAAGCAAAGCGCCAGGACCCAACATCGAGTCGGCTGTCACCGGCGACTTGTACACACGCAGCAAGCAAAGTACTTGAAACCCGAGACATGGTCTCGCCAAAAAAGAGGCATGATGCATAAAAACCCGTCGCCGCTGTGCCTGGGACACTCGGCGTGTAACCTGAAGACCTATAACATACACAATGCTCATGATGCGCTGTTGTTTCTCGCCCTCCCATAATGCCGTCCCTGGCAGTCTAATGATAAGTCACGCATCCTCAAGTGAGATGCAACGCTTCTTCGCCCCCCGCGTGGACAAACTATTTGCCATATCCCACTTCCGTGTTCATGCTATTCTTTCCTTGAAACCCAGGTTCGTTAACAGGTACGGAGATCGTTTTGACAACTATCTCTGGTACATGTAGGCGGGACAACGTGAGAGAAAAAGCTAGGTAGATTGGCATGCTCGTTGCCAATGCCGTGTTGAGGCTGCACACCGCCCCCATCGCACGCATAGTTCTCTCAGCGGCGGCTGCTGGTGGCGGCTGCTAGTGACGAGCCGTGTAAGTCGACATTGAAAGTCCATCGTCCTGAGAATGTTAGCTAAGAGACCCCCGGACAGAGTGAGAAGAGATCTAGCAGGAGCTAAGATGGCATACCATTGGCAAGGTTGTCTGCTGTGTCTTCGAGCAAGATGATGCGCCGCTTCTTGCAGTATGATGTCTTGTCCATAATGTCCACCTTTAGCTTCTTGTCGCAGAGCTCCGTAACGGGCTTCTCGAACATCTCCGACAAAGCCTCAACAGCCATCTCAAGATCCTTTTGGTTGTCTTCGAAGATCTCGGTCAGGTTGTTCCGCGCCAGGTAGAAGGCAAAGGCGTATGTCCACTTAAGAGTTTGCCGGCAGGTCTGAAGAGTCTGTGAAGCTTGGTTGAGGTACTGCACCTCGATCCACGACATGCCCGAGGCAGTCTGGAGCTGCACCATCTTCTTTTCCGTCTTGTGGTATATGTCCTTGTCTAGTTTGGCGGACTGCTCATGATTGGCGTAGCGATTGTAGTAGTGCAGATACCGCTCCAGTGAGATGCGCGACTTGGCTTGCGCATCACGAGCCTCGGTACCACTCTTCTCCTCGAAACGGTTGCAATTGTACCAACTGGTTCCGTGCTCTGACCAGAGTCCCATGCACATCCAGCAGAATTCGTGCTTGCACTTGCGGCACGTCATGTGATTACAGCCACCATTCTTCTCGATTGTGGAGTTGCATTTGGGACACTCTTTGGTGTTGGCCGAGATCCAGTTGGCAGTCTCGGAGTCATCGGCGCACTTCTTGAGCCATCTCTTGACAAGCTCGCATGGTGCCGGTTGGTGGTCGTTGAGGATGCAACCGAAGCAAAAGCGGTGGCCGCAACCGCAAGCGACTGTGGGAACGATCCTATCCAGATCCTTCTTCTTGATGCCACACTCGACGGCGTTGGGGCAGTCTGGTGCCGGGCACCACTTAAGTGTGTCCTTGTCCTCCACATATGTCCGGTTCAGCAGTTCGTTGTACCGTGAGTTGAGATCCGAGGCAACGAGCAGGTCCAGGGACTTTGAGTCGATGATGCGGCCGCACCCCTCGGCAGGGCATTGGATACGAGCAGCCTCGCCCTCTTCGCGGATCTTCTGGGTGAGGTAGTGGCGGTAGCAATCAACGCAGTATCGGTGGCCACACTTGAGGGAGAAGGTCTGGAGGCCGTCCTCATCCTCGCAGCAGATGTCGCACATGAAGCCTGGAATAGCCTCGAGTTTGGGCGGGCCGGTGACGTTGGAACCAAGGCCGGCTGCCTCGAGGACTTTATTGGAGCCGTCCATGTAATCTTCGATAAGACGCTCCTTGTTCCATCTGAAATGCCGCAACAATATCGCGACGTCTTCCTTTCGGATATTGAGAATCATGTTGACCTCGTCGATCATGTCATCTTGCTGGCGCTGAATGTCCTTGGGTTCGTATACTTTGAAAGAGATGTCGTAGGCAACCCTCTTCCTTGTGTCCGAGTCTTTGATCATGCCCAGGTCTGCGTCAGGCTCGTCATCGAAGTCATCCTCGTCAAAGTCTGTAGATGAAGCAGAGGGGTCAGCTTATGGTACGGGAGCGGGGTGCCTTCTGGCAGAGAGGGGAGGGGGGAAGTATACCGTCGGGACCAGACATGTCCTCGCCACTGTCATCCTGCATGATCTCGTCCTCGCTCGAAAGAGCCGACATGAAGTCTTCCTCGGAATCCATGCCGTTGCTCGCGGTGGTGAGGGGAGTCGGGGGAGTGACCTGTTTGGCAGCTGAGGCGATCCTCTTCTTCGGCAAGATGTCTTGGGTGTTGGAGGATATCGTCGCCTCAGCAGCCTTTCGCTTCCGCGTGGTGGGAGGAATGGTGCCGACTGCAGATGGAGGCGAGGGAAGCGTTTCCTCTGATGGAAACGACAAGAATTTAACGAGGACGGCGGAAGGTTTATGGCGGGAACGAAGATCAAATCTAGGCACTCGAAAGGGAGGGAGGGGGGTTCGCTGCGTCGTTCGCGGGGTGGGAGTCACTCTGGAGAGGGTGGAGGGGCTTGATAAGTTGCAGGCTGCGATGATCCAAGGCTGAGGCCACAATTAGGTACAAGGAATGGATGGGGTGGGGAGTCGGCCAAGGTCGAGATTGCTACACGTACAGTGAATAGAAGAGGGAAGGCAAGCAGTGAAGTCGGTCGGACCGGCGAGATTAGTCAGAGGGAATGGAAGGGGAAGGACCTCGGTCTGTTGCCTGCGGTGTAGAAGGCGAAGGCGGCGGTTTTTCGGGGAGGGGTGGTGGTTATGGATGTAGAAGTGGGATTCGAATGCCCAAGGTCTGTCTCGCTGGCAGAAGGGTGAGCGAGGGCGGGCAGGCAAGGAGTGTGCGGGATGTGTGGGATGATGAATGGGTGGACTGAATGAGCGGGCGGGAGGAGAGAGAGAGAGTCGGACGGGTTGGCAGATGTAATGACGGAAGTGTTGGTTGCGCTGAGTGCCCGGGAAGAGAGATCGAGTGTGACTTGTGACTTGGTGGACATGCATGCGAAACCCGACGTACCTCGACTGGGGGCCGTTCTCTCGCCCGCTGGTGTCCGGCGGGGCAAGAGAAGGAAAAGAGGGGCCACCACGGTACCAGCACAGGGCGGAGGAGTCGCTGACTGGAAGGAGGGGCTCTCCAGCAAGCACACACACACTATCGACGCTACGTGCCAATGGTATCAATGTACAGTGAAGAAGACATCTACCCTGTTCTCTTGACCTTCCAAGACGTAACCTAGAACCAGGGATGATCGCAGATTCTCAGGGGGCAGGAATGAGATCAGGAGTTTGCTAGGCCACTTGGGATTATGTTTTGCGCTTTCTACTACGGATACGCTTTCTGCCCTTCGTAAGAGGTTTGGTTATACCGGGCAGAAATTAAGGAGGACGGGCGGCAAGGCATAGATGGCGCAGCACGGCACAGCACAGCACCAGCACGGAGCAGAGCTTCGCAAAAAGCTCCGGTCTTGGGCCAATTTCCGTTGCAACTGAGAGCGCCCCCCCCTCCTCTCCCCGTGCCAGCGTCTTTGCAAAGTGCTGCGCCAGTGGCCGTGTCCGACAACGAGCAGGTGACTGACTCCATGGCCCTTGCGGCCTGGTTCTCTACCCTTGTTCTGGGCTCTGGCTGGTGGTGTTTGTCTGTCTGTTTGCTCACCCGGACTTGGGCCAAGGGTGGGTTGGGTGTCGTGAGTTGATCTGGTGCATGACCCTGGGCCTGGGCGGCGGCTCACACGCCTGCCCTGAGCGCCACTCGCTGTTGCCGCCTTCCACGCCTCGCCCGATAAGCAGGGCGGGGGTCTGTCGGGCATTCCTCGGTCTAGTGCAGTCTTTCCTTAGTCACCAGTGCTTATCGATACACCGCCATGCCTCGTCCCGTGCCACTGCTACCCGTACCTTTACCATCATCATTTCGCCCCTGCATTTGTCAGGTTGCCAGGCTTCTAGGCGGGAGCGGCCCGGCACCAAGTGGCTCCGATGTCGCCGGTCGGAGGAGGTTGTTGGGATACGTACCCACAAATATCCCGTTCGGCCACCTGCGCCAGCAAGCTTTCATCCCGTCCGAACCACGAGGCCGGTCCATTCTTTCTCTGGAGCTGATGGGTGCTCTGAAAATGATGTTTGCAAACGTGATATCCATCCTGGTGATCAATGAGTGGTTCGGTGCCCCTCCTAGAATGATGCTCTGCGAGCTTTAGGTTTGCGCCAAATAACTCTGGTATATTTGATTTTACTCCATATCTCGGTGTACGGCTTTACCTCATCCTACATCCTATTCATGCCTTCTTACATGGCTACCAACTCAAACATCTGCCTAGCTGTTTATCCGAGCTGCTTAAAGGCGACAACTCCATCTTAGCCCAGGACCGTGTCGGCCAAGGAGACTGGCAAAACTCGTTAGCCCCATGCGCTCGTCAAACATGTGTTGGAACAGATCTCACCCTTGGTGCCAATGTTGTCGGGCTCGACGTGGGCCTCCTTGACCTTGCCGTTCTCGATAACAAGGGTGTAACGCTTGCTGCGGTCGTTGCCGAAGATGGCTTTGCTGTCGAAGTCGACCTCGAGCGCCTTGGTGAACTCGCCGGCGGGGTCGCCCAGGAATCGGATCTGTCGCCGCGTCAGCTACCCATTGTTCATTCGACAAACCCCATCAACAGTGGCTCAACGTACGCCAGTCTGGTTAGCGGGGTCCAATTGATCACCCCAGGCCTTCATCCTGTTGAGCCGTCAGCATCGTGAGTCTCCGTCGCGTGCAATCCATCGAGAGCAACCTACACAAAGGGGTCGTTGACGGAGACGACAAAGACGGCGCCCTGCTCCTTGAGCTTGGGGTGGTTGATGTACGAGGGGATGTGGCTCGACGAACACGCGGGCGAGAAGGCGGCGGGGACACCGATGATGAGGCCGTTGGTGACCTTGGCGAACTCGTCGGCGAGGTTGACCTTGTTGCCGGGCGAGTTCTCCACGAGTACGTCGAGGTCGGGCACGGCATCGCCCGTCTTCACGAAGGCGCGGGGCGTCGAGTGGAAAGCCCTGGCAGGGACGGCTGGGCGTGCGAGGGCGACTCTTCTTGCTGCGAACCGGAAAGCCATTGTGGTCGATTGTGATGGGTATCGAAGAAGGAAGTGGTTGTGCGAATCAATTCACGTCGTTGGGAATTCGCGATGGTGACAGGAAAAAGGAGTACGATGGTCGGATGGATGGTTTTTTCCGTTTTGATGGGGGACCAGGCGGCTGGGGAAGGAAGCTTGGGGGGGAGCTCACTCGAGCTGAAAGCTTAGGAGGGGCGCGCGCGCGCCAGCTCACCAGTTGAGAGATTCGCTTGGCTGACCTCGCAATTTATTAATGACATCAGACTAGCGTTTCTAGGCACAACTGAGACTAAACGACCCCTGTGCCTCCTGTGAACCAATGCAACGACCCCCCCTTCCCCCGTTTCCACGCCTGCAGCATTTCGAAGCAGACTTGCAAGGTTATCACATGGGTAGATAGCATACTACCTCCCTCACGCACACCACAACAACCCGAGCAAGCCTCCCCTTTCTTTTTTCAACCCTGAATCACCATCTCTCGAAATCCACCTTCTCCTATTCACTGCATCACGGCTTGGGCGCACACGTCGATTGGACATTTCGTCATACTCTAGGCGTTGGGGTATCATTGATTAACGAGGGCAGCTCAAGCCTTGCGCCCTCGTGTCGCTATATCTTCATCACCGTCCATTATTCCCGCCATTCGACCCGATGCCATCATTCACCAACCCTCAATTCCTGCCTCAAACTCCCATCAGCAGCTGGTTCGCCGACACTGTACCTCTTGGATGCAAGACTGCCCGTTGTTAGCGTCGAAACCCGGGGAGGAAAGGGTGTCTATCAGGAAACAAACCTCCAAGTCAAATTCCCGGTACAAATCGTCTTGAGCGTTGCAGCTATCTGTCGTGTTGTGTCGGCGTCCGCCTGGCTCTGGTTGATCAGCCTGCGTTCGCAGACGTCGAACTGTCTGACTGCCTTCTCGATTTCATCGACAACCTCTGCAACGACTGCCTCCAGATCACCATCTGGGTTGTTCCAGAAGCGGACCGGCACGGCGCTGAGAGTTCGCCTTTTACGCTGCACAAGTGTCAGTCGTCGCCAACGTACGCAAGATGAGGGGGGGTTCCTACTAGCTCTTTCCGCAAGGACAACAGGTCGTTCGTCCTATTACACAACCGTCAGCTTCTTATCCACATCAGTCCGAGATTTCTGGGCGACGAACAGGCCAACAACAATGGCGACCGACTGCAACATCATCTTGAATGGATGAGAATTGAAGACGATCGACGGCCATTCCAGGCCTGAGGCGAACCTTGTCCCCGTCAGCACAGCTTCGTCTCATGGCCACATCATCTTGACACTCACTCTGCTAAAGCGCAAAGAGGGCCTGTGCCCGCCGTCTTCTTACGAAGCATCTCATACTTGAGGTCCGTCGGCACCTCACCACTGTCGATATAGCGCATCTCCTGGACTGTTGAGTCGATATACTCAAAGAGGCTGACCTTTAACTTCCGTCGCTGATCTGGAATGGCGTGTTAGCTTGCAGCCGCCGCGCCTTCGGACCCGCTCGCCCGTACTCACCCTTGTCGTACTGCTGGCATATCATCTTCGCAACCGGCTGGAAGTCCGAGATGACGGGTGTCGTCGCCGGCTCCCTGGGCCCCTCTGAGAGTTGGAGGTACTGCGCAATGTACTCTTTGGCGTTGCTGCGGAATTCCTTCGCCTTGGCTTGGCTTTCATCCTCCAGGGCCTCGATGTAGTCATCGAGCCTACCCTGCCAGAGGACCATCAACGTCAAGGTGCCGAGCTTTCCTTTCGACACGTCTGGCCAGAAACTGTTTGCTCCGCTGTCAGAACGAGCTGCTCAACCGGCCTTTTTATCTCTTTTTATGTTTTACGAAAGCGAAACTTACCTGGACGCAAGTAACGTCGGGTCAGCCTCCCTGACGTTCGCTACATCTTGTGGAGGAGCACCACTGCAGGACGGTATCAGTACGACGAAACACCTCGCAAAGAGCCAAGACAACTCACTTCTTCTCCAGAAGGCCGTCGATCAACGCCTCAATGTCGGGGGCATGGACGTTTCTCCCGGAAGGCCAATGGCTGAGCATCCGGCGCAGGTCAGGGATGACTATCACCCGGCCGTCGAGCTGACTCGCCAGTTGGGCGCTCTCGGTTTGCGTCACCACCATCTCTCACATTCAGTCACCTTGCTATCAGCCAAAGAAGATCTTTCAGAAATCAAGTTCTTTATTTCTCAAAGATGGCAAATCTGGTAGTGGGGGGTGCGGATGGAAGGGCGTGTTTGCGTTTCGTTTTGAAAAGGCCGTGTGCGCGTGGTAGCTGTGGGTGGAGACGCTACGAGATTGAGTCAATGCTGCCCAAGAAATGGGTGGGTAGCTTGATATAGGAAATCGAAAGAGTGCGCCTTAATCACTTACCCATCTGATTTATGCAAGTGAATCCATGACAGGCCCCCAGAGCCAGCCCCCCTGAATCGATCTTCGAGGGTCGACATTCATCCGACTTCTTTGGGCGGGGCGCGGGGTCACCCGCGCGTGGTGGTGGGATTTAGCATGGGTTTGGGAGCTGTCAATCACTCAATGAAGGTTTGAAACGGGCTCACTTGCCCGGGCAGTACTGGCCCGGTAATCGTTGGTGGGTTACGGGGGATGCTACCTACCATGATAACTTGGCAAACACACGTCCATACTCCGGGATTGGGCGGTACGTGGGTTAGGCGTTATCGCAAGAAAAGCCGGGATGCGGCATCAGAGCGGCATCCATGTATCCGGCCCACAAAGAAAGCAATCCCAACTATCAAAACCAGGTCAAAGTTTGAAACAAGTTGGCCATCCACATCCTGTGGCAACACCACGCTGTCTATCTCTGAATAAATCCATCCTTATCGCGCACCTGTTTCCATAGTGTTTTAACGCGGAGCTTTCTTTGGCACGTTTGAGACCTGTGCGATAAGCCTGGGAGAGACAGGCGCAGCGGTTTTTGTAACAGCCTGCGAGTGGACTCAAAGGGGAAGACTTGTCCATATATATACTCTTGGGAAGTTGACAAGAGGCCACCATTCACTCATTGTGCGAGAATGCGTGAAGCCGAGGAGCGGTTTGTCACTAACCCTGGCATAAACCAATAACATTCCTCATTATCTTCATGCTTTTTTGTATCCTGAGTCACAGATAATGACTCCTCAAAGGTTACTGGTAGCAAAAGGTGACGCAGCCCTTGACACTTCCACTCAGCTTCAATGCCGTTGCGGGTGAATCGCTATTTCGGTCGACTATTGCCAATCAAAATACAGTGATCAGACGCATCGATCTTCACTATTTGCAAAGTGTCTCCCAAGCCTCGCAGCTGATTAAGGGCGTCGACGGGAGTCCTAGGGCATTTACTAACGGCTCAGCGTCCTCGCCGACCCACACCATTCAGTAGAGATCGCCTGTTACGAGCCATATATCTGACTCAGGTGCCTCTTCACGCAAAAACACTTTCTATCCCACTAGCTGGGGTGTATTCTAATCTAGACCAGCCGATTTGTCTTCCGAGTTACATTGAGCACAAATCAGACAACACCTGTCCGGTTTTGAGGACCAGCGTTTTGAGGAAATCTGTGCTCGGAAACCTGTTGATCGTATTTCCAATTATCATCTGATAATATACATATATATAGAACCGCAACACTCGTCCTCTGCTGAACACGTGCAGGTTCCAGGAATCTATGACTAAAGGTCGTTCGCAGAGAGTTGGATCACTTCTTAGTCGATGAAGGATTGCGAGCTGGCAGAAACTTCTATTTGACAAGCTCTTCAAACCAACCTTGGTATCTCTGAGCATAGAATGATAATAATCCACCCGGGCATCTCAAGTCTTTCACCCCGCGCGCGGCACCGACAAACAACCACCCATCGTTGCATGGGTTTTCCCCGACCTGGTATTGTTGCCCAGTTGCCTGGATAGTCTACCTACACAATCATATATCTGAGCAATTTTGCTATCGTGCTTCACCGTTTCGCGCGCATTCGAGCCCTGGATACGCCGCTACTCCTAAGTAGCTTTGGCAACTCACAGACAGCACGGAGGCTTAAACCCTCCGTCTCCTTCTCCGTCTATCCTCCAACTCCTCTAAGTAGCACTGACTTGACTGTGATTACTCGCACGAAGAACCCAGAGACGAAGGGTGATCCCCGGGCCAGTCATTGCCACTCCACTGTACAGCTTCAGTGTCCTAATTCCACCAGCTGTAGAGAAGTTCGTCTCGTCTCTTGGGAACCCCACGCATCACCGTCTTGGGCCCTCGTCGTTGAGTTATCATGCCTCTTACAGTTGGAGTGAAACCCCCATCAAGGATCTCGATATGTATTCTAGAACAAGTGAGGCAACGAACAGGACCGAGCTTATCCCACAGACTGGTGAAGAGCCTCGGTCCTTGATGGATTCGCCATGGTGCCGGGGGATCGCAGGATGAGTGAGCGCTTTTATGTCGAAACACTGAAGGCTCCAAGGCCTGCGGAGGAAGGAGGACAGTTTCTGCGTCTGTGTTATATCTATCAAGACATAATCAGTATAAAAAACCTTATAATGCCATCAAAGCAACACGCCAATGTGCGAACAAGCCAGGCTCTCTCTTGAACTTTCCGCTGCACACATTTTCACCCATCACCAGTTGCCCATCTGCCGTCCACTGTCCCAGCGAGCCTCCTAGACATCGCCGTTTCTTCTGATTACCCACGGGAGCTTTGGTTGCTCACAATATAGAGCTCCGGTAGGCTGGTTTATAATAAGTTGGCAACTACGACTCCAGAAGCACGACAGCATTTCCTCGGTCCAGATTTCTGCCACAGGATCAAATCGGCTCCAAGTGCCACAAGAAGTGGGCAAAACTGACATGATCCCAAGGGCCGCGGTGTCTGTATCATCGAGACACTCGGCTCCGTCTTCTCCAAAGGAACAGATCCCCGTAGGTTTCTTCCATATCCCACAGCAGGTTGCGCGGCTCGAGAACGAAACTGCTCGTTCTTCTCCAACAGGAAAAGAGCAGGCACAACACAAAAGGGTGAAACCCCCACCAACACTGTTGGAGCGGGGTCCCCGTTCAGACAGAGGGTTGCTTAACGGCCAAACATCGCCTTCGTTGCCTGTCCTTAGACGAACAAGTACAGCCCTCTCGTGTACATGGTAGAGGACGGGCAGACAGCTTCCGCCATTCGGAGGCGCAAGAGCCATGAATGGAAGAGAGAAGCCACGAGGCAGCGCAGCCCTGGGTCCTGGTCCCACCTCGTCCCAACTGTCGACTTTGGCAACGCTCAAGGCCCTTGCAACTCTTAACGTGCGGCTTCCAACTGAACGAAGCAGACACCAACTGGAAGCCACATAGGTCGTCTGCTGACAGAGAAACCGAGGCATGGGGCTCTATCTTGACGTCCAGAACAACGAGAGAGAGGGGAGAGGGGAGGGGGTCCGTGGCTGACGTTGGTATCGCATTGGGACCAAACAAGAAAAGGAGAAAAAAGCAAATCTGCACATCCCAAGATTCGTGTCAGCGAAGCACGTTCAACTCCTTCTAGATGAACACACTGACACCCCAAGGGAGACGAGAGAGCTACATGGAAGGAGATCCATACGACCAGGCTCTTCACCCCGTGTCTCAAACAAATCGATATCACGAGAGCAACTGGGCTCGACGGAAGCAGAGCTCGAGGACTCGCATGACTCTTGGTCATTACACCAGACCGAAACGCCAACGCTTCCCCACCCTCCTTTCTTCTTGGCCTCGCGATTGCGTCGAACCCGGGATACCCCATGGCCAACCAAGCCTACGTCTGTCTGTCTCTTGCCGCTCCAGCCCGCCCCTTTCAAACAGGAAGCAGGAGAAAGAAAGAAAAAAAACCCCCAGATCAATCTTGACAGAAACGCACACAGGACATCAGAACCCTAGAGCATCTGTTTCGAAAGCCGACGTGTACCGAGACCGTCCACGCTCTCCGCCGACGCCAGGTCTCAAGGCCTCAAGCCCCCCCCCCCCCCGTCTTTCGAATCAAGCTTTGGCGAGCCGACTCGGACTTCGGTCGGACCAGAAGACCGGCGGTCTCTGTATGGTGCCTGTGACCGGTATCCAAGTCATAGACATCGTTTGGATCTGGCCCATTCAGCTGCCGCAGGGATCTTGTTCTTGAACAGAGATGCCCGTCGAGATGGTACTCCCCTGGCCCTGTCTCGGTCTGTCTTTGATCCTGTGGAACAACATCGTGTCGCCGGTGCTTCCCTGGAGCCATCCCGTCATGCCCTGGTTGAGAAACGCTGGAGGTAGGAAGAAAGGTGCTTTTGATTGGGCACCCACTTGCCAGTCGTTTTGCGCGAAGTAGTCTACGATGAGCCACTGGAGAGAGAATAAGAAGAAGAAAAAGAAGAAGAAAATGAAGAAGAAAAAGAAGAAGAAAAAGAAGAAGAGGAAGAACCAAAGAGCCAAGTAACATCAAACTAACATGAGGGAGAGGAAGCAAAGATCGCGCCAACTTTACAAGCCAAAGCAACCAGTGTTCCGCTGTACCCCGTCTCGATGTTTGGACTGTCACCTGGACCGAACCAATCTGGCCGATCAGCCTGAGGTCCTGGCACACACGTAACAGAGATCGCGATCATCGTCATTTCAACATCGTTGCTCGTCTTGACGAGCCCGCCCGGGCGGACCGCCAAGTCGGCTCTCCTCCACCAGTTCTTCGACGCGCCCGCAGGTGTGGGAGCTAGCGACGACCTCTCCACTACGGTAAACGGTGACCAAGCCAGGGAGATGCAGTGGTGCGGGTGAGATCTACAACGCCTTGAACGCCCCCGTTCTCCACTAGGAACATCTGAAGTGCGAGTTTTTCTTCTTGACAGAGGCACCGAAAGGGCTGCAGAACCCCGGGTTTGCCTGCGTGAGCTGGAGGACCTGACCCCCAGCCACCTCACGTTGATTTATCACAGGTCACATTGATTGCCCGTCAAAGCGCGAGACGCAGCTCTCTCTATTCCCATGACCATGACCTGATGTGATGCGAGCGACAAGGTCTTATTCTACAGTACTGAGTATGAGCGGTGTAAGACGCAACCTGGCCAACAACAGACGCAGGATCGGCCGCGGAGATTAAGGGAGGCCCCTCCTGCAGGGTCCTCGGAACGCGGACAGTGACAGCTGTCGGCGAGAGCTTTGACGTCGGACACCTGCAGGATGTGTACTACCAGGGTGTAGCGTTTTCTGTATTGCCGTGTTCTGTCTCATAAGAGGGAAATGTCGTGTAACTCTGGCAAGCAGGTCCTGAAACATACCGATAGCCTCGTCCGACATCAACAAAAGGTCGTCTCGTTCCGAGTGCACAGGAAATGATGTGATGTCCTAGCACAAGCCAAGGACACGAGTCTGCTGGGCAAAGACGAATTGTTCTTGCTGCAAACCACTCCATAGAGAGAGAGAGAGGGAGAGAGAGAGAGAAAAGACTCACCCGGCACCTTTGACATGATCGAATCGGACCGTGATACCTAATACAGCATAAGTTTCCCTCAGCCTTGCGTGGCTATCAGTAGCCATGTTGACACGGACCCCAAAGATATCCGTTGGCGATATGAGCGCCATTCGGGCGATAAGGTGTCATGGACAGCAGCATCGCGATGGCCCAACCTAGATGGGTGCGCGCGACACTCTGCGAGAGGCTCGGATGAGATATCGCTCGTTTCACTCTGGGAATGCCGTGTGGTAGTCATCGATCGGCGGCGCAGAATCTCGATTCAGTGATGTGATTCGTGTCGTATGGGCGGATGCTGCCCATTTCCTTGATTCGCACAAACTGCATCGCAGGCGCAGAAGATCATCGCCAAGGGCGCGGCCGAACTCGCTTCAATTGGCCCATTAACGATGACATATTCGTCAGCGTAGGCATCCCAGGGCTTTCAGGGCGGGCTGCTATCTTCGGGTGCCATGGGTGTGTCTGCCCCCTTGACGTGTCCAAGAGGCTAAAGGACAGGGGTTACAGGATCTCGCGGCATTGCAGTGAGAACGGAGGCCGTTGGAGATGGCGTAGCTGGGCTGGGAGAGAGAACGGACCGGATCTTGGGCCAATATCGAGCAGAAACCTTGTTTTCTGTCTACCAGCACATATAAAATTAGAAAGAAAGAACAAAGAAGGGGAAAAAAACATCTGTTTGTGACCAAATGACAGTGGAAGCGGGCCGCTAAGCCGGTGTTGAAAATAGCAGTGGCGGCAGCGACGACAAGCCCATGGAGGTGACGGAGGTCCAGCCCATCCCACAGCTTAGTTCCTTTGAATGGGCCCGCCGCGCTCCAAGCCAAAGAGAAGATGTTGCGTGCGAGGTGTTACGCGACGCGTACTCTATCCAAGGTACACAGTAATTAGTGTGCTTCTTCCACACAGCACGCGCAGGCGGAGCTGGGCAGAAAGGGCGGTGGTGGGTGTGTTGAGAGTCGGTGGAGCCGGTTTTGAATTCGTCGCCCGCGGCGTGTCTAGTCTCTTGGACTCTTTCGGGGACGGGCCAAAGTCCTGTTTGGGACAAGGCCAGGAACAAGCCGAGCTGAGGCTAGGGACTGCTGCAACTGCTAGGGCGGGTGATCCTTATGAAATCGCATCCTATCCTTCCACGTGTCGTGGGCATGGGGAGATTAGAGAGCATGGACCAGCCCAGGGCAGTGCAGGGAGGGGAGGGGAGGCTTCGGTTCCGCTACACGCGTCGTCGCTTTGCTTGCTTGGCTTTGTTCTTTTCTCGGCTTCTTTGGGAGCGCGGTTTGGTACGACAAACGTCAAGAGAAAGCCACATTGTAATGGCGTTGTAATCAGCCCCCAAAGTCATTGGCAAACCCATCATTTCGCCGGTGGCTGTGAGACCCCTTTTCTTTTTTTTACGCCAGCAGCGCGCGGGCAGGTTGCCAGTATGAACTACCATGACCCGGATCCTGAGGTTGACCGTCGGCCATCTGCGTATGGCTTGTGATGCCATGTTGACAAACATCATGCCAGACTAACGCATTCCCTGGCATCCGAGCCCATGGATTGATTTCCTAGTTCAGTGAGACAGGAGATCGATGGGCTTTACCAGGTCAACGGTAATCAAGACGTGGGATGCTTGACGGATGGCACAACTGAGTTAAGCCAGGTGACTGATAGCAGGCCCCAGAAGTATGGCTACCTGACCACCGGCTCCGAGACGAGATCCGGATGCAGGCAATGTGCTTCCCGAACCACGAGTGTGTGTGTTGGGGAGTCCTCCAATAACACGTACGGGCCGCTGTAAGGGCCGCCGGGAAGCCCCTTGCACGATTTCTGGTATGCCTTGCTCCAGCATGTGAAATGATTTGGGTTTGTTCTCGTTGGCATGTCGGTGCCCTGTTAAGCGGCGATCTGTCTCCTCCCAGAGCAAACTTCGATTCGTGTTGAGCGTCCGAAACGCATCAGCCCACCGATGTGGTCGGATGTGATGGGCGGATGTTACTGTTGATAAAGGAGGATGACGAGTTCCTGGGTGGCTTGGAACTCCGCAGGGATCGAGGGACCACCACCCTGCATTGTTCGTGCCCGAAGCCGAAAGAGAGCGATCATCTTGGAGTACCGGTAATTGGGTCGAGGATACGGTTTGGAGGGTCCTGCCCGGTAGTTCCTGGATGAGCCGGGGCACCCGCCCGCGCCGACAAAAGATTCTTGGGTCATAGAGGTCTCCGTACAGAGTAGGTAAGCTTTCCCCCTTTCCGCATCCCGCTCAACCGCTCTCTCAAAAGGCATGTGGGCCTCCCCGATCCGGCCAAGCGTGGCCGACTCCCGGCTTTGGTCTCTGTGTTAGACTGAGATTGTCAAAGTTAAACTGACCGTGACAGAGGGCATACGGATACTCAGAGAGGAATGGGAAGCGCGGCGTTTTCTGACATGCCGCTGTTTGTCGTTAACTAAGGCACCAACCCTTTACGAACTCACGGGCCGCCGGCCAACTCGCCTATGGCTCGGTTGGTCAGCCGGTCAGATCTGGTTCGCATGAACCGTGTCGGCTCATCGTGTTACAGATCCTCCAAAACGGTGAATTAGGCCGGTCTAAAGACGGCAACGCCACTCGTATTCTGCAGTGAAGAACGCCTGCGAGACTAGGAGGGCGTGGTTAGTGTCTGCCGGCAGCATGTCGCTGCACGTTTGAGCATCCGGGTTAGTTTCCTTTTTCCTGTTCGGAGTGTTTTCTTTTCATTTTTTCTTCTTTCTCTTCAGCAGTTGGTGCAACACCTAGACGTTGGCTCGATATGCATACTGTAGCTGGAAAGCAGCCGTTTCAAGCCTCCCTGCGCCTCCTAGGTGCATGAAGGATGGGGCATCATGTTGGTTTCTTCTCTTGTCTGGCTGGTACTTGGGTTCAGGCACCGACGGTAGCAAAGGTGAATTTTCGACCCAAGTGGCCGAAGTCGGCCCATGGCCCATGGCCTCAAGGTTGCATGTTTGGCGGCTCGTCCATCCGTTCTTTTAAAAGAAAAGGAAGCCAGAGGTCCGGTGTCTACCTAGTGCGGCGTGGCATTCCCGAATCCGTGGACAGCGGTTCCTTGAAACTTCTAGAGTTTGTCGCGAAAGAACTATTTTGATCTCCCGTCCACTCTCGGCAATTGTATTTTGCTTCCTGGTAGGCTTCGCCAGAAAGGTAAGGATACCTGGAGGCTCGGATGTAGCTGAATTCTGACGTTGACCCATTCGTTCCCCTTCTCTGCCAGGATGACTCGGTGACGCATTGGCGCACATGTCGCCACCGACAATGCGGCAGGTTAGAAGAAGGCCGCATGACACTATCATCGGCGGTGATGATCTTTCCCGAGAGTTGTTGGTTGACGCTCGAGTCTTGGAAACCGGCCCCTTTTGCCAGTTGTTAGTGGCTCTCTTGATCCGTCGCCTCAGCGGTTATGTGAGCTAGTACGAAAGGCAAGGTGTACAGAGTACAAGACGGTCAGGTCCGGTGTGTTGGGACTCGGGATGTCAAGACGTTGTCTGTTGAATGTTGCTGGCCAAAGTATGAGTGAGTCGTAACCGTCTGCAGCCCTGTTCAGATGCCTCGATAGCAGCACACGACACACGAGAATAATGGCTCACTCAGGTGGGCGAGTTGGCGCAAAACAGAGGGGGAAAAGTAAAAAAGCAGAAGGGGGGGGAAGGTGCGCACAGAGTTGTCCGTTCCATTGGGAATGACGAGGCCGATACACTAAAGGGAGAGACGAGTAACGGTTCGAGAGCGAGTGTCTTGAATGACTGGCAAGGGAAATTCCCAGCTAGGCCGAGATGGAGGGACCGAACCCAGGCGAATGGGATTGCGCGGTTAGCGTGCGAGATTAGCCCAGCCCGCCTCCATCGTGTCACGTTGCCGACAGGTAGCTGCACGTATCTCAGCTAGGCGGCATTTGTGTGCCTCTACAGGAAATTCGGTGCTTAGCCGCAAGAGGCAAACGGCCTGATGCCCTGGTGGTGATGGTGGTGGTGGGTTGACATGCGCGGATGGTCAGGACAGAGGAGAGAATGCTCTGCTGCAGCAGCAGCAGCGACAAAGGCAATTGCTGTGCTGGCCATGGCCGTGGCCGTGGCCGGGATTTGATGACTGAGAAGCAAAGCAGAGGAGAGCAGAGGCTGAATGTCTGATATAATCAACATCAACATCAATAACAGCAACATCAATATGTCTCTCTCTTCCTGCTTCACTCCCCCCGGCGGCCGTTCGGTCCCTGTTCTTGGCTTGGCTTCCCCTGCCGGCGGCGTTGGGCCCTGGTGACCTACCTACTAGGTATGTAGGTCAGCACGCAGTAGTGTACTTTGTGCCAAACTAGGTAGGTACCTAGGTAAGTGGATGGATACCCGGTGTGGTGGAGGTACGTACCTCCGGATGAAGAGTTCGAGGTGAGCAGAAGGTGCGACTGTGGGATGGGTGGATAATCCCGTCACTGAAGCGGAGAACAGGTGCAGGAAGATGCAGGTGCAGCGTGACGACCCTCTTTCTTCTCTGCAGTAGCGCAGTCATGCCCGGCGTGGTCGCAGCAAGAGCAGCAGCAACAGCATTATGAGCAGGAGAGATGGAACCCCTGCAGAATTCTCAAACACATTTCTGGCGTTGCAGCAGGGCAGGACCAGTCATCGTCGTCCCGTCTCACGCACTTGCATCCATCCATCTTTCCATGCACAGCGGTCGGTCAAGGCGTCATTCTGGAATTCCGGCCCAAAGTACACACGGACGAGCGCCCATGACTTGCCTACCTACTATTACTACCTACGATTTCCATGCACGTAGCGGATGTGCGTAGCAGACGACGAGAATTCCATCACCGTTCCCTTATTCCGCATGCTGGCTCGACACGGTCCGAGGCACCCCCCTCCTCCCTAGGTAGCGACCGGTACGCAAGAATTCGGTTCCGACTCATCGCTTAGGAGGACAGCATGATGGATGGATGACCGGCCTGGATGGACGTTACATGGACTACTGTCTACATGCCCATTTCCAAGACACCGCAAGAGACATGTTCGGTTGGAAGACACGTCCGCCGCCCTGATTCCGCACACTCGAGCCACTTGCATGAACCGCCTGGGTTGCCAAAGAAACCGCCCTGCCGCCCTTGCGGGCTTGGGCATTTGCTCCTGTCTTGGCCAGATGTCGGGATTGAAAATCCAGAGGAACGGTTAGATGAAGCAAGCCGGTACTTCTACCAAGATGACGCTGCCCGCCCGCGAACGCCGTTGGCCGTTGGCCGTTGGGCAGCAGCGGAAGGCAGTGGCGACGATGCCTCTCCATCAACGCTTTATTAGCCAGCTTATCCGTCTTTGTACTCCGGGCATCTTGGACAGGCGTATACTACTACTCCGTCCGGTACGTACCTGGCTGACATGATCGCTTTTGCCCACATGCCCCCCCTCCCCCATCACCTGAAGCCAGGAACCGCTCTCCTCATCGCACGCACGAGGCAAGGGGCTCGCTCCCCACCCTCCTTCTCATCCCTGCCTGAAGTGACCTTCCACATCCTAGCCCCCACCCTCCACCACTACGCAGTATCCGTATACCTAGGTATTACTACGTATGTACTACTACGACAAACGCGACTACTCACATAATTGTACATCACCTCAACCCATTTCGCGCCGTCGTATCTGCCCCCGTGTTGCTGAGTTTCTTGATGCCCCTATATTCAACGCGCTTTCGCGTTTGGTCAGAATCGGTCTTTGGAAGCAAACACACCTCGACACGTACCTACCAACCAGTGTGACCTGCATATGAGTCTCCCAAACCCCCGGCCAGAGACTCGCGTCTTCCTGGTCCTGGAACCTTCACACCCCGTGGATCCTGCCCGGCGTCCATCCACTTTCCCTCGCCTACCCGTACGTACTATGTACACCACTGAGTACACTAACCTCCACCCTCCAATAATGTCAATCCCGCCATTTCGATGCATCCACCTCTGTCTCCTTCTGACCCCGTACACATACGAATACACGTTCTGCACGGGGAAGCAAGGTGATAGGTAGTACATGAGAGAACCCTCTCGCCATGCCATGAAAGTAGATGATTGATCGCTCCTAGTCCGTGGGTGCCTTGTGCCTGTCCATCTGCTGGTCCTAATCGACCCACCCCCTTTATTCCCAACCCAGCCTAATAAAACTACTTATGTACATCACCTATTCATCCGTACCTTAATTTTCTCTTGCGTCTGCTTTGCTAAGCTATGGTATCTACTGGATCTACCTACCTACTTACCTACCCCCATCTATCTGTACCGACCGTCACCTGCCTGTTCTGTCCGTTCATACCGAGTACGTACCTATTTTATAAGCCTTGTCATCCCTCTCGCTTTTCTATACCACACACACCACAACCCCCCCCCCCCCCCCCCCCCTTTCCCCTCCGCAGTCCGCATTTCCTTCTTGTCCCTCCTTTCGCACGTTCTGAATCGCCGCCTTACGTAGTCCGACCCTCGTTTGTACGTGTGCCTCCCCCTCCTTTCCTTTCGAGGCACCATCCTATCTTTCTGCTGCACTACTTGGGTATACCTTACCCCAGAAGACCCCCATCTTCATTCCACACAGAGCCAGCGCACATTCAACACTCTCCTCACGCGCGCGCACACACACACACACACACACATTCTCTCTCTTCCACTCTCAATAGTCGGCTTGCCTGTGCTCTGGTTTTAGTCCTACTCTCTCCCTTGTTTTTGCTTCCTGCAATTGCCAACAGACTCATCTAGTCACAGTCGCCGGCTTTGCGCCCCCAAGAAAAATCTCAAGGGAATCTCCCTCTTCCTCATACCAACCTGACCCAGAAAAAGAGGGCTCTCGCCACTACCACCACTACCACCAACGCCCCCCCAAAGCAGCACGAGTCCCCGGTTATCTGACTGGATCTGGAACCTCGCCGCGCTCCCAGGCTTGATTTTAATTTAATCACCAGCGCCCACACATTTGCGGCCGCGCCTGCCAAAGCTAAAACAGCGCCCTGGTTTTTCGCCGCGCCCTATCACGTCCGTCAAATACGATATCCTTCGGCCTGCCCCCCGCCCTCCGACGAAGCTTCCGCTCGAAACACCACAAAAAAAACCAACCTCACATTCTCGAAGTCTGCCATCTTGGGCTCCCGCTATTCTCTCTCTCTCTCTCTCTTTTCTGAGACCGACTCGTCCACATTCGCAGGCTCTCTTCCATCTCCTCAGGTGGTTCACACCAATCAGTGTTTCGTGGCGTTCGCTGGACGACTAGCAATTGTGCCCGTACACATACAACACACACACACACACACACACACACACACCCCCGTAGCAGCCGTTCACACTCTAACCGAACGAGTTCCCGCACGACACCCACGACTCGCTTCCATTCGGCTCTCCCGTTCGTCGCAGACCTTCCCCCCCATTCTGCCGCACCCCCTCCATCTCCGCCTTGCAGCCACGTCGTGCGAACCGCTCTCCCTTTTCCCCCATCGCGTCGCAGCGGTCCTGTAACGAGAATTTCGGTTTTGGACTCCGATCGGAACCTTCTCAATCAATCCACGCTGGATCCCCCCGAGTCGCCCCGAAACCTGCCCCAACCACAGTTATACCGCATCTCCATCATCAAGCCGCAGACCGATTTATCACCATCAGCCGTCGTAACCTCATCGTAGACGACGTTGAGACCCTATCAGCCACAGGGACTCGCTTGGGCGACCCTCAACATGTCCGTTATGTTACAAACACCTTCCCGAGCTTCGACCGCTTCCTCCTCGTCCTTCCAACCCCTTTCCCGCCAAAACACCATGTCCTCTTACGATGGATCACGGTCCGCCCGCCAATCGAAGCGGTACTCCATGTCCGCCCTGTACATGTCCATGTCAGCGAACGAGACTGACCTGGAGATTGAGGATGATCTGGCCAAAGGTATGCAAAGCCGCCCTCTCAGTGACTTGACTATCGCCCGCTAACCCATGTTTCACAGCCCAAAAAATCCTTCGCGAGTTGAAGTCCAAGATCTCCTCTCAGTCAAAGAAGAACTTCGTCCTCGAAAAAGACGTGCGATACCTCGATTCCCGAATCGCTCTTCTCATCCAGAACCGCATGGCGTTGGAAGAACAGAACGAGGTCGCTAGCCACCTTGAAGACGCCACAGATATGCAAGAGGGCGCGTTCCCCAACGACGACAAGACGCAGAAGTACGGCAATCTGATGTTCTTGCTGCAGTCCGAGCCAAGACACATTGCGCACTTGTGCCGATTGGTCTCCATGTCAGAGATCGACTCTCTGCTCCAAACTGTCATGTTTACCATCTACGGAAACCAGTACGAGAGTCGCGAAGAGCATCTGCTCTTGACGATGTTCCAGGTTCGTCGTTCGGAAAGTCCATCGTGCAAGACCCCGCGCTAATCTGGACCATCAGTCTGTTCTCACGTACCAGTTCGACAACACCCCCGAGTACTCGTCCCTCCTGCGCGCCAACACCCCAGTTTCGCGGATGATGACGACGTACACGCGCAGAGGACCGGGTCAGAGTTTCCTCAAGTCGGTCCTGGCTGATAGAATCAACAGTCTGATCGAGTTGAAGGATCTCGACCTGGAGATCAACCCCCTCAAAGTTTACGAACGCATGATTGAACAGATTGAGGAGGATACCGGCACCCTCCCCCCTTCGCTGCCGAAAGGCATCACGGCTGAACAGGCCGCCGAGAATCCGCAGGTCCAGGCCATTATTGAGCCGCGTCTGACGATGCTTACCGAGATTGCTAACGGCTTTCTGACGACCATCATTGACGGCCTCGAGGAGGCTCCTTACGGCATTCGGTGGATTTGCAAACAGATCCGCAGCCTGACAAAGCGCAAGTATCCTGATGCTAACGACCAGGTTATTTGCACTCTGATCGGCGGCTTTTTCTTCTTGCGATTCATCAACCCCGCCATCGTCACACCAAAGTCTTATATGCTCATCGACGGTCAGCCGGCCGAGCGGCCGAGAAGAACCCTGACATTGATTGCAAAAATGCTGCAGAACTTGGCCAACAAGCCCTCGTACGCCAAGGAGCCGTACATGGCTAAGCTGCAGCCATTCATTCAACAGAACAAGGAGCGCATCAACAAGTTCATGCTCGACCTGTGCGAGGTCGGAGATTTTTACGAGAGCCTGGAGATGGACAACTACGTCGCTCTTTCGAAGAAGGACCTGGAGCTTTCGATCACGTTGAACGAAATCTACGCCATGCATGCTCTGATTGAGAAGCACAACAAAGAGCTCTGCAAGGACGACAACTCGCACCTAGGCATCATCATGTCGGAACTTGGCGGCGCACCCCCGCAGGTTCCCCGCAAGGAGAACCGCGTCATCAACCTTCCCCTCTTCAGCAGGTGGGAGACGGCAATTGACGACCTGACTGCGGCGCTCGACATCACGCAAGAGGAAGTGTACTTTATGGAAGCCAAGTCCGTCTTCGTGCAGATCATGCGGTCGATCCCGAACAACAGCAGTGTCGCGCGGCGACCCTTGCGACTGGAAAGGGTCGCTGACGCGGCGGCTACGAGCCGAAACGACGCGGTCATGGTTCGCAAAGGTATCAGGGCCATGGAGTTGCTGTCCCAACTGCAGGAACTGAAGGTGCTCGATAAGAACGACCAGTTTGGGCTGCTGCGTGATGAGGTGGAGCAGGAACTGCAACATCTTGGGTCTCTCAAGGATGGTGTCATACAGGAGACGGGCAAGTTGGAGGAGGTCTACAAGACTATCCGCGACCACAACACATATCTCGTGGGCCAACTGGAGACGTACAAGAGCTACCTCCATAACGTGCGGTCCCAGAGTGAGGGAACGAAGCGGAAGCAGCAGAAGCAGCAGGTCCTCGGGCCCTACAAGTTCACCCACCAGCAACTGGAAAAGGAGGGTGTCATCCAGAAGAGCAACGTTCCGGATAACCGGAGAGCCAACATCTACTTCAACTTTACGAGCCCCCTGCCGGGAACCTTTGTTATTTCTCTCCACTACAAGGGTAAGCCGACGCGATGACGCAAGGGCATACACATTTGGCTAACTATAATGCAGGACGGAATCGTGGTCTACTCGAGTTGGACCTCAAGCTTGACGACTTGCTTGAGATGCAAAAGGATGGTCAGGATGACTTGGACCTTGAATACGTCCAGTTCAACGTGACCAAGGTTCTAACTCTGTTGAACAAGCGATTCGCAAGAAAGAAGGGGTGGTAAACGCCAGCACACGGGTCTCCCAACTTTCGACTGTACAACCTTCTTTCCCGGAGATACCCTCAACTGGCTTTTCATGGAATTAGGCGTTCTCGGCATCTTCTTTGAAACCTGATACCACGACGTTTTCGTCTCCGTCGTCGCATCGCCCTCGACTTTCCGCACTACTAGCATCTGTATCCATCAATGCTTCTTTACTCACTCTTCCAGCCCGATTCTATAAACGTACTCTCGCCACGGCTGCCTCTAATTCGCTTCGTTACGATCTCATTCGGTATCCTTTACGCACACTGGCGTTCTACACCTGTCTCTTTTGCATTCGCCTGGGTCTTTTTTATCTTCTTCTGCGATTACGTCTGAGCGACAAAATCTGGACTAGGTCGCGTATAAGACTCTACAACCGTGGATATGGGAGCTTGGGTTTTCCTTTCGGCTTTTCGTCTTGCACCGTACAGCCGAATCGACGGTCCGGCTTGGAGGCTTTCTCACGATATACCTGCTACGTCTTTTTAATTGCCCTCGTGTGTGTGGCCGAAGCCGGGAGGTTCACATGGGTTATGCTTCATGTTGCAGGTCTTGGTCTGTGTTGCAGTCTTGTGTTTTTTTCTTCATTTTACTAGTCCACGTCTTGATGCGCGATGACGGCGCAGGTGTGTTCGGCTGGTCCGGGTGCTCTATTGTATGTCCCTTATTTTTTCCAGTTTACTTCATGTCTGAACGATACGGTAGAAAAGAGGGACGACAAGAAATGGTATGAAGTGGATGATTCTCATCTTTCGACTCTTTGCCCTCGTTGCCCCCCCCCCTTTGTGATGACAGCGTCGTATACATGGTCTTTGTGCTGTGACTATTTGCTCATCAGTGATAGACTTAGTTTTTTGGGGCAGGAAATTACGCCTCATGTCTGTCATTCGCCTCGTTGCCGAAACTGGCTATTGAGTTTCATCTAATGGCGTGCTGACGGAATTGCCGTGTCTTGAGACGCAAATAAGAATAGATCTGGAATGTTCGGAAACCTTTTGTCCCATCCGATGTTCGGCGGTGGGTAGGCAGGAGGGATATAGGACGTGAGACATCGCCGCGTTGCCCACGACGTGCTTTACCTAGGTAGTGGTGCGTGTGTCGGCGGCGGAGGTTGGCAGTCGACGGCGGGAGCCAGTTGGGGGTGGTGTCTTGAGTTTGGGGCTAGTGTGAACGGGTGGGTAGGTAGGGCGGTGCGTGTCAGTGAGGCCGGCTATTCCGTGTTTTTACTCTGATTTTCAGCGGTGCTGAGCAATCGGGAGATGTAGAGTTTCTGTGGCTGGGTTTGTCTTTTGGTTTTGACTTGCGGTGTGTTACGTATGCGTCTACCGTCCTTGGGCGGGCGGCTGCGGGTGGGGAGGGGTGGATTACGTTTCGTTCGGCCGACGAGGCAAGGCAACGGTACGAAGCAATGGGGATTCGGCAGTTGAAGGTTGAAACATGACGAGAGCCGCTTGCCCGTTCCCTCGGTGAGCTCCCCTCCCCCTTCCCCCCTTCCGAACAGGGGGGTTGACTGTATAGGACGGCGAGCATGACAATGTTGTTTACGGCCGTGGCCTGATTCCTAGGCCGACTCGGGTGCCGAGCCTGGCGTGACTGGGAGAATACGGGGCCGCTGGGATCGACGGCGTCGGATTGGGAGCGGCCGAGATTTTCCCCGTGGCCCGTTTTCCAGACCGCCGGGCCGGGGTCCGAGTCAGGCCTGCACGGGAGAAGACGCGAGCCTCCTCGGCTCCCTTTGTCAGGGTCAACCCCCGTCAAATACGCTCCAAGTTGACGAGCCACCAAAAAAGGAGTAGGTGCCAGGTATATATGATGGCTTGGGGTGGCGGATATCACCGCCCGTGTGAGACAGCCTCTCAAGAAAGTTCCGACTACGGATGGTAAAGTTCGTGCTGCAAACTCTCTTTTGTGGGACCGCAGGGTGTGATTTACTATGCCTCCGAGGTGGGCAGGCAGGCAGGCAGGCAGGCCGGCCAGCCGGCCGTATGCTGACTGTGAGGAGACGAAGGGCGGGTTTTGTCACCGAAAGGTAAACTTTCCCCCCGTAGTTGATCCATCGACCTGCATTGTTCGATCCTGCAGCAAACTCATCCGAGCCTATCAGAAAGGCCTCCGTTATGTAGAACCCCCTTTACCCTAGAGGCGGGAAGATTTTCGTCTGTTACCCGGTGAGGCTGGGAAACACAGTGTAAGCTAGAGGGGGGGGGGATGTTTATTATGGAGTTTATCTGTCGCGGCAGCTATAGACAGGCTCGTCTTACCCCCGTTGGCCAAAGCCTAAACGAAAGAGCCTGGATGAGCCGATCTGGAGAACCCAAATCGTTGGCCCTGGACGGAGTAAGTAAAGAAGGTCGCATCTTAGACCATCATGTACTTATTGGGTTGTGTTTTTGTTCACTGACAAGCAGGCATCTTTTTGTAGTAGTCTAGACTTGCGGGATGGGGGGTATCTCAGAAGAGCAAAACAGGATCCGTTCCACCCAGACATCAGACATGACCGAACACCATGGTATCGCCTTCCTCGCCCGCCTTGCCCCTATATGACTTTGTGCTGCCGTCAAATAGCGACGGTCTCCAACCCAACCACGACCCCAGGCCGGACCTCGCCCCTTCGTGGTGTTTCTCCTGAGCCGGCGGCCGCGGCGGCTGCGGCGGTTTCCGGATCGTAAGCCGCCTCTTCCTGCTCGGCCTGACCTCCGCCGCAGGTATGGCGACCGCCGGCGGAGGCCTGTCCCCGCTCCCGTCGTCCATGAACCGGCGGAACGGCCAGGCGAGGGCGGCGAAGGTGTGCCTCGCGAGCGAGTACCCCGCGCGCGTCTGCAGGAGGATGAGGGCCAGGATGAAGGGCACGCAGACGCAGACCATGGTCACTGCGAACCGCCAGTCATGGGGCGGGATCGTGAACTCTGTAATGCCGAAGACGGACTGTTTGTGTCTGACGTTAGGTTCTGTGGGAGAGACGGATCACAGATGACTGGGATAAATAAATTAAAAAAAAAGGGGGGGGGGGGGGGGAGGTCTACTCACAGTCACAAAAGTCAGGGGGAGAAACACCATGGACCCCAGAGTCAGCACCTTGATGTTGTCGCCCTGCTCGATCGCCCTCCTCGACTCCTTGATCGAGCTCCCGCTGAAGAGCTGGTCCCTCAGGTTCTCAATCTCCTTGCGCGTCGCGGCGTTCTTGGCATGCACCGTCTCCAGGTCCCGGCACGCCCTCTCCAGGTCCGACCGCAGCGGCGCCATCTTTTCCCGGTACACGCCGCCTTCGGGGCTGTCCGGCGACGGGTGCGGCCACAGCGTCTGGTGCCGGCCCTCCCAGAAGTCGTCGGGGAAGGTGTCCCGGTAGGCGGCGAGCATGGCGCGCAGGCCCTCGTTGACGACGCCCAGCGTGTTGTAGGCCCAGAAGTAGCGCCGGATGTAGGTGAAGTGCTTGTCCTCGAAGAGCAGCTTGTCGCGCAGCCGGGCGTCGAACATGAAATCCGTCGGCGGGGTGATGAGCTTGGCGATGCGGGCGTGGAGGGCGAGGTTCCGCTTCGTCGCGTCGCGGTACTCGGTCACCAGGGCGTCCAGGAACGCGTACGGCCCCGAGGGGAAGTTCTTGCGCGCCTCGGCGTCGCCGCCGCGGTGGGTGTGCTCGTCGTCCGGGAAGGACTGGATCGAGAGCAGGTGCCACGGCGCAAAGGTGTCGAAGAGGAAGCCTTCCTGCGGGCCCTCGCGGCGGCGCGTCTGCTTCACGGACTGGCGCGGGGGCCCGGAGAGCGAGAGGGCGAGGATGGAGCTGCACTCGGCGATGTCGATGTGGTCCCGCGCCCGGCGGTCGGCGGGGCGCTTGTCGTACTTCTGGTAGGGGGCGGGCTCGAGGCCCTCGCCGACGACGGTGTAGTACTTGAAGACGAAGAAGAAGCTGCGTTGGCGCAGGTGCCGCGGAGACGGGTCGCGGGCGAAGGCGCGGTGGACGTGGGCGGTCGTCTTGCCGTTGTTACCGTGGTCCGTGATGAAGTGGTCCAAGAGCTCCGTCATGTCAAAGTAGGGGACCATTGTCATGTGCAGGGCGCCGAGCATGAGGGGCGAAGGCTCCTGGAGGATCGTCACGAGCCCGACGGCTTGGCCGTCGGCGTGGATGCCCTTGAGAGCGTTCCATACCGTCGGCGCGTCGACGATCTGGCTCAGCGACGGGATCACGTCGGACGCAGCGCCTCGGAGCTGGCCGTCGAGTTGCTTGCCTACAGGACGAGGGACGCCTTCCTTGTCGACATCGTACAGCTCAAAGGTCGAGCTGACGTATCCCTGACTCTCGTAGGCGGCAAAGGTCGCAAAGTCTGCGTCCTCGTCAATTTCAGACTGTCGCTTGATCACGTCTGCCAGGCCGATAGCGGCACCACCGGTGAAGTCGAAGTACTTGAGATGACGGAGAAGCTGGTCGTCCGTCCAAGCTACTCGTTTGATGAGCTTCGAGACGGAGGGAGCGAGACTCCCGTCAGAGCTGGATGTGCCGCGGGGGACTGCGACGTCCAGCAAGGGGAGGTACTCGACATCAAGCTCCGAGTGGATCGAGGCCGGAATGTGTTTCGTCTCGGCATCATTGGGCAGTGGTCGCTTCTCGATTTGCTCTGAGAGGGTGGAGCGACGGCCACGCTGGGTGGTCGACGGAAATGTCGCCTCGGTTGAGAACACCGGGCTCTGGAAAGGGCTCTGATAGGGACTATGAGAGAGCCGGGCTGATGGCGACAACGTGCTGCTGCTAGCTGTTCGTTGCTCTGATCTTTCTCTCACGGCGCTGGCTAGGGACTCGTGAAGGCTTCGTAGGCTGCGGAGGTATTGCTCGTGGCTTGCCTCGACGGCCCTGAGAAGCTCTTCGGGAGTCTGGGTGGACATGGTGCCCGCGATGCAAGGAGGTCCGAAGGTTCTTCTCGGAATCGGGTCAAACGCAATGGAAATGAAAGAAATCTGGATGAATGAGATGAAATGAAGAGACGTAAGAGAAGCGGGCAGCCCATCCCTTGGATAGCAGGTCTTTTCTACGACTCATCTGCACAGCCCACAAGACAACTAGCAAGGCGACCAACAGCAGGACGCCTGTACCGCTAGGCAGCTTCGATGCCTCCCTCACCCCTCCCTCAGGAAGATTAAATCAACTTCAAATGCGGCTGAGCCCGCCAGTATCAGAGTGCTCGACTCGAGCATGGGGGTGTCCGTGGGAGGCAGTGATGAGCGCCGAATGCAATGGGCCCAACTAGGTCGATAGCTGGCGGGGGAGCTGTCACTGGAAATGACTCCTCGGCAATATGGAGAGATGCGATGATCGGCCAACGACACCGAAACCAAGCTTTCGGCCACTGGACCGGAATGGTGGGCACGGATGCGTTCCGCGTATGCACATCCGCACGCCCCGAATGTAAGCTGTGACGCAGGGCAGCGAAGTGGAAGCACAACGAACGGCGCGAAGTTGAAGGGGGGGGGGGGGGACGTGCAGGCTTTCCGGCTCGCGCGGGGTCGGACTAAAGACGTAGAGACCAAGATGGGATGAGGTGACCAGGTGAGCGGGGGGGTTCGTCGGTATCGGAGTTGGCCGGCGATCACCACCAGAGGAAAAGATAAGGCTGTCGTGTCCATTATGCAGCACCGGTCACCGGGGCGGCTTTTCGCGGCTCAGGACTTGTCATGGCCGTGATGACTGCCTTGGCAGTCGTGGACGGCGCGGCGCTGCGCTGCAACCGGAACCATGTGCTTTTGGGGGGGTTTTCACTTTGTTATTTTGCCCAAGTCAAGAAACGGCGAGGGGGAGGGGGAGGGGCATTCGGTTTGTAGTGTTGGGGTAAAGTTAGTGGACGAGTCCGCCTCCCCGTTTGTCTGAAAATGTCTCAAATCACACGATGCAAAGGAACGCGCTAGATCGTGTCGCATTGCTTCGCCGCGTGGAGCTTGGCATGCGTCCGTTCTCCTTTACCGAGCAGTGCTTTGAGCCAAGGCTCGGACCCTTGGGGATACCTACCTAGCTTCCTCACAGTCGCATTTCTCAGTTGACGTCGAGAGAACCCATGTCCGCAGAAAAATGTATCATTTGCATCTAATTACAGAGACCAAGCCTTTCTCGGGGACACTTGGTTTGTCCTCCTCTCAGGCCACTTCATCTATAACTCAATGGCTCGAATACCTTATGCAATCATCGTCCAGGTCGTATTCTTCGTGTAAACCGCCATCCTGCGCATATTCTAGTGGAATATCTTCCGAGGACGGCAAAAACAATCGGGGTATGGGTAAAAGCGTCAAAACAACTGTCCAAAGCCGCAACCTAGTGGGTAGCGACCTCCGTGGCCTTGCTGGCCGAGGCGGCAGGCTTGTCAGCCGAGCTGTCAACATCCATAGCATCATCTTCGACAGCCTCGCCCTCAACCTCCTCCTCCAGCTCGTCCTCGCTCTCGCCCTCAATGTCGACACTGCCGTCGTCTGACATCTCGTCCTCCTCGGCCGGGGCAGCCTCGCCCTCGCCATTCTCCACGCCAGCCATCTCGGCATCCTCACCAGCGGGCTTCTCGCCGTTGGCACCGCTGTCGAGAGCGGCATCGGCCTCCTCCTCCTCACGCTCATCAGCACCATACTCATCCTCGTCAGCGACAAGGTCAGCCTCGGGCTGCTCAGGAGGGAACTCGGCGGGGGCGGAAGCCTCGTTGTCCCTAATCGGCATTTGGTTAGCTCCACTATCGTTTTGTGTTTTTCCTCCTCAGTAGTGTTGACAACGTACCACTTGATGGCGAAACGAGTCACACGGGGCTTCTCGGCAAGAACGTTGCGCTTGACGCGCTCGATGATGGGCTTCGAGGGGGGCTCCGCGTTAAGCTCCTCTGAGTCGTATTCGTTGTTGACGTAGTAGCCGACGCGAACGAACTCGCGACCATCGTAGGCGCAGGTCAGGAGGATGACGGTAACGCCGAGAATGTCGGCGTCGGGGATTCGGGACGTGTTGGGTGCATCGGCCTCGAAAATGAACTTGTTGACGCCGACAGGGACGGGTCCAACGAGCAGGCTATCGAGCTCCTGGTCATACTGGTCACTGTTTCACGGAAGTTAGCGAATGGCGGTGTATGCGAAAAATTGACTCAAACTGACCTGGTAGCCGAGCCAACGTAGGTCAACTTCCACTCAAGATCTAGGAGAAATAATAGTTAGCAAAAAAACAAAAAAAAAGTTTCTGATCAAGGCATTGCGATAAATAAAGCGTCGCATACCCTTCTCCAAGGACTCAAGACACTCAAAGGTGATCTCGAACTCGTACTTGTCCGTGAACTTGGCGGGGTTGTTCAGGACCTGGACACCCAAGAGCGAGACGATCGACATCGTGAAGAGTAGGCGGCAGCGACCTTGATCGGATTGCCAAAAGGGGGATGGAAGATGGGTGGAAAAAGTCACGTTGACTTTAGCGGCGAGGGAGGTGGGATTGAAGTCGTGGGGGAAGAAGTTGGCCGAGATGGTCGTTTTGTATGGTGTTTTGGGAAGGCAGAATTGTTTTGCGGCAGATAGAGATGAAAGGAGATGGCTCCAGTGTAGGCTCGTCAGTTGCGACGGGACAACGACGTAGAACAAGGGACGCGCTTGCAGCCTCCTGACCGCGAATTTCGCGTAAAGTGGGATACTCTCCTATGCGCTAGCCTCTTCGGGTCGTCGCGCGCCTGCCTTGACAAGATATCAGCCACACCTACACCTAGGCAACTACCTAGGACACCTGCCTACCTACCTTGCTCTTGCTGAGTCGCTATCGCTCTCCATTTCCCCACTGAACAACTTCAGGTTTGGGACTTTAAGCTCAAGACAAGCAGACGATGAGGATATAAGCTCATTTACATAAGCTTTTGTATTTTTATTTTTATTTAAGTTTTATTGTCGGCTTTGCCTTGCACACCAGTCTCTAAGCATCCCAGTAACGAGGGGGCATCCTCTCAAGCTCATTCCGCAGTTGTTGACGACTGAAGATGCGCGCGCAGCCGACTTGGCCTACATACCTAATCACCCAAGACGCTTACAAAACCTCACAATTGATCATCCGTACAAGGGTCGAGAAAGAGCATATTGTTCATAGTATGTCACAAGTATTTATGGCTGGATAGCTTTCTTGATAATGTCAATAGTGAAGTGCCGTCCTTTTGATGACAACACTGGCTTATCTAATCGGTCCATCCACTTTAAGCAGCCGGGATTTATCCAGGTGACCGCCAAACCACGCTAGCCTGATTTCGGTCCTTGCTCACCCTCCAATCTTTCACTCTGCCAGCTTTCAGCCTTTCAGTTTTGCGTCCAATTGCTTTCCTTGTCAACATCTTCAGCTTCGCTACTTCCCCTCAGCCATCCACGACAATTAAGAGCAGCGATTCGGCTAATCAAACCGACGATTTTTTGCTTTGCGACCGTCCACCGTCCATCCACGAGCCGATTTACGTCTTGTGCCTGGGATCAACAGCGCATTTGCGCTCTGGGCCATCCCATCAGCCCATAACTCCTTCGACGAGTGCCTCTTCGCGAAGTCCATTGAGACTTCGATCGGTCGGCTGAACCCCCCCGTACTTCCTGCGCAGCTTCGTGACACGCTCGTTGAGTCTGCCGACGTAATGGATTCCGAACCCCCGCAGAGCGACCAACACTTCGAGGGTGCGTCTTGGGGAGAAGAGGGATATGAAGAAACAAATGATATACAGCATAGCGACGAACAAAGTCAAGATCCTGCCTTCCCACTTGCCCAAGCTGCGAATGGTGACTCAGAAGATGCTGGCGAATATGACCCTGAGTCGGTCACGATAACCTCAGTTCCAGAGACCGCAGAGTCCAAACCCCCCACCGATTCTACCCCCACCCCTACTCCCACCACGTCCACATCCGCGAAGCCGAAATCTGGCAAGCCTAAAACACAAGGGGGCTTCTTAGTGGGAGACTCTGACGATGAGGAGGATGCGCCCACTCCAGCTTCCACTGCCGCTGTTGCTCCAAGTGCCGCGCAACCCCCCGTCACACAGAACCACCCTCCCCTCACTGTATCTACCCCAGTTCAGACTCAAGTCAGCGCTGCTCCAGATCAGCCAAACAATGGCACTGCGGTAAGAGCGTCCAGTGCAGCATCCAGTGCGGCGCACGCGCCTGCCCCTCCGACTGTGCAGCCCGTCCCTAGCAGAGACCCCAATGACACTTTTGGCATTCTGGAGGATCGTGTGAAGGAGGATCCGCGGGGCGATATGGAGGCGTGGCTTGCGCTGATTGCCGAACACCGTCGCTACGATCAGCTAGACCAGCTCCGTGCGGTGTACGAGCGTTTTGTCGAAGTCTTCCCTCAAGCAGTAAGTCCAACGATTTTATCGATTGTTAGCAAGATCTACCACTGACATATCAACAGGCAGATATCTGGGCAGATTGGGCCCAGCTTGAGCTGAGTTCAAACAGGTTCCAGGACGCCGAAGCGCTATTCAACCGATCTCTGGTCAACGTACCAAACGTTAAGCTCTGGACAGTATACCTCAACTACATCCGCAGAAGGTATGACCTCACAAACGACCCCAATGGTGAGGCTCGCCGAATCCTCAGCATGTCATACGACTTCGTCATCGGCTCGGTCGGCATTGACCGTGACTCGGGTCAACTGTGGAAGGACTATATTCAGTTCATCAAAAGTGGCCCAGGCCAGGTTGGAGGCAGTGGTTGGCAAGATCAGCAAAAGATGGATCAGCTGCGCAAGGCTTACCACCGCGCAATCACGGTTCCCATGTCCGCCCTCACGGACTTGTGGAAGGATTATGATCAGTTTGAGATGAGCCTGAACAAGACAACTGTAAGTCTCGTCTGGGCATAGCTGGAAGGCGAATACTAACTACCGACAGGGTCGCCAATTCATCCAGAAGCGCTCGCCGGCATACATGACGGCCAAGGCAGCGAACTCTCAGCTTGATCGCCTGATTCCTAGACTTCAGCGAACGTCTCTTCCACGGCTTCCCCCTGCTCCTGGCTTCGATGGTGACCAGGAGTTCCTGGAGCAGGTTGAGATCTGGAAGAAGTGGATCCAGTGGGAGAAGGACGACCCGTTAGTTCTTCTTGACGAGGAACCCGAGGCCTACAAAGCCCGTATCCTGTACTGCTACAGGCAGGCTTTGATGGCCCTTCGATTCTGGCCTGAGATGTGGGTTGATGCTGCGGAGTGGTGCTTCGCCAACAACATCACCAAGGACGGCAAAGAGCTAGGCCTCTCTTTCCTGACTGACGGTATTGAGGCCAACCCTGAGAGCGTTTTGCTGTCGCTCAAGCATGGTGATCGCGTGGAGTCGACTTACCCCGCCGGAGACGACGAAGCGAGCAAGACTGCCCGCGCCAAGGCAATTCGTGAGCCTTACAGCCGGGTCCTCGACACGTTGTACGCCATGTCCAAGAAGATCAAGGAGCGGGAGGAGCGAGAGGTTCGCAAGATTGAGGAGGCTGCGGCGCGCGACCCGAATGTGAAGGATTCGATCGAAAACAACGATGAAGAACCTGACAGTGACAACCACAGACCAGCCGATCTCGGAAAGGAGGAGCGCATCAGGGCTGTCAAGCATGGCTTTTCGGTACAAGCGGACATGCTCAAACGCACTATTTCGTTTGTGTGGATCGCGCTTTGCCGAGCGGCGCGGAGAACACAAGGCAAAGGCAACACGAACTCGGGTCTCAGACAGGTATTCATCGAGGCTCGTGGTCGCGGCCAGCTGACCAGTGATGTCTATATCGCTGTTGCCAAGATGGAGGCCCTCATCTACAATGACCCTGCCGGTGGCAAGATTTTCGACCGTGGTGCCAAGCTGTTCCCGGAAGACGCTAGCTTCATGTTGGAGTATCTCAAGTTCCTGCACTCGAAGGGTGACACAACAAGTAAGTTCACTCTTCTAATATCCTTGCTTCGTGCTAATCCTTGCCTAGATGCCCGTGTGGTATTCGAGACGTGCGTCAACCGCCTCACTCAAAAGGATGGCAAGAAGGACCAGGCCAAGCAGTTGTATTCCTACTTCCACAAGTACGAATCACAATTTGGCGAGCTGTCCTCTATTTCCGAGCTTGAAAAGCGCATGTCGGAGCTCTGGCCGACTGACCCTAAACTAACACACTTTGCGAACCGTTTCTCGGTCGAGACGTTTGATCCGATTGCCTATCGCCTCATCATCTCACCGGCTGTCCAGCTGCGGCCGAAGATGCTGATCCCGGCTATTGAACAGCCAACCTCAGTGCGACAGACTCCCATGCCGCCGCTGCCGGTTCGCCAGACGGCTAGCCCAGGCCCCCAGTACATGGGAGTCACGAACTCGCCTAAGAGACCGTTCGCGGGCGATGAGTACGAAGAGCTCAACCGACCGCGAAAGCTTGCCAGAGGAGAATCGCCGCTGAAAGGTGCCGCTGGTCGCCGTCTCGACCAGCAGAGGCGGAACCAAGGAGCACCTCTTTCTCGAGACATCACCTTTTTGCTGGGTATTCTGCCCCCGTCTCACGCTTACGCGCATTCGCCAGGCGCATTCCGCTTGAGCGCCCCCAACCTCGTCGGCCTCATAAGAGAGACCCCTGTGCCGGACTACAGCGCCTGGAAAGTACAGCAAGAGCATGGTGCTCGACAAAACAACGGTATGCAACCCCCTTCTCATGGCCGACAGGCATCTGGTGACTACGCTGGGTATGGACACGGTGGACGAAACTCGCCACAGAGGACTCTCACTCCGCTTGATGGCAGCGGTCGGCGCTTGGCGTCTTCCGGGTATCGGAGCTCTCCTCTCCGACCTGTTTCCAGTGGCGGAAATCCCGAAGCAGCAGCATACCAACAGGATGCGACGCAGCAGGGACACTACCTGCTGGCGGGTCCGTACGATGGGAGTACCTCTTGGGCACCGCAAGGTGGCGGCTACAGTCAAGCATCGGCACAGCAATATGGCAAATACCAGTATTGATCTTGAAGAGCTGACGTATGGATATTCAGGGGCCGGCTACCGAAGGGGTTGGGCTTGAGAGTGAAGTTCGACACCGGAACTCACTGGTTCCCCGTCATACGCCACTTTCCTCTTCCAAGCATTTTCCTATTGGAAGGTTCACAAAGCAAGGTTCAGCGCGCTTTACTTGGACCTACTCCTCTTACGCGAACTGTTTCCTATCGGGCCATTGTCTTGCTCGTTTTGCGTTCGCAAATTCGAGGCAAGGCACTATTCTTGGTCTCTCCGAACGGACATGATCGGCAGTGTTCTGTATAATACAAAAGTTAGGGGATTCCGCATTGATAGGGCGTTCAGGGCGGCGGATACTTTACACGTGCTGCTTTCACGGCAGTAACAGACTCGTTTTCCTCTGCAAGAAGAACCCATCATAGCTAGGGTTGCGTCTGTAGCTCACTGGCGGCATGCAAGAGAGCTGATAGCGGGCGAGCAGGCGGTCGGGGTGCTGGTACATAGGGTTTTGTGTACTTAGGTTAGCCAGAGACTTAAGTACAAGAAACAGACGATTTTGGAACAAGTGCGTTTCGTGACATTTGACGATGCAGTGCCAATGGGATCAACTACTCTAATTATGACCTGCCTATTCTCAAACATATTTAGTCACCAATCATGAAATGGCAAAGTGTTGGAAAGGCAGGCTGCTCCTTACCCTGTTGGTCATCTGAGAGACAAAGCAATCACGGCGGGGGGGTTGAGCTGCAGACGCGAACTTCAGGATGAGAATGAGAACAGAGGTAAAGCGCAGCGTTCGCTCCAATCAGCACAAATGACCACACGGGCCTATGGTTCAAGGGACTCTGCCTCTACTGGGTTTGCTCGAGGTCGTTTTGTAGCCGCTGTCCTCGCGGTATGTCAAGTGGGCAATAAGCATCAAAGTGGACTAGTCGACGCAAGCCAATCAGGTTGCGAAATAACGACTTCACTTCTCGTCTTGTGAGGGATTCGATGGCACCTTCACACAGGAAACATGTCTTGACGAATATGAAGCCAATGTGAGATTAGTGAAATGCTATCGTCACTAGGTGTTTCCTAACTGCGCCAGCTGGGCTTTTTGCATATCGTATTACCGTTCATGTTAGCTTGTTTTGACATATAAATGTTCGCTGTCCCCGGTGCCACTACTGTCTTGGATGTCAACCGTTGTGCTTCTCGCCGTACTCGTGTCCATTGATAGCTCTACTTTTTTGTTTCGGCGTCCCTGATGTTTCTGATGGTACTGCTGTTATTGGACCTGCATCATCCTGTCTCAACCCGCCAAAGTGAGAGTGTTTGCCATACACAGCACAGCCGATAACGGCTTCACATATGTAACACCCAAAATCAATACATATAGTGATGACAACAGGGTGATCTTTGAAAATGTGAGTTTTCCGACTCTTGTTAAGGTTCCTTTTCCCAGTAACTGCCTTGATCTTTTCCTTGAGAGAATTCATCTTGCTGTTCGTACTTGCCTCGACCTCCGCCCCTTCCGTCAAGACCTTTCAACTCATCTAATAGGGCCGCCAACCTCCTTCCCATCCATCTGTATATAAGGGCACCTCTTCTCCTCCATCGATTTCTTTCCTTTCTTCCTCCACACACACACACACACACACAACCAACCAAGTCAGCCAACGTCAGTCAACATCAGGTAGGTCAGCCACATACACATCCATCCTAAACACACACACCCATTCCCATACCTGCAGATACATACGTAGCCCACTTCCACTTGCACACCCAAAGGTATTTCCCATCTTTCTCAGGCATCACGAAATATCCAACTGCATCGGAAATCCCCCTCGACAACCTTCGCTTCCCATTTACCGGTTCCTGAATGCGTCTGGGTTGTGCCTTCCCAGTTTTGCCCCTTACCCTTTCTGTTCGGCCTGCTCGATTTCCTCCTTCCCTCATTCCCTACCTCCCTCCTTCCTTCCATCCTTCCATCTTTTCTTCCTTTTCCCCCGACATCCCCAACCAAGCCTACCTATAAAAAGCCGTTTTCCCTCCAGAAGCAATCCACCTTATTTCCTCCATACGCCAATCACACACTGACTCTTCCGACAGCAACACCAGTACTTTCCAGATTCATATCCGAAAACACCTCCCAAAACACTTCCAAAAACACCAGCAACACCCAACAGAGCTTCACCAGCGTCGATTCATCCACAAGATGTCTGCCAACGGTCGTACTCAGCAGACTCGTGCCTCTGGCATGAACTTGGATGGATCCAAAGATGGTGGCTCCCCCACCGGCGGTCGATCTCGCTCTGGTTCTCAAGCTTCTCAGGCACAGGCTCAAAACCCCTTCGGTCCCTCTATGGGTTTCGACCCGGCCAAGCCCGAGGGCGGTCCCGCGAAGGATCACCAGAATACCCGCATTGACCCGCCCGCCGAGGCTTTTCTCAACCCGGGCATGTCTCCTTTCATTAAGAGACCCGGCTTCAACACCGCCGGCAAGCCGGTGAACCTGGAGGTCAACCAGTTCCGCGTCAAGCAGTGGAACGACAAGATGACCATCTACCAGTACGATGTCACCATCTCGCCCCCGCCATTGAAGTACAACGTCGTTTTCAAGAAATGCTGGGAATCTCCCGCGGTTCAGCAGATGCTGAAGAAATACAACTGCCTATGGCTGCAAGATGGCCGCAAGCTCGCTTGGTATGTGTTATTTGTTCCCATTGAGTCTCCTCCGAAACACTTTTCTGACACATTCGCAGGTCCTCAGTTCCCATCCAGCGCGGTGAGGAGCGTCTTAAAATTGATCTCGATGAGGGCAAGCCCGTTCGCCCCAACTCCAAGCCTCGAGACAACACGTTCTTCTTCGTCTTGAAGGAAACGAAGAAGATACACCTGGCGGCTTTGGATGCCTATCTCACAGGCAAGATGGACTGGGACAATTCCGTTCTTGAATGCCTGAACTTCTTGGATCACCTTGTCCGACAGTATCCCAGCCAGCGTCTCTTATCCATCAAGCGCAACTTCTACAACGAGCGCAACAAGAAGACCCACGACCTTGGTGCCTGCTTGGAAGTTGTGAAGGGCGTTTACTCTTCGGTTCGCATGAACCAGTCTGTTATGGACAAGATTGGTCGCGGACTTGGTCTGAACGTCGATGTTGCCAACACGGCATTCTGGAAGGGTGATTCACCGCTCCACATGTTTGTCCGGGACTTTCTGGGCACTTGTGATCGCAGATGGCAGGGCATGAAGCCCAACGATATCGCCGATCTGCTCAAGCCGGTTCGGCAGAAGGACCAGAACGGGCGCCTTGTCTTCGCCATGTCGGAGGCTTTCAAACATCTTCGTAAGCTGGCCAAGCTTCGTTTCGCTCCCAAGCACCGTGGTAAGGAGACTTGGGACAAGACGTACACCATCAAGTCGATCGCTTTCGGTCAGCAATACGGCGAGAAGGGTGCCACCGCAGACAACTTCAAGTTCTCCAACAATGGCGAGGAGATGAGCATTGCACAGTACTTTCAGAAGACGTACGGTGTCCAGGTCATGTTCCCCAACTGGCCTGTCGTTGAGACTGCAAAGTCCGGCTTCTTCCCCATGGAGGTTTGCATCGTCAAGGCCATGCAGCGCTACCCCTACAAGCTTGACCCCGACCAGACTTCCGCCATGATTAAGGCTGCCGTCACTCGTCCGAATCAGCGAAAGGCCGACATTATTGACGCGAAGAATCAGCTGGCGTGGAGAGAGGACCCGTACCTCCGTCAGTACGGTGTAGTCTTCGATGACCAGATGGCTCGGACACAGGGTTCCCTACTCGAGCCCCCCAAGATCCAGTATGCAAACAACGTCACGAGCCCCATGTTCTCTGGTCGCTGGGACTTGCGTGGCAAGAAGTTCTGGGTCCCCAACCGTCAACCTCTCCAGTCTTGGGGTATCCTGATCCTCGAGAGCGCATGCAACAAGACTGCTGCCCAAGCCTTTGCGCAAACTTTCAAGCAGACGTACACTGGTCATGGAGGAAAGGTGACCAAGGACGCCATCGTCATTGACAGCGAGGTCCGGAACCAAAATGTAGCTGATGCTGTTGCGAAAGCTTATGCACAAATCAAGGCCCAGACAAAGGCCATCCCTCAGCTTCTCTTCTGCGTGTTGAGATTCAACAACGTTGGTTCCTACGAACGTATCAAGAAGTCAGGCGACTGCCGCTTTGGTCTGCTGACCCAGTGCGTTCTTGCACGCCATGTTGAGAAGAACCAGGGCCAGTACCACTCAAATGTGGCCATGAAGGTCAACGCCAAGCTCGGGGGTATCACCTGTCGCATTCCCCACCCTTCCGGTCCCGCCAGCAAGGCTCCTGCCTTTTTCAAGGAAGTTACTATGATGATTGGTGTCGACGTATCTCACGCCACGCCAGGTATCGATGCCCCTTCGATGGCCTCGATGACCATGTCCATGGATCAGGATGCCACGTTCTACTCGGCAGCCGTCGAGACCAATGGGTACTGCGTCGAAATGCTGTCTCCCATCAACGCGAAGAACTTCCTTGCCCGCCTGATGCCCACCTGGCACAAGCGCATGAACCACCCGGCGCCGCCTCCGCACATAATCTACCTCCGTGACGGTGTCTCCGAGGGACAATACGCCCAGGTCCTTGAGTACGAGGTTGGGACGATGAAGAGGCTGTTTGAGCAAAAGTATCAGGGACAGAAGCAGCCGAAGTGGACTGTCATCGTGGCCACCAAGCGTCACCACATTCGCTTCTTCCCGCAGCAGGGCGACAAGAACGGCAATCCGTTGCCCGGTACTCTCCTGGAGCGTGAGGTCTGCCATCCTTTCTGGTGGGACTTCTACCTCTGCTCTCACGTCGCCATTCAGGGTACTGCTCGCCCCGTTCACTACACTGTTCTGGTTGACGAGGCCAAGATGAGCCCCAACGATCTTCAGCGCATGATCTACGGTCAGTGCTACTCGTACGCCCGCTCAACGACTCCGGTCTCGCTTCATCCCGCCATCTACTACGCGGATCTCGCTTGCGGTCGCGCTCGTGCGCACGAGAACATCGCCACATCTCAGGGCTTCCGTTCCGGCCCCAAGGCTGCAGAAATGGTCGACGAGTACGGCGCTCGTGGCGAGTCCATGTTCGGCGACGATCGACCCACCGAGGCCATGCAGCTTCTGCCTCTGGGCGGTGGCGGTCCTGACTCTGATCCTCAGGCGACCGAGATGTTCAAGGGCACTATGTGGTACATCTAAACAGGCAACGTGACAAATGATCAACAAGCAAGGGGTGAAGGATGAATTGGATGATGCATGCATTATGAACTGGGGAAGATGGCATTGGGAGCGAGCGATAGAAGCGATGAGTGTGGTGATGGTGAGATGATGAGCGAGACGAGAGAGAGAGGAACCATGGATCGCTCATGGCTCACGGGAGGATGCAGAAGGTCTACTAGTTCCGGGTCATGGTTAACACGGCCTCAATCGTTGTAATATGGCGGCAGTGGCTTGGGTGAGCAGGTGGCTGCGGCCGATTCCAATTAGATAGCGAACGTTACCTTTCCTCCAACTGTTTTCTTCCTTCCTCTATGTGACGTGACGGACGCCAGAGGACTCAACATCGGCTTCATCACCAGACAGTCAAGAGCCTGGCTCGGTTTGAGGGGGGTGAATGCCGTTTTCCCAGACCTGACAATATAGCAACGATTGCACATTTGATGCGTTTAGACTTATTCTAGCGACCAGTGGGATGCCTAGACTATTCGGAAAGATTATAGAGGGCTCCCATGGTTTCCGCCATGTGAAGTGGCCCAAGAAGCGTCTTACGGTCCAGGTGAAGCATCTTGAGATATTGACTTGATAGAAAGGGAACAAAAACCTTGGAGTGGGGGTTGCTATTTCAACTTTGGTTGTCAAGAAGGAGACGGGAGCGTTCGCCATCCACGGTACGCTCTATTGGCCTCTGGGACCGACTCCCCGACGGGCTGCCTCCAAGTCTGGCTCGTCGGAAGGGGAACGACCGCAGACCGCGGATGCGAGGTAAAAGCAGAGCTCCCAGTCCCACGTCGGCAAAAAGGGCACCGGCACAGGACCCGCCCTGGACAGCAAGGGAGGGATGAAAAGAAAAAGAAAAAAAAAGGAAGTAAAGACCGCGATCACGCGACTCTGGCTAGGGAAATTAGACGAAAGAAGATGGACAAGGCGGTTGAGGAGCATCCCCCTATCCGCCATTGATAAATGGTAAATCACACACTGTCAACGATACTCGGCCATCACCCCTGTAACGAGTGAGGCTGAGAGCGCAACCGGCCATTTTCTGAGTATGTATGAAGCACCTGGGAGTTCATCAACGGACCAGACACGTGCGACGCACTTTCTAATGTAATAGGATTTCTTGGTATAGTTATATATGATCCTCGTAGACTTGAGAGTAAAAAAGGTTGCAACCCGACGACCGACGAAACGCTTTCATTTTTCCAAAAACCCCACACGCAAACGTAGCAAAATAATTCCCCCGTCAAGACGCCGTCTTGACGGGCGAGTTTTGATGCGATGGGACTCCACACAAGCTCTCCGCTTTCCTTCCGGGAGCTCTGCGACCCTGATATCAACGCAACCCCACCCCCGCCATCAAAACCCACCTTTTCGACAGCTCGGCTCATTAGGCATGTTCTCGTTCACACCCCCGACGTTTCCCAACATTTACCTAAACCTCAAGGAATCTGTCGCCTCTCGCCTATTTCGCCGTGACGACGACGTTGGGGATGGAGAGGTTCTCTCCCTTGCCAGAAACGATGGGCATCTCCCGGGCCTTTTCCTCTCCGCCAAAGTTGGAGCTCGCCCGCCGGCTAAGCGTGGCACCTGCCGTAGACCGCGTGCCGGGGCCGTAGTTGATGTTGCTCGCCTTGTCGAGAGTCTCCTTGCACATCCGTAGGAAGACGGCGCCCAGCTCCGGTCGGTGCAGGGGAATGAGGCTGAAGAAGAGAGAGGCGGTGATACGGAAGAGGGTCTTGCGGTGCAAGCGCACAGAGTACGTCTCTTCGAGGAAGGTGAAAAAGTGCTCCTGCAGACTCGAGAGGAGGTCCGAGTCGGCCTCATCGAGAAGGGGATGGTCGCTGTCGAGAGCGCCGCGCAGGTCGTGGTTGTTGGCGCTCATGAAGAGGATGTGATCGTAGCCACAAAGAGACTGTAAGACCTTGCCGAGATCGTAGTGGATGTCGCCCTCAGGGGTCAGGGTGTTCTCGAGCTGGCAGCGCACGTCGATGAAGCTGACGAGCTTCTCGTCCTTGGAAAGGATGGCGTTGCTGAAGACGGGGTCACCGTGGATGACTTGTGCATGCACACCCTTCTCCTCGGCCTCGTAGGTGTCGAGGAACTCGTTGATCCGGGCGAAAAGGGACGCGGCCAGGGGGCCTAGAGCATCGTACTTCTTCTGGTGCTGGTAGTACCGACTACGCAGCTTCGAGCCGTAGTTTGCGTAGATATTGACGCGGTTGTTCGCCCGCGCAAGGGAATGCTCCTCGAACTTCTTTTCCAGAGCGCTGGGAATGTTGAGGGTGGCCTTGTCGGTGCTGGCTGTGGTGTGAACGGAGTGGAGAGCCTTCAGCAGGGAGATGAGGCGGCCCTTGGTGATCGAGCGTCCGACCAGAAGGTGAGAGAAGGTCAAGCCACGGCGGTTTTCCATGGTGATGTTGTAGGTGGCCGTGTCGGGGATGTAATCGACGTTGTACACAGTCGGGAAGATGTGTGCGATCTCGGCGGGCATGTGGGAGTAGAAGAAGAGCTCGCCAAGGATGTTCTCTGACTTGCTCGACTTGATCACCTTGGCACCAATGATCTGGATGGTGTTGAAGTCGCGCGCGGCGATCATGCCGGCCTTCTTAGTATCTTCTGCGGTGCCCGCATCTTGCCCGATCAGCGCAGCTGGGTCCTGCTCGTCCAGGAGCCAACCGATCTCCCGCATAGTATCCAAGTTGGCATTGACCGCCAGGTCATCGACGTAGACATCGGCATAGGGCTTGCCAAAATGGATATCGTGGTAGGGAATCTCGTACTTGGCCAATTGGGCAAAGGTAACCGGGCCGACATCCGCAAGGACAGAGCCCAGGTTTCCATGATGTGTCCGCATGCGCCGCGCCGTTTGCTGTTGCCGAGTCAGCGAGGATGTCCAGAATGCAACCGCCGTTTGCGCCAAGCGCCAAATGTTGACTTACAATGATAATGTAGTGGCCTGCGTTATACAGCTGCTGCACGAGGCGGATGTTCTTCTCAATAGGAGGACAGGTGGAGTAGTCTCCGGCCACGGCGGGCACACCGACCAAGGTCATGTCGAGGTCGAAGCAGAAACGGCGCTTCTTCAGCTTGATGGGGAGGTTAGAGGTGTCGGTCTTGAGGAGCTTCAGGAGGTCCTTGAGCTGCTCGGGCGTGCCGACAACGCTGAAATCCTTGGTACTGACGGGCATGCCCAGGTAGGGAACGCCGTTCTGGATCATGAGGGCGATCATCTGCGAGGTGTAGTACTCGCCCACTTCGGAGCCGTCGGGCCTCTTCATGTCGAGGTTCTCGGCAGCCCACGACTTGAGCTGGGCGGCGGACGGGAATACGTACGCGCCCGTGTTTGCCTTGTTGGAGATGGCCTTCTTCTCCTGGATATCGACGATGCGCTCCAAACCCTTGCTGTGGAGGCACTCTGTTAGACATGCCGTTGAAGGGGCGGGACGATTGCTGCTCCGCGCTCCCGGGTTTCACTTACTCTGTGGGTTCCGTCTTGATGTAAGAGAAAATGGGCTTGTCACCGACGTCGGGGAAGTAGAAGCAGCCGCCATGGCCCTTAGGCATGTTGCGAATGTCCTGGAGAATGTCGGCCCAGTAAATGGTGTCGCAGTCGAGGGAGACGGTCTTGCGCTCGAGGTGCTTCTTGGTCATGCTCTGGGTCACGATGAAGAGCTACGGGGGTGGGAATCCGTTAGCAATGCGCGCCCCATCTTGCTCCCCTGCCCCTCTGTAGTCGCTTCGTGCGACGAGGAAGCTCGCGAGGGTGGGGTGAAGAAGCTTACCGTCTCACTAGCGCCCTTGGTCTGGTGACGCAAGCGCAGCAGTCTGAAGTCGATCTTGGAGAAGGTCTTGCTCACGAGCTGACCGATTCTGAACTCGTCGTCAACCTCCTCGTTGATGGCCATCCACAGAGTGTCCCCGGGCTTGAGACTCAGGTTGTCAATGAGCCATAGCAGCATGGGCCGGCCGACGATGTTGATCAGCGGCTTCGGGTAGCGGTAACCCTCCTTTGCGAAGCGGGAGCCAATGCCGCCAATGGGAATAATGACGTTGATGGGCTCATGGTTATCGTCGCCGTTGGTGGCAGCGGCGGCGGCGCCGTTGGCGGCTGCCTTTGTTTGGGGGGCCATTGTAACAAGAAAGGGTCAACGACTGTCGTCTGTGTGAATGTGGTGTTGGCCGGTTGCAAAGAAGAGCGAGTGGTGGGCTAGTGTTGAAGTGTGTCGCAAAGCCTGCGGCGCAGGAATGGCAAAATGTCGCGAACAATGGAAATATCTCCGGGGTCCTTGAGGTAGAATCGTAGCGGCGCAACTGCGGCTACTCAACGGATAAACCACAGGTGGTGTGGTTTCTATTTCTCCAGCAAGGGCTAGACGAAGGCAGACAGAATGCGACTCTGACGGGTTTCCGACCCAAGGCTTCGAGGCAGAGCGAAAAGGGAACCTTAAGGAGAGGAGTTGTGAGTTTGAAGAGCTCAAGAGAAATGGCCGGCCGAAGAGGGGATAGGTGTCCCTCTTTCCCACGTTAAGGTACCCACCCAAAAAAAAAAGATACGTACACAGTAAAGTAAGGGAAGGAAGGTAGGTAGTGTCAGGGTCGTGGAGTCGGTATCCTGGTAGTAGTGTACCTACAGATAGATACCCTCCGACAAGTAACAGCAGGTAGTAAGTGGATACGATCTCGCCCCTCAAAGCACCGGGGAGAAGATATTTCGGGTCCTCTCGTAGCTAACCTGCTAACATAGATAGGTACGTAGCCAAGGCGATTCCCCGTAAGGTTGCACAGGTACACAACAGTACAAAACCACAGTCGGAAAACACAGCATAGGTATACTTGGAACAAGATGTTCACAAGGGAAGACCGAGATTTAAAGGAGATGAGATAGTACACGTGTGGATGGAAAGATACTGTACGTGGCTGGAGTCCAGGGATGTACCAGATTCAGATCTGGAATCAGGGATGTATCTGTCCTTTTGAAGAGGGAGGAGGTCCTTGCGAAGCGACAATCAGAAAAGTCGGCCCAGACTTTTTCCCCCTTCCTTTTCTTTTCCCGAATTTCCCCAACTAATACCTACGAGTAAACGCGACCGAGAAGTGACTCGTCTCAGTTGGTCTTCTTCCCCCCTCTCCCTGTTCTCACACGTCCTGTATGTGTACCCAAGGCCCCCCTACCTACCTTGGTCCATCTCTCCGGCCCGTATTGCACGGAAACTGACAACTTCCCTCATCACGGGGATTGTTTTCTTCTTCCTCACGTCTATACGGCAGTGTTTCTCCCTCTATTCCATCGCCGCTCCGTTCGTGACTTTGACGTAAGGGACAGCTGTGGCCTCGGCCGGTAGGGGAATAAAAAGGTACGAAGTGATACATATCTAGGTAGTACCCATGTGGTTAATGAGACAGGGGGTAGGAGTCTGGTGTGCTGCATCGCTGGCAGTGGATCAACGCCCATAAGACGCTTAGCACGACTTCAGGTACGAGCATCTTCCTACCTAGGTACCTGAGTATGGTTAGACTGTCGCCAGCTGTCAAATAAGCCCGGGGATGGCCTTCCAGGCCGTGGTGATGGATTGCGGGCGTGGAGCCGGTAAAAACGCCCTGACTAAGGGTCAGTTAGCGTCATTAAGCATTCGCACTGTCCTACGAACCCCTGCCCAGAGCAGACGCCCAGGCCAAGTCACCCAGAATATCGACCCTGTTTTTCTCCCTTCTGCCTGGCCTTGTGGGCTTGCCCCGACTCCCCGTGTCCCCAAGCATCTCAAGGAGGTCTACTAGTAGGTATTCCTCCTGTCTGGATCCGATGCTGAATTTCATCTTGGATCATCAGCCCATAACCATGGATTATCCCGTCTCTCTCCCTGCTTGCGCCACCATTTCCCGTCCTGCCGATTCCTGTTCGCAATCGAAATGTTCCTCTGGCGCAGTGGGTAGTGTACCGTATTCAGGAATCTCCCCCACCATCAAAAGTGTCACCCCGGGTTTTTTTTTGTTTTTTATTTTTCAACGCAAAAAGTTTGGTCGGACACGGTCAGGGATGTGTTTGGTTCCTCGGCTGGTTGGCGGCCGTTGGGCCTGAACGGACCACGATTTGTTTGGTCTTATGTCTGGCGATTGTGCGGAGCATCCACGATGAGCAGAAGATGGACACGTGTGATTGTAACCAGATCGCTGACTGGATGGAGAGGAAGGGGGGATTTTGCGCAAAGGAAAACGCTCTTTCTCAAACATGCCGAGTGCTTTGACAAAGGGGCCTCTGATGAATATTGACATCACCGATCGTACAAGATCAGATGGAAGCCCTCGGTCTCCCTGCCGATGATGGTGGACACGTCTCAAATTCGGGTTTCGATGCCAAACTGTGCTGTCTTACCCCTTGGGCTTGGTTGGATACCACGGAACTCTCAAGTTTTTGGGCCAAATGTAGGCAACGTACCACTTACCTAGCTAAGGTACCTAGCGTACGGCATACGTGTAGGTACTGGTAGTCGGAGGCCTGTCAGGACCAGAGAAGATGGCAAGACTTGCTCATGCTGTCAGCCTTGCGTGGGATTGGCGGAGACGCAGGGGGAGGGGCATTCGACACGGGTGACAGGGGTTCGTTCGTGATGCGGGTGCGACAGAGGCTGAGGCGTTGATTGGCGGCACATTGGAGATGGCGCATTCAGCTCAATGGAGATCAATCAGCGCCCCAAATGTCTGCATGTACAGTGCGGTACTGCGGGTGGCCGAGATTAGTGCAGCGAGCTGATGATGGACGAGCGCACGCAACGTCTGCGGTTGGCTGGCAGAGTTTCGGTGTCTTCGCGTCCATGCAGACGCTCGCAATAAAAATAAACAATAATGTAATGCAAGGTTTGCACATCGAGGGTTGGTCCTTGACTTGGTTGTGGCGGCAATCTGGTTTACTTTGCTGCCACTGGGATATGAGGCAGAATCTCACAGAGTCTTGTTTGACTTTGAACACCGAGTGATGTAGTCGAGAGGGAGCGATCCACAGCCCCGAACCCAATCCTGAGCGACCTTGGGTAACTACCTTGGCAAGAGGGGAGGCCAAAGTCGGACAAAAATAGATTGAGTAGGGCGCCATGTTGCTATACTGTGTTGTATCCTCAGGCCGATGGTGATCGCAAACGGCACGCTGCCATTGTTGGGCGCAACGGGCGGGAGTCTGTCTGCATGAGATGGGATTGCCGGGGAAGATGCTGTGCCACCGGTGTATCATATCGGCCAGACGGGCAAGGCGGAGAGCGCATGGCCTGCGCCGCCCGAGAGGCTTCGGGCGGGCATCCAGTAGCCTTTCTCGACGTAGGTAGCATGCCTAGTACACCTCCACAGGGATTATAAACGTTAGTGGTTGACTTACTAACTAGAAATAGCAATCGATCGGCAGGTATATATACTTATTAATAGGCATAAAATAGGTGTATTTGAAGTATTAGTACTGTATTGCTCCTCCGTTATTCTTAATAACTAAGTGAAGTCGATGGGGTATAGAGTGTACTAACTGCTGTAAGAAGTCTGAAGGTATTGCCAGCTAGGCTGCCTATACGGCCGCCCGTAACCCCTCTAACGTAAGTGCCTAGATATTGTAGTGCTAGTCTATCTAATCCTTTATCTAAAACCACACGTTCTCTATTAGGTTAAGGTTAGGAGAAAGTACTAGCTACTTTAATAGAACTATCCTTATCTCTCCTATAGCTTAAACTATAATCTTTACCTTATGTAATAGGGTATTATTATGCTAGAATTAGCTAAGATAGTTGCTATAATAGAAGGACCCTACTATTAGAAGGATTAAGAAGATATACTTATAGGCAGTTATAACTCCTTAATCCTTCTCCTAGATAAATCTAAGGCTTTTATTACTACTAGTAAAACAACCCTAAAACATCTAGCTAAACGGTTTCTTCCTTAAGAGGGTAAAGGACTCTAGATTTTCTATTTTATACCTTATTACTTACTTCTTCTAAAGAGGGTTAGTATTAGCCTACGTCTTATTAGAAAATATCACATCCTGCTAGTCTTCTGGCCTAGGCTAGGCTTGTAGTTACTAGTAGGTAAAGGTAAGGCGCCTACCCTTATAATATAGGCTAAGGTGTATTCGTTAAGGTTAAATAAAGCGCATATACCCTAAATCTTGTAGGGCTATTAAAAAGGCGTTAACCCTAAAGGATAAGAATTTAGGAGGAAGGAAATAGTGTAAATCGCCCTATTAGATTAATCTATTATCCTCGTCTTTAAGAAGCTACTCTTAAAGGCGCTACTTCTAGGGGGTTAAAATGAGGCCTTTATAATGCTTACCCTTCTGAGGGGTTAAAGGTAGGGTTGTTAAGCAGGCGCGTTAGATTTGCCGTTAAGTAAAGGGGGTATTTTTTGCGATTTCTTTGTAAGTCTAATATAAGTACTTCTAGAACACGCGTATCTTTATCTGTTACTTTTTTATAAGGTTAGTACTACGAAAAAGGCAAGGGGAAGAAGGGGGTGTAGATGGTGCGTTATTTGCTATACTGTTGTTGTTGTTGTTGTTGCGATAATGGGCTGGCTGGCTGGCTGGTTAGAAGGTATGGGCTGGTTAGAAGGTATAGGCTGGCTGGCAGAAAGTTGGAAAGTTGGCAGTTGTGAAGTTATAATTGCTGTATGTACCTATACTAATATTCTTATACTAAATCACTATTATTAATAGTATAGTTACTTTACCTCTTGAAGTGGGGTAATTCACTGCACTAACGTTTATAATCCCTGTGGAGGTGTATCATGTATGAGATCCGGAGCCTGTTGGTAGGGGAAAATCGCCTAACGTTGCGTCAGATGATGGCGACACATGTGCTGAAACAGAATACTTGACTCTTCGAGGCGATCATGGCCAATGCCACACTGACAGGCGGATACCGAGACCCTGTGAAGTGGGATGGGCCACCTTTTGATATATCTGGTCAGTGGTTGATCCCGGAGCTGCCGAATGGGGTGTCTGGTCGAGGGAAGATGCTTGGAAGCTCCGGGGATTCCGAAGCGAGTTCCTTTCAGATAAAGTTTTCTGCTATGTTTCATAGTCCTAGGTTCTCCCTTCTGCCTCACTTTCTCTCCTACGGTGTATTCTTCCTGGTGCGCGGAGTGGAGAGGCCGGTCTCGCCTCGGGTTCCACGGCGTGCGTTACTGTTACTGTCTGCTTACAGTGTTCCCCTGCCAAGACCCGTATGCTGTGCTGGGTGTATGTTGAGGGTGAGGAAGCTGATGGGTGCCGGTAAGAGACTGCGTGGCCTGTGATCCTGGACAAGGTGAGCGAGGGTCGGAGAAAAGGGAAAACGAGCGAGTCTCTTTTACACCTTGCGCCGAACGAGGCTCTGCTCTGCTCTCTGGCCAACCGATCATGGGTGCGTGGTTTGTCGCATTTGTGCGCTAATGCCCGCCAGTGTTCTCGAGGGGCCGTGTCGTGCTTCTTGTCTTTCTCGAGCAGACGAAGCCATTAAGGTTCAACCCGCTGGAAACGCCACGCCACCTATGCGGTCATACCGATGCGCGCCAGAGCTGTGAGCTGACGACGCGTATTCTTTGCGGCCTTCGTCGCATCGACTCCAGTGTACTGGGACCGTTTGGTGATGGATGACCTGGCGATTCAAGCAATTCGTGACGGGAATGGGATTGCTGAACACCCACGGAAATACGGTCCGATGATGGAGGAACGCGTCCCTGCTGCACTTCTTTTCGGATTTGTTTTCTCCTCCCATCAACTGTGATGCTTCTCCTCTTTCCCCCCTGCTTTTGGTTGTTTTATCTCGGTCAAAAGAAGCCATCTTTCGTTTGCCTGCAATAGAAAGGTACATATACAGGTGTGTGTGTTTTCGTGTAGCAGGGATGGGCTCAGTGCAAGGTACCCCAATGTGTGGATACATGCGGCCGCAGATGAGCCAAGAGGTTGCTGAGCGAAAAACTTTTGGCACGCAAAGTCTAAAATACTGGGAACGAGAACATACCGCTATCGACTCACAGACACCTACTGTGTACTACGCAGAGAAAGTCAATATAGTTACCTACGATTGAGATCTGCGTCGTTGCGACGCACCCATTGGCCACGTCCTTTTCATGTTGTCGGCAATCATTGATGGGCGGGCATATCTGCCCAGCGAACGAATCGACAAGCAATTCTACAGCTTGTGTCTTATCGGCCCAGAGCTCCAGAGACAGGGGTTGAAAGAGTATGAGCATTGGCGAGATGAGCATTGGCGAGATAAGCATCTTGTGCTGTTCTAGGCGGACCAATGCGCCGTGATCATCGCGTCTCGGTTTCGGCTCCACTGGGTCAGTTCGCCGTACGACTCAAGAGTGTTCAGATTTCCCCGGTGAGCAGTCACGGTCATGGATAATGGGGGCATATTACTGGTCGCTCTCATCTCACTGAGAGCCTGAAGTTGAGTGAGATCCCCTTCGGCGGGGCGCACCGTACGGAGTGTCGAATATGGAACGGATACTGTGTGATGTCTACCCCAGTGGCGGAGTCGCAGGCCCACCTCACAGTGTGTGGGAATGCACGCGAACCTCAAGTGGAACTGGTTGCCAGCCATTCGCTATGAGTAGACTCCATGGGAAGAGCAACTGGACCAACTGACCGAGACAGCGCACCAAAAGATCTGGACCATCCGCCAACCCGGTTTGTAAAAGAAAAGAAAAGAGAATACCTACAAAGGAAGAAGCTATTAGCTTCCAGGGCGGAAGGGGTCGAATCCGTGGCGACACATCGTCGTGTTTTCCAGCCGTCACGATGAGCAGCCACTTTACAAGACCATGCCAGGATTGAGATGGGTCAGCCACACATACCCTTACATCGTCAATCCTGGGGGTTGTTCCCGTTTGGTAGGTGGCTCGCGTTTTTGTTGACGATGACATTGAGTGACATTTCCCCCCCTTCCTTTTCGTACAGCGGCATATTCGCTTCACAGCATGAGAACAATCAGACAATTCGACATTCGGGAGACCGCTAGAACAGTCATGCTTAGCAATGGTTTGCGACAACAGCCGAAAGGCTTGCTGTGCCCTACCTATGTACCCAAGGCTGTCGGTAGCACTGTAATTGAATAGGGGTTTACGTGTGACATAAACCCTGTGCCATCACTGCCACCACGTCTTCTAGGGCCCCCCCCCGCGGTGGACTCGTCGGATCTTTGTATAGCACGGCGTGTCCAACCGAGCAATGCAAGGCCTCCGCAGCCAATTCACCCTGTCTCGGTGGTTCAGTGCATAGTAGTAGTAGTACAGACCAGACGATACCCGACATGGCACCGGTGTCCTAGGTAGCTTGCCCGACGTGGTATTGACCGCTCCGATGTTGGAGATCAGCTACCTTAAATACTGACACAGTGCGGCGTCTCCAGTCATTCTTTTTGAAGACGCAGCCAAGCTAAAGGGTAGCCCCGTTCATGGCCCGCCTAGTCCCTCGTGGTCCCTGGAGTAGGTACTATGTTAGAGAGAGAAATCACAGATTGAGGGGGGCGCATTCGAAAGGGGTCGTAGCATCCCTCTTCAACTCCTTGCGTGCTCTAGCGGCCCTTCATCCACTGACAGACGCCAGACGGCACCGCATTGCCCACCGCGTCTTCGATTCAGCCAATGAAGAGCGCCACTATTTTCTCCCGGCGCCCCCGCCTGCACGGACCTTTTCCCTTTCTGCCGGAACCGCGAAAAAGAGAGGATGCTGGTTTTGGTCAAAAAGTACATTGCAGGCAAGGACTGCTGACACTGTACATTGGCCAGGGTGGGATAGACATCATCTACCTGGGTAGGTAGTCAGCACCTCCTACTCCTGCCGGGATCCGCCTCTACTACGGTCCCCCCTTCACAGTTCCATTCCCTTGCTTCGACTGTGGAATCGGCTTGCTCTCTCTCTTTCTCCCCCCGTCCCTCCTGCTTGAGAGCGCCAATACCTAAACTTTTCCTCTCTGACCTGCACTTTCTCCCGTGATTTCACTTTCTTTTCCTCCGAACCAAACCCAGCGGTACTTCTCCACCCTGCGATCCTGGGACCATTGCAAAACGAAGACGAACGACGGCTTCGAACCGCTGAAAACCACCCTGTGCGAGTCGGTCGGCGAATACCCTGACCTCATAGAGAGTCTCGATGCGCGTATCGAACACGACGGCCCAGCGACAGGATACCTAGTGGCAACCAAGGCCTTCTTTTCCTGCACCACCGCAGCACTGTTGTCGTAGCCGCCAGGAATCATCACTCCCAGTCATTCCTGCCCGCTGCCAATTCATCCAAGCTCGCTATTCACCATCTTCGCCGCACCTCGATCGTAGTCTTCTCTCGACCCATACTGAGCGATCCTCCCGACTCTGACTGAACCGCCACCCCAGCGGCTGGCAGTCGTCATTATGTTACGACACGGGAGCGTATTGGGGTTCTTCCTCAAGCCTCTAGGATGGATCCCCGGCGGCCCTCAACAAGCCGCTTATGCCGCCGCCCTCGGCCTGGTCGCGATCCAGGTCGGCATCGGCATCATCATGAAGCTCTCCCAGACTGGTGGTTCCTACTCCTTTTCCCCCTCCGCGTCCGTCACCATCTCCGAGTTCTTCAAGATGGTACTGTCCAGCATCTTCTTCTGGAACGAATGTAAACGTAGAGCCGCCGACGGCATCCTCCCGTCGACCCGTGGAGGCGGCAGCGGCTACTCCTCTCTCGCCACTTCTGAACTACCCTTGGCCGAGCGAAGCAGTTTGGACGAGAAACGGGAAGAAGAGGCGCTGAACGGCAGCGCCGCCAGCTCGTCGACCAACGCCAACGGCGTCGACCACCACACCGGCCCGTTGCCTCGGCTCGACTTCAGAACGTATTGGAGCTATGTTCGCGGGGAAGTGACCAAAGACGTCAGATATGGCTTCTGCAACTTGGCCTTGTTCTACGTGCTCATCAACAACTCGGTATGCGGTGCCGGCCGGCCGACTCTTCTGTCATGTTGACCATCAGCTAACATGCCCAGATCTTCGTCAGCTACAAGATGGCCGATCCCGGTACAATTCAGTTGACCAAGAGCGGTGTCACCTTCATCACCGCCCTGGTCATGATTGCGACCCTGAATACCAAGATCTCCAAGATTCAGTGGATTGCCATCTTGATGCAGGTGAGTGCCACCGTCGTGACACCCTTCGGCCTGGTCTCCAGTTCTAACAAAGTGTAGATTTGCGGCTTGATGGTGACCCAGTACAACCCCCAGACGGGAACGACATATCCGTTTAGCACCTACCTCATTCTCCTCTTCCAGGTCTTCTTGAGTGCGGCCTCGGGCGTGTACAACCAGGCGCTTCTCAAGACGGACGACTCGAGCTTGCACGCCGACAACATGATCCTCTACGGCGCTGGTGCTTCTATGAACTTGCTATGCCACCTGGTCATCAAGACCCTGAAGGCCGACGAGCCGGGCTTCTTTGAAGGCTACAACAGCTTCGGTGCTATCATGGTCATTGCCAGCAACGTCTTCATTGGCCTTGCCATCACTGCTGTCTACAAGTGTGAGTTGGTACAGCACACTTTTGCCGCTGCACACTTGCTAACCTCTGCCCAGATGCCGACGCCGTCATCAAGTGCTTTGCCACCGCCGTCGCCACCGGCATCCTCCTTTACGTCTCGCCCGTTCTGTTCGGCACCACACTCAGTTTCCTGGTTTTGCCTGGTACTGTGGTCGTCTTTGTTGCCTCGTGGCTGTACATGGACAATCCACCTCCCAAGGACCCCAACCCTCCGACCAACGAGCCCCAAAAAATGTCCTTGTTCAGCAAGGTGGCAGCTGTCGCGAGAAAGTTCAACAAGGTCTTCCTCACTGTCGCCACCTTCATTACAGTTCTCATCGTCGCGTTTCTCACCATGTCAGAAGCCAAGATGCCCGACTTCGCCAAGGAGGGAGGCTCGGCGCCGTCGGCGCCGTCCGGACCCGAGCCCGTTACCGGCAGCGAGAACAAGGTCGAGTCGCCTTTCAAGAACACCGTGGCCATGATCCGATGGAATTCTGCACGCCCTGAACGCATCCCCTTGCTGCGAAAATACGAGCCGTTCTTCCATACCGTGCACATCTCCATGCCGAACATGTTCAAGGGCGAGGACCCTGAATTCCACAACCTGACCCATGACCAGTTCCCCGGGACTTTCACCATCTACAAGCAGGTGTCCCGCACCATGAAGCTTATCTTGGACACCCAGCCCGAGATCGACGGGCTCATGTACTATCACTTCGATGCCTGGGTCGACCCCCTCGGATGGACCGGCATGAACCCCTTCAACATTCACTTCCCCTCCGTCATTGACACTGCCCCACCATCCCACGGTGGACCCGAGTACATGTGTCTGACGGACATCAAGAACTACAATTGGTGGGGATGGGGACAGGACTTCCACCGCACCGCCATGGCTGCGGCCTCCGTGGTGGACAACTTTGGCCTCGAGTACAAGGTTCGCCGGGATGAGTTTTGCGTTGGGTGGAGTGACATTTACTTTATTCCTCGACGGTTCTTTGCCGACTTCATCTTCTTGTCCGAGATCTTTGCCGGCTTTGGAGTCTTCCACGAGGTTGCCATTCCCACGATGGTACACATCATCGACCAGAGCCGCCGCCGTAATCCGTACCGGGCCGTCGTTGATCACATCAGCGACTGCTGGGGCAACTGTTGCAGCTCCAACCCCAAGACTCGCGACGTGCTCGGTACCCGATGCGGCCACCGTCTCGATTACCTAGAGGAGGGGACCATCAATGCATTCTACAGCAAGCTCGACGCCCAAGCGGACCTTCTCGGTCGGACTCTCAACGCAACCAAATACGCTATGGCTAGCGGGGATGCTGCTCACCTCTTCGACAGCGCAGCACTGGCGAGCATCAACAATGGCGAAGCCAAGAAGATCGCGCCCGTCAAAGACGATGGCTTGGAGGACGATCAGCGAGCGGATAAGCTGGCCGCCGAGAAAGCCAAACAGGAAAAACAAAGGATGAAGGATGAGCATGCACCCGTCGACAAGACAGGAAATCCCGGCGACCCCAAGGCCGACCCCTCCAAGATCCTTCCCCCACCCCCCTCGGGCGACCATACTTCGAAGCCGAAAGACGACAAGGAGGGCGTCACGAAGGAAGGAGGAGAAAAGGAGGGCGACAAGAAGGTCGACCCCAACGACGCTCTCAGAGAAGCAGACCGTGATGCTGACGTGAAGCGGAGATTACGGCGTGAGATCGTGGCTGCCGTCGCTGGACTCGGCTATTAGATACCCTCATATACCCTCTACCTTTCCCTCATTATACTCTTTATTCTTTCTGCCTGGCGGCGCTTCTCCTTGTCTATCATACAGTGCATTCAACGAGAGAAGGGAGGGTTGGAATTAGACTCAACAGACGGCTCCGGCGGGCTCGGTAACCTTTTGAGCCCGATCGGGGATGGCACGGGAGACACGAGACATGACACCAGAAGCGGTGGTGATGGGCCAGCTAGTAGATAATTGGTTTGATGTTGGAGCGGCCGGTAGATCAGAGTGTTTGGTTTCTCTTGTTTCCCCCCTGGCATACAAACATGCACATGTATTTGCTTTTCCGGATTTGGTACGATATAGACGTGTTGAACATAGCTATGGAACGGGACGGTTGTTCTTTTCGGCGTACAGAGATGGGAAACACCCTCTCGCGGTCAACGGGGCTTAAGGCTTGGACGCCTCGACTTGAAATGGGTTTATTGACGTCATATAGAAACGTGTGTGTAATACAAAGAAACTGTTTCATTCTTGACGACTTTACGAGGCGATGGATGAGATCAGTGAGTTGGCGAGTGTGCGGACGGGGCCTACATGCAATGTTCCACGGACTGGGGAACCGAGGCTAAAGTCTGGCCACCGCGTCGCTCCGAACTCTGCTGGGGGGGTTTGGGCGAAGGTGTTTATTTTCGCCTCGGGCGTCGATGCTTACGCTTTCTTGGCGTCGCAACGCGACACGGCCGACGTTTACGCAGGGGAAGGAGGGGAGGGAGGGGGCGGGGTTGAAAGAGTGAGAGGTCGGACGAGAGCGGCCCCTCGAGCGACCGGGAGCCGGTTGTCCTCTTCGCTTCTCGTGGCCGTGTGGGAGGCGGCGCCTGTGCTGTTCGGTTGCTCGGGGGGGTTTTGCGTGTAACGTCTCGTGATTTAGTCTTTCCGCGCCTCGCGTGAGGGGTGGCGAGTTGGGACGTGAATGTGACGACTTTTGAGGCGTGCGGGGTGAGATGGGTTTGAATATTCTCCGGCCTTGCTCTTCCCCTGTTTTGTTATTCTGAGGACGACAGTTTGGAAGAACTTGGCCCGGGATGAAAATGTGAGGCAAAAGAAGGTCTGGATGAATGAGTGGCGAGCTGTTGTTAGGGGGGAGTGGGTTGTGTAGAGGGCTTGGCGACAGCTTTGGGGGGATGGCTGCGTCGGTAAGGTGGCCGGGCTCTTTCGCTGAGTAGACTTGGGACGAATGACTGGGGTTGAGGCTAATGCGGAGATGTAAGATGTCTCTTACTCGCGTGGTGTCGACACCCCTCAAGGACTGAATATTTGAGGGCTCGAAGGCGGAGAGCCAGGAGATTCGTGTGAAATCCTCTTTAGTAAAAAGTAGTGGAATAGGGTGGACGACGCGATGTTCTGGCTCAGATATCTAGCAATCATGGAGACGAGCCCGTTTGCAGACAGAGCGTTCAATACGGTGTCAATATAGACGAAAATAAATTAATGATTCGTATAGATGTTTGCTAGTAATATGGGAGTTGTGTACTCGGATAAAATAAAAATCTCCCTTCACGCTCGAGGGATCTCATGTGCAGCATGCCTCATACATATGGGTCTCGAAGGCCTCGAGGAAAAAAACGAAAAAGAAACGTGCTCGTCATCAAGGGGGCTCGTGAGAACGCTTCTAAACGTTACGAGCCCCCCACAAAAAGACAGGAAGGAAACCGCCGTCATTAAGCCGTCTATAACGGGCTGCTCTTCACAGATCCTCCGTGATCCACTTGTCCTGCTGGGAGACGGCCTTCTCTTCGTACGTACCCCACGAGCTCTTGAGCGCGGCGGCCTTGAAGTCAAAGGTGATGCCCTGGTCGCTGGGGCCGGAGCCGCGGGTGAGGACGATGTTGTCGAGCGGCTTGTCGGTGAAGTAGAGCATGGTGCCGGCCTCGACGCCGCCGTTGACGTAGACCTCGAGGAGGGAGCGGTCGAGAATGCCGTGCAGCGTGAACTCGACCTTGCCGTCGGCGCCCTCTCCCGAAACAGCCTCGAGGGCCTGGACGCCCGAGACGCCAAAGGTGCCGGTCTGGTCCCATGCCGTGCTGACGCGGCCGATGTTGACGCTCGCCGAGGGGAGGCCGTTGGCGGAGCTGCCGACGAAATCGAAGCCGAGGGAGACGGACTCGTTGCCGGCGGACTGGGAGGCCCTAAAGGCCAGCTGGGCCGAAGCGGTGGAGCCCTCGGTCAGCAGGGACTTGGCCATGCGGACGGTCAGCGTCCACTCGACGGCGGGGTTGTAGTCCCGGATGACGGCGCTGCTGCCCTCGATGCCCGAGACGCCCTTCTCCTCGACGATGGGGTTCCAGCCGGGCTTCGTGGTCTGGAGCTTGGACAGGTCGCCGGCCGGCGCTGACATGAGCTTGTTGGTGTTGGCGTCGAGCCAGTGGCGGCGGACGCCGCCCATGCAGTGGCGCCAGCCCTCTTGGTCGGTCGGCGTGCAGCACGCGTAGTGGCTCGCGTCGACGGCCCAGGCGACCGAGTATGCGTCCTCGGCGGCGTCGTTGAGCTTCTGGGAGTGGAAGAAGGCGGTGGCGTACTTGTCGGGGCCGAAGTCGAGGTCGTACAGGGCGAAGGCGTCCTGGCGCGCATGGAGGTCCCTCCCCGAGGCGCGGGCGGATGGCGCGTCGGGCGTGAAGGTCGTGCCGTCGAATTCACCGGTGAGGTACCTGACGGCAGCGATGCCGCCGGGGCCGCCGCTTCCCAAGCTGAGCGTCAGGACCCACTTGGCGCCGACGACGGTGCCGGACTTGTCCTTTCGCGGGATCTGCAGGAACTGAGGGCACTCGACGAGGCCGATGTTGCGTTGCGGGTTCCAGATGGACGACTGCGTCCACTTGACCAAGTCCTTAGAGGTGTAGAAGGCGACCTCACTCTCTAGCGACAAGACCATGACCCACGTATTGGTCTCGTGATGGAAGGAGACCTTGGGGTCGCGGAAGCCGTGCCTGTTGAGCGAGATGATGGGATTGCCCTCGAACTGGTTGAAGGTCTGGCCGCCGTCGTAGGACCAGGCCATATGCTGGGACTCCATGTCCGGCTCCCACGAGGTGTAGTAGGCAATGATGTTATCATTTCCGCTGGTCTTGTTGGAAGGAAAGAACCCCGACGAGTTGTTGCGGTCAACGACGACGCTTCCTGACCAGATGGAACCATCGCGTGCGGTGGCCGGGATGGCGATGGGGTGGTCAACCCAGTCGTAGAAATTAGTGGCCGTCGTGTGGCCCCAGTGCTTCACACCATCGCCAGCGACATTGTCGGCGTCTGTCACAGAGGTCAATAAAAGTAAATGACAAAGAATGAAAACGAAAAAAACGAAAAAATCAAAGGCTGCCCCGTCATGTTCGAGAACATGGGGCCAAGCCAAACTTGGTAAGGCCTCATCGAAGCAGTGACACACGAGACGCCAGATGAGAGCGTAGTGCAGTACTCTGTAAAAAACAATAGGTAGGCAGGTAGGCAAGTTCTAGTGTGGGTGCGGAATGCACCGTCGCAGTTTCCGCCCCAGAATGCGGGGTGAGACTGACTGCAACGCTCATCATCGCGCATGTGATGCTTCCGTCTTTGGCAGGGACGCAACCACCACGCTGACGGGAACTAGCACGTGTACAGAATCCAGACCCAATAAGATGGACGGCGATGCGCGAGTCACAGTGCACTGGCAAACGTGTCGGTGACCGCTTGTCCGGAACCTGGCTGCACGTTGCGTCGCACAACTCAAAATGAACTGGGCTGAAGGGGAGGAAAGGGGGGAAACAGAGCTTCAGGGAAGGCATGGGTAAGAAGGAGGAGATTGGGGTAGGTAGGAAGGAGAGGCGCGGGGAGGGGGGAAGACGGGCGGGAAAATGGACTTACATTGGTAGTACATGTGCCATACGCCTTCAGAATCGACAAAGAGTCCGTTTGGGTCGTTGAGCCATTCGGCGGGTGGGGAGAAATGGATCTGGGGCCGCCAGCGGCCGCTTCTATCGGCTGCTTGTCTGGCCATGTGCGCTGCTGGTTCCGAGCGTCTGAGATCCGGTCGGTAATGGGGCGCAGAACGTACGCCTGAAAGGAAGCCTGGGAGAGCGAATGCCGGTGCTACGAGCAATGTCGACAGGAGCGAGATGTAGAAGAGAGACTGTCTCATGGCTGGAAGAGTCACGGCTCCCCGTTCCTTATGAGCCAAGCGAACCAGTGTCAAACTCTCGGGGGAAACGGTGTGGCGGCGGGGGACCGGGGGGACGCCGTCCCTGATCGACAAACTTGGGATGGTGGCGTAAAGGCAAAGAGACTTTAGGGACGAAGCCTGCACAAAGAAGCTTTTACAGTAGATTTTGGACGGAGCCTGCGCGAGGAAACTCTGAAATGACTTTTTTTTGTTTGGTTGGGACGAAGCCAAGGCTGCGTAAAAAGAAGCTCCGAAGAAGCGGGAGAGGGTTGCTCAGTTGGTTCGGCTGAAGAAAAACACCAAGGGCGAGCTGAGAACACCAAGAACCAGTTTGGTTCAAGACAAGATATGCTATGTTTGAGCGCCTACAAGCCAGAGGAGTGACGAGAAAACGGGCTTGGGAGCGAGAGACGGCCGCGGGTATTTAATCACAAAGAAGGAAAACAAAGGTGAATCGACCTCGGACAAGTCCCTCGAAACAACGATGCAGCCATGACGCCCGCCAGCGACGCTGGCGAAGCAAGCAGGCGGGGGAAAACTGCGACGACTAGCTGATTAGCCGTGGTGCCATGGACTGAGCTCGGCCCGCGAAACTACACGGGCGAGAGATGCCAAGGTCTTGCCATGATCCATCTCGGCGTGGCTCCTGCAGACACACACCCACACACACGCAGAGAGGAAGAGAGAGAGAGAGAGAGAAAAAACATCGATACATCATCGGCCAAGCACGCTCGCAGGTAGAAACAGGTTGAAGCAGCGGGGGGGAGGTCGATCAATCGCGCACCATCCGTCCAAGACAGGTCCCATGACTCTCCGTCTGGTTGTGGCAGGTGGCCGGCTCTCGTGGCCTCCTTTTTTCTGCGGTCGCAACCCACGACTTACACTTCGACCCCGCGCCAAGTTGTTGTAGTACATCAGTAGGTAGCACTTCTCCAACTAGATATTTCGGCGATTGGGGTAAAGGGGGATGAGTGCAGCGGCAACTTGCAATGCAGCGGAAGCATGCGGTGGATAGGCACAGACACACACACACACACACACACACATGGGTACACACCCAAACAAAACATAACAAAACAACATAAAACAGCACAACACGGCACAGCCAGGTGCTTGACGATGGACACATGCCGGCAGAGGCGAGCCGTACAAGTCCCGGCCAAGTAAAAGCCCTCTCCCATAAAGGACAAAGGGCCGGTCCTATGCCTAGGTACTTCCCGAGGACCCTCTCACTAATCACCAGGTGACCGGGATATAACATGACATGTGTTGGTAGGTTGCTTGCACCCGAGAAGGGCGGTCTGAACTGCCAGAGGCGGCTGGGGTTGTTGTTGGTTCGGAGTGACTGCAGCGCAGCGGTGCTCTGCAGCGAAACATTACAGGATGGAACCGTGTTTCTGGGGAACTGGTGCGGGGTTAACTGGAACTCGGAGAGTAACAAGAAGGATGGGGATAAACAATGGCCATGTGAGCGGGTCTTGAGCTGTTTTGACTTCAAGTGTGACTTTGTGTGCGGCTAGCTACCTACCTACCTAATCTACTATGTAAGGTAGGTAGGTGCAAGTGACTGGAATCATTTGAGACAGAGAGAACAACCAGAAGAAGAGAGGGGAAAGATGGTTCGCAACGGTCGGTTGAACCAAAGCGCTTCCCTTGAACTTAGTTGTTAGATTTTGCCTTGGTCTACTATTTTTTCCCGTGGACTTTTAATCATTACCTAACTACCTACCTTAGGTACCTTGCGTACCGGTAGTAGTTTTGCCTCGGACCATTTTCCCGCTTCCCGTCCTTGAGACACTGGCGGGGCTACACAAGTGGGCCCTTTCAGGTAAACTACCTAGGTACCTTCGTAGGTAGTTCTGGAAGGCTTGGGTGTGCCGCGTGCGTGCCCCTCATCCGCACTTGCATTGCCTACCTAGGAAAGTACCTGGTACTGTAGATACTTCGTACCTGCCTTGGACATCACCAAGATGGGAAGGAAAGGGGAACAGCGCACCTCACCTGCCGGCAGATCATCAGCCCATACATGTTTAACAACAGCAACGACGAAGAAGAAACAATGCATTGTTTTGTTTTGTTTTGTTTTGTTTTGTATTGTTTTCCAGAACGGCCTTGTTTCCCCCCCGCCGCGACATAGGTCGATCCAAACGAACGTTTCCTGTTTCTCTTGGGGACCCGGCTGTTTTGCTTCAAAACCCGACTTCATCTCTCTGAACAGCTGCCGATCAGCGAAAGGAAGCCATTCCCCAAGACTCCAACTCGTCCATCACCCACTGCCTCCATGTTACCTGACTCACTCTATATGGGCGGCCAGACCGACAGATCTCGAACAGTTTCGGATGCGCGTCGTCTCACCACCTCACTTCTTTCCAACCTGGCGGGGCAGCTACCAGCTCGTTGGCAGTGCAGCCCTCGGGGGAAGCGGCTAGACCACCTGCAGGCCCGGACCGCAACGGCGTGCGCGATCCGGGGGTCAGGCCACGGGTCCGCGCCGAGTCAGAGGGAGGCATGGCGGCCTTCTCACCTTCCAAAATAAGATCATCCGAGTCATGATGCCTAGGTCATCAGTCCCAGATATTTGCTCTGACGTTACTTGACGTGTTGCGAGTTTGCTTCGGGCCACGAGGTAGCCACATGATCTGATGTCCGCCTTATCCGTATCCTGTCATCGACGTCCGCATCGAGCAATGCGAGTGACCGATTTTTTTGCCTCCTGCATAGCACCGCGCATAGTCACGAGACAACGGCAGTTGTTGGGTTGGCATCGGTGCAACATCCCGTTGGAGGAAGGTGATGACGAAAAAGAAAGACGCTCTTCTCGGCCCAACGTCGGTATCCAACCTCGTTGCCAGAGTCACCGACTCGAAGCCCTCCCCGAGGTTGTATCGGACTTGATACCCTTCCGTAAACGGCTTTTCTCCGGTCTTTCGTCGCAGGATGGCAATAGAGACGCTCCGGACACGGCCCGCGCCATGATTTCTTCACACCTTCTACACCGCATGCCTGCCTGCCTTTGCAAGGACATGTTCCTCTCCCGTCATATCCGGCTTGTCACCTGTCAAGACGCAGATGTTTACGAGACTTCACATTGGTTCAGATCTAAGCTGTGCGCGGCAAGCAGTGTTGATGCAAGACAACACCCCGGCAGGCGCGCCGCATGTATCCTCCGATACTGGACACACAGTGCACATCAATACGAGGCCGGTGACGCTCACGCTCATCATCGCCGTTACTGCCAAGATCACACCGCAAATTGCCATCGTCTCCATCAAGCCTCGCTTCCGGTGCGCCTTCGGCATTCCTCATTTGGATATTCTCCGATCCAGCACTTGCAAACCAAACCCTCTGCTGATGCCCCTCATCCGCCGCTGCGGATTTTGCGGCGGGCCTCGGATGCTTAGTCTAACGACAGGCCATTAATATGCGCACTATTGATGGGCCGGCCGTCGGAGCTTCATTGCTTGCTATCCACTCAACCTGGTCTGAACTTCTCCGGGCCCGGTGGCGAAAGGATAAAACCTCAACTCCGCCCTCGGTCGAAGTAGAGGGTGTTAAGCAAGCTTACGGTGTTGACGAGGCGCGGCTATCGTGTCATGAAGAGTTTTGACGGGGCCACTGGCTTGAGCAAACCGGTGTTCATCGCGAGCTAACATCAGTATCATGGTCGGAGTACACCGAGGATAAGAGCGAGGCGGAGCCTTCCTCCCAGAAGCCATCGACGGATGGTAGCCTCGTTAGATGTATCAAATGAGCTTGATTCATGTCCAGGCACCAGAAAACGCCACCGTCCAATGAGCTCCGTCCCGGACAAGGCTAACCGTAGCTGAGGTTCTTGCTCAAAGAGCCATCGGGAAGAAGGGTACTGTCGGGCAGCAATCAATCGCAGTGCACGGAAGAACCGGCTAGACGGTCGGGATGGAAAACTCGGTTCCGCGGTGCCTGATTCCCGCTGGCTGTTGGGGTCTTCAAGTTCGTCTGCTAGGATCTTGGATTTCCCCGCCTCGTCCCTATGTTCTTTAAAAGCTTCCGCCTTCAGCATCTTCAGATTGATCTCTGCGGCTCGGCTCATGGGAGGTCTGGTCTCGTGTCCACCGACACAGCTTGGTTTGATGGCAACCGGGGGCGGGTTGGGCGAATAACGAAGCTCGTAGTAGCCCAAGGTTAAGCGGGGCCCAACACGTTGGTGCTGGGCATTCATGCAGCTGCCCAAATCGACACACCGCGGGCCCCAGTTCCGAGGCCTCGATGACATCCAATTGGCCTATCTACACTCCCTCACTCACCCACCCTGCGTTATCAGACCAATGCTAGCGATTACTAGCCTCTGACTTTTGAGGCCCCCCCGATGCACCGCCCCGACAGACCAAGCATGTCGAATCTGTGCTCAACTTTACTTAAGTAACCCAGCGGCCCGGCTCCTTGTCCGTGGGCAGCAGTTTGGAAGAAAAAAAAAGGTCTCAACTTCTGCTTTCCCCCACGCCTGTTCAATCCCTGAACTCCCGAGAAACCCGGACAATTAGACCCCCCGCCACCCCGCGCCAAACATCAGCCTCATCCGAGAAGCTTGTCTCATTCAAGTATCCCGAAAACCAACCTCATCAGATATTTCGGACTCACTGCCGCTTCCGAGCTTATCGACTTCAATCCGCAATCGATCCTCCGCATAACTAACTCTCTGGGCACTCTGCTCCCAAGAGTATTATCCTCTCACCTTCACATCCGTCTCGGAATGGCCCGATAGCACCACCACGCTTCAACCTCAACCACCCGTTACCAAACACCATTCATTACCTCTCTGGTAAAATCCCCGGAGAATCATCGTCCATTCTGAGAGCCGCATGCGGGGAATTTCCCCGCCTACTCTTTGACTCGGTCAAAGCACCCTTACCGCCAGGGCTCGCTGTTGCCTCTGGAATCGTCACCAGCTTTCCACACCCCATACGTTGCGTTGTGCCCCTTCAAACGGGCCTATCCTGATCACCGGATCAGGCCTCCAATCATTCCCAGGAACCCCTTCATTTTGCCAAGGTGGCGTTTTACCTAGACACCAGTATACAACCCAACCTTGTTGATTCTTGTTATTGTGTGTTACTTGGAAATACCATTTGCTACTGCGAGTATTACTCCGACAACACGACTCCTTCTCTGAAACTCGACTCCGTCGACGATCCACCTCCGATCGGCTTGCCGTCATGGAGATCACCTATGGCACTTGGTGTCATGGCGTGTCCACTCGACACCCCCTCTTATTCTTCGGAAACCATGAGTCCGACTCTAAGCCCCCTAAACCCCGGGAACGAGAATGAAAGCGATAAGGCTAGCGACAGCGGGCTCAGCAACGGCATTGCGACCCCCGCCGCCGCCGGTCTCGACATATCGCGCCTACGCTTTGAATGCCGCTGGCAGAACTGCGGCAAGGTCTTCCGCAGACCGAGTGATTTGACGTAAATCTCACTTCACTTTCCTTCTGTCTCAAAAAACCTTCTTCTCTTTGACGAGGCTGAAATATCGCCTCGACTCCTACGTCTTTCAGTACCTGGTGAGAACCGTCGACTGACTCTGAACCAATTCAGCAAGCACGAAAGGTACCACATCAAGGAGTACCTATGCGACGAGGCGGGCTGCGACAAGGCCTTCGCAACCATGAAGGACCTTAGGCGCCACAAGAAGACGCACGAGACGCTCGACGGCGACAGCTCTGGGTACCGCTGCCGTGTTCCGGGGTGCCGGAAGGCAAAGACCGGGCACGTGTACAACCGCCGCGACAACTTCGTTCGCCATCTTCGGACAAAGCACGTGGGGATGGACTTTGATATCCGGGAGGAATATGACATGACGTACTGAAACGTACAGCTTCCAATTTTCCGTCTCCGACAGCGATCCTTCTAGTATCTTGCGTTACGCCGCCAGGCCTTTGGATTTCCCTGCCCGTGAAAACTCAACGTGCTCGATGGTTCGTAAGACAGGGCATGGAATGAGGAGGACGACGGCGACCTATCCATGGGTTCCCATATCTTTTGATGCGGACGCATTTCACAACCAGGCAACAGCAAATCGATTTTGGGCCCTTTCATTTATATTTGTTATTACATGGGTCAGGTCTATCGAAAAGTTACTCATTCCGTCACAAGCGGTCTAGTCAAGCACTCTCGAGATTGCTTCGGGCTATGTCTCTGGACCAAAGGTGGGTTCGATAGACTTGGCATGGGTTAAACCTCTTTTGTTTTTTCTCGTTACCGTCTAGTCAACCAAACAGTGGTGTTGGTTGACCGGTGGTACATTGTTTACTGCGTCTCCTTGTTGTTTCCGGACATTATGGATGTCTGATGATGTAATATGGACGACTTATGAGTTGACGGCCGCTGGGCTTCTTATGAGGAGCTCGAAAGGTTCTAGGGTGGGCCAACATGTATGTGTGTTGGGGAGGAGGGGGGTTGTTTTTGCCAGGAACCGTAATGATACAGAAAAGTCTGTCGGATTCTGCTGTTCGTCTCATGAACCTTGATACACGAGACATCATGTGCTGTGTGCTCTCAATGATGCGGTTGCCATACCTGGCGTGTCCTTTCTACAAGGGATTTGGTGACGCGAATGATTACCACGCAGCCAAGACCAGACGACTCCGCCGGCCGCGCTCGGCTTGAGGCTCCCCCTACTATAAGCCTCGAGAATGGAAACAGGCGCGCGGAGTAGAGTGGTCAGAATAGTATAGTGGCCCGCCCAACCGATATGCGTAGGCAAGCGCATCTAAGCTGTAACTTGCGCCCAAGGAAGGAGATCGACCCCCCGAACCACTCTCCTGGACGGATTACTGTATCAACGGGAAATGGCTGACGGATTGCCGGGCTATGCCGAGCACAGCTTTCGAGCCCTCCGATGCTTGACCATGTGCCCTTTGACAGCCGTCTACTAAGTATGCTGCTGGAGTGGAGCGGGTCGCCTTGATCCTCGGGGTGAACCGGGGTGGGGGAGGGGACCGGAGGATCGGATCCTCGTCTTGGAGTAGACGTCGACGTTGGCGGGCTGCGGCGTTGTGACCGACGAACTCCCCGGCAGCGAAGAACAAAGGGAGGCGCGTGGGTCGTTCTGAATTTGTGCTGTTGTCCCAACCCGGTTTGGCTATTCAGTGGTCTGGAGTGTGCTCTTCGAGCGATGTCTATTGGCAGGGCATGGACGGTGAGCGAGCTGTTATCCGATGGGGGGACGGACCGCGCCCAGGCTCATGAACGTGAAGGTGAGGTGAAAGCTGATCTACGCATTACAATCGTGTGCCTTTTGCCCGGCGATGATTGCACCAGGCGCATGTAATTTCGGCCCTTGGTCCAGCTGCAAAGACGATAAGGAAGAGCCTGACGAGGAGGAAAACGCCAGGGCTTTGGACCGGAGACCAGGTCTCAGAACGGTGACATGGCCCCAATGCAATCCTACTCTGGGCTGTAGACCGTGCCATCTTCACAAGGCGTGGCCCCATGCATCTCAAGCTTCCAGAAAGATCAGCGCGATATGTGATTGCGTTCGGGCACTGCTTCATTGTCGCGGCCCTAGTTGACGCCTCCTCACGGAGAGGCTTGCGATATCCCCCATTTATGGATCTTTCCTGCGTTCGACCAGGGCAGTTCATCCGGAAGATGCTCGGCAAGTGGAGACTCTTCGGCCAATGTGCCCCGTCCCGCTGCCATTCGGAGAGGCAACGGTGCCCTCCAATGGGACCGCGTACCGAAAGGCTAGCTCGACTATGGTTGGTATGCCTGACGGGATGCCGACGAAGGTTGAGTCCGATCCGTTTCACAAGCTCTCTCTGGCTCAGACTCGACTTGCCAAGGTTCAAAAAAAGGTTGGCCGGTTCAAGTCGGCGTGAACTCATTCGTGCTTCAGTCTTTGAAGTTTCCGCGCTTCCTCCGCAGCGGCATCCTCGAGGGCGCATATGGACAGCGCATCTCCCTCGATACCCTGTAATTTACATGTTAGCGATCTTGCCAAGACACCGAGAAAGACTGGTACAATGACTCGTCCGACCCCCACCCAGTCTTCAGTTGAAGCCGGCATTGAAGGACATGTGCCCTCGGCCGTAAAAATAAAAATAAAACCACACGGGATACGGGAAGCACCGCGGAGCAAGTAGGCGCCGTTCTCGATGCACCTCGTCTCCAGTGAGGCCGCCCAGGATTCCTTGACTGATCTCGGTTGGAGTCCGCCACGGGTTTGGGAGGGGAGTCAGTCCCAGCACCTGACTCGGCTATTCTTGTAAGAGATAGGGAAGTGGTTCAGGCGATTCAGACTTTTGTCTCTGTTTGAAATAGGAAACCCAACATGGAACAGCGCAATAAGCTCTCGCAAGGTCGATCCGCGTGTGAACCCACGACGTCGGCAAAAATTGAAGAGGCTGTGAGGGAATCTATCTCGGTCGAGACGGTGATTTGGGTCCTTTAGTGGCGGCAAATCGTAGAGGCAAACATTGCGTGGACCGTGGATGAATCATACTACGAGAACATGTCGCTGAGCGAGAACGTCAGCTGTGCGTTGCTAGGTTTTTTGATGCAGCATGTGTCGATTCAAGCATATCGGGGACCTTAAAGATGGGCAAGATCCCAGATTCGACACCCTCTGGGAACTTAGTCTTTGAGCACAGTCTCAGTCGGAGATGTCGCCGAGGTAACCTGGCCCTTTCCCCAAGCGTGTAATAAATTGGCGGAATCGATCGACAATGGTTCATCACCTCTGTACAAGGCCAACTTCCTCGTGTCGAGGAGGGATGTTCTTGAAGGCGGTTTAGTCGCTGCGCTTTTGGCCAGGACACTTTACGAAATGGTGATGATTGGGCCGGTGCCAGCTTCAGCCTTGAAGCGGGGTATTGGGTGATGTCTTACTTGCTTCATTCTCGTCATTCGTTCAATATACAGCGCCGCCGAGTCTTGTGTGTCATGACGCTGAACGTCGCCCAGCGTATGAGTGGGATGTGTTGCCGTCGCCGGCTCAGCTCGAGGCAACTTCTCATGATCTTACAGGGTTCCGGACGGGAAGCCGCATACGCATGGCACATCAACAAAAGCTACCTACCGAAGCAGACTCATCGTGGCATGGGTAGTGTGTTGCATTGCTGCGTGGGTTGCTCCGCACGCATGGTTCCCATGGCACGAGTAATGATATATAGGCTACAGCATCCTGCCGTGGTTGTTGACACTTTTTTTGCCTCCAATCACGTCGGGTGGCTTGGATGTCCAAGTTCCTACACGGAAGAGGCATGTGAGGACCGCAAGGCCCAGCCAAAGACCGAAGTTGTTGTTTCTCTGACAGAGTGGTTGAAGCTACATCCGAGTTATTCTGCAGAAACCAGCAACGGTTGCGCTATAGCTTCAAAGAGAAGGTTGCCATCATTCGACTTGTGTGTCGAGCTGGGTTACACGAGCGTCGACTGTGGCACTGCTAGCCAGAAACAAACCTAAGCCCAAGCTGCAGACACACGCAAAGGAAAACTCCCAGGCTAGCGGAGAAGACTCCTAAAGTGGCAAGTCTTGGAGCCCGGCTGGCGAAGATTATCGTTTGCCGCGACGGATATCTCCTCTCCATTGGTCATCAGTGGAGACCATGGCTCTCCGTGTTGAACCATAGTTCCAACAAAGGGCAGCGAATGGTGTCACCCACGTGTACGGAACTTGGAGCTCCATTGGCTCAGATGGGAATCCATTCTAAATACCACCTCAGAGGTGACTGCCCGCCCCTGTGCATTTTGGATCCTTGCCTTGCCTAGCCTGTCAAGTCTGTTTTAGATGCAGACTTCGGGCGACGGGGCCAGCTAAGGTGCTAGCTGGGGCGACGACCGCGCGGATGAATGCATTCAAGAAGCTCTTGAATTCGATATTGCAGTAGCGACGAAGACGATTGACGGGAAGAAGTCATGATACAGACGGAAAAGGTATAGTAGAGAAGTTCAGGTTAGCCTGCATGTTCGGGTTCAAGAAACAGCGGCGGGATCGGTGAGTGGCGATGATGGCATGCTCGATGTGTGTAAAAGATGACCGGATGATGGAGCGATGACCGATCAGACAATTTGTCGTTGACGAATCTCTCCTTTTTCGATAAGCTCTAACCACCAAAGAGCCGGAATGGGCACCCGTGGACGAACACGCGGCACGTCATCGTCATCCTCCTACCCTTGATCATGACAAAATCGGCTTCGAGCCTACCAACAGGGAATATTGATAAGAGCACGTGGGCGGCGCCTCCGAATGAACCACCAAGGGGCCGTCCTCAAGAAGACATCGAGCACGCGACATCTGATCTGTACAGTCTCGACATGCCCGGATGGGCCCCGGTCTTGGCTCTGTTCTTGGCAGTGGCATCGTGGCTCACTTTGACGGAGAATCGTTGTCCTTGCCAAGTGCCAAGCAGCGGGATGCTCAGCAGGGTTAAGACTCTAGAGCCGCACTACGACAAGTCATCAACGACATATCATCATATTACGCGAAACAGCGCTGGCTGAGGCCATTTGGATTTGGACTTTTCCCCCCCTCGAGTCTCGAGAAAAAGGAAGCTGCATCGCCTTTCGAAATATTGCTAGGGGTCACCGGTCGTCGTTACTGGGCTGAGTGCGCACTTGCAACGTGCTCCAATGTCACATTGTGATTGGCGGGCTCGGATGGGGGAATATTGAGGACTCTCCCTCCCCGGGCTAAGTTGACGGGTGGATCGGCGGCCCCTTGGCTGAGACTGGATCAACATAGGGAACATGTACCTTTGGCGTGAGAGGACATGCCAGCAAGGGAACTCGTGGTACCAGTAATCATCGCTGGGATCGTTCGGTCTGGTCCCGGGCGTTCGGTAACTGAAAGAGGCTAGGACATCGGCTGTCCATCACACTTTGCTTCTTGAGCCAAACGTGCTGTAACGATATGCCAGCAGAGTGCGGCCGCTCGGCGAGCCAGCAAATCCTCGGGCGCCATTGGACCCGACTCTCGCATCACGTTCCAGGGATTGGAGGAGTTGTGCGCGCCTTTAACGCGTGCTTGGTGTGGTCCATCATATTACTAGTCGGCGTGAAGCCTATTACCATGTTGGTATTCCCAAGCTGCTAATCGGATGTTGCGACCGGCAGTTTAGAACGGTCGGCTGCAGCCAAGAATCCTGTTCGTTGCGTCGACAAAGCTTGATCAGATGCTCGGTGTCTAGCAATCGACTCGGTAAGTACCCAACTCGACGTCGTGCCAGGCTGACCCAGACATGGGGAACAAGCTCGGAAATTACTGCATGGGTCGCCGGCCTCATACTTTCGAGTTCGACTCGACGACTAATAGCACCATGTACTAGATACCACCCATGCTGCGTCGTGTCCATGTTCCCACAGTGAGCAATCCAATTGGTTCCCAGGCGGCTTTGACACGAGCGGGCCGTTGCTACTCTCATCTTGAACCACAACCAGCTCGTGTCGCGTCAGCCCGTACTGCTACAGAAGGCGGTCGTAATTAATCTCTGGGTCGTATTAAAAGTTCGATGAAGCCGTACGTCTCGTTTGAGCTTACTGATGCCGATGTATGAGCGAAAAAGTGAAAACGAGGGGCAGCCAGTCGAGAGACGGTATCCGATCTTCAGCCCAAGTAAAGACGAGAAAGAGAGTCTGAGAAGAAAGTGAAATTGCGCGCCATTCCAGATTCGTCGCCGAGCACGGCTCCACCCAGCCACACTCCCCTGGTTCCGCCTAGGAGACATCCCTGTTGCCCACACCCATCCGCCGGGCGTCTCTTCCCCAGCTGCCGGCGGCATCTTCCAGGTCTTCCAGCCAGTGAGTTGGTCGCTCGCTCGCACGTCGAGGTGCCCTTTCCCGCGGTCCTTTGATCCATAGTCATTGTATCGGTCCCGTATGGGGTTCGCTGTACCTTCGCGCAACACGGTCGCATGTCGTTCGCCTCGCCTGGTACAATGACATCCCCGTTGTGTCCCGTTCATCACGCTAATACGTAGTCTCCGAGGTGGACGCTGATCTCGAACCATGTTCCCTCCGTGTCCTCAGTCGTCGCATCTCTCTTCAACTCCCCCTGCCAGTGCCCGCTCCCATGCTTGACTTGGATGGCATCTAATTCGTTAGTCTCTTACTTGTTGCTGCTGCTTGGCATATAAGTCGGTCCCCTCCCCGGTTCCCCTCGCATTGACTTTTGTTGTCGTCCCGCTTCCCAAACCACTCAACAGGAACCCAAGGCCACTGGTTCTGCTCACAACATCTCGGGTTTGAGCTTTCGTCGTTCTTTTCTTCCCTGGCTTAGAGTAGACATCATGGCCGGCGTCATGCAGTCGTCCGAAGCTGCAGGCATGAACGCCAACACCGAGCGCGCGGTCACCGCCGCCGAGATCAAGCACAACAAGACGGCTGGCGGAAACGCCGCTTTCCACAACTTCAACAACGACTTCGCCCATGTTGCCGATGCCAACGAGCGCCGTCGCCTGGCTTTGGCCGAGATTGACAAGGCGCCATTCGGCTGGTACCATGTCCGTGCCATCGTTGTTGCTGGCATCGGCTTCTTCACCGACTCGGTATGTTATTCTGGAAGCCGGACTACGTGGCGAGAACTGACTTGATCCCACCCAGTACGACATCTTCACCATTGGCCTCGTCACTTCCATGTTGGGTATTGTGTACTTCGGCGGAACCCTGCCCGCAGAACACGACACTGCGATCAAGGTTGCCACTTCCGCCGGCACCGTCGTTGGCCAAGTCGGATTCGGTATTCTTGCAGACATTGTCGGTCGCAAGAAGATGGTAAGCAGCCCGATAATGATGGAAAACTCTCGAGACATACAACTGACACATGGATAGTACGGTGTTGAGCTCATTATCATCATCATCGCCACCCTTGCTCAGGCCCTCTCGTCTTCCTCCCCTTCAGTTTCGATCGTCGGTCTGATTGTTTTCTGGCGTATCATCATGGTGAGTGATCCACCGATGGTGGACTTCTTCCGGTGCTAATAAAAGCATAGGGTATTGGTATTGGCGGTGACTACCCGCTTTCTGCGATCATTACTTCCGAGTTCGCCACGACCAAGTGGAGAGGCTTCATGATGAACGCTGTGTTTGCCAACCAAGGATTTGGCCAGCTTGCTGGTGGCATTATGCTTCTCGTCGTTACTGCTGGTTTCCAGGGATCCCTCGAGACTGCTGCCAAGCCTGCTGCATGCTCTACCACCGCGCCTTGTCTGATGGCCGTCGACAAGATGTGGAGAACCATGATTGGCTGCGGCGCCGTCCCCGGATGCATTGCCCTATACTTCCGCCTCACTATCCCGGAGACCCCCCGATACACCTTCGACATCGAAAACGACGTACACAAGGCTGAGGGTGACGTCGACTTCTACAAGAAGGGCAAGTGGGGTGAGGCCCAAGTAGATGAGGCCGCCCGCGTCGTTGCCCGCCAAGAGGCCGAGACGCAGCTCGAAGTACCCAAGGCCTCCTGGAGGGATTTCTTCCGCCATTACAGCGTCTGGAAGAACGCCAAGGTCCTCCTCGGTACCGCTGGTTCGTGGTTTTTCCTCGATGTTGCCTTCTACGGTCTCGGTTTAAACAACGCCATCATCCTTAATGCCATCGGATGGTCCGGCGGTAAGGACGTGTACCACATCTTCTACAAGACGGCTGTCGGCAACCTGATCCTCGTCCTCGCCGGTGCTGTTCCCGGATACTGGGTTTCCGCCGTGCTTGTTGACACGATCGGCCGTAAGCCCATCCAGCTCTTCGGTTTCTTCGCCCTTACTCTCCTCTTCTGCGTCATTGGCTTCGACTATTGGAACCTGTCAGGGTCGTCTCTGATGGCTTTGTATACCCTCGCGCAGTTCTTCTTCAACGCCGGTCCCAACTCGACGACGTTTATTGTCCCTGGCGAGTGCTTCCCCACCAGGTACAGATCCACTTCTCACGGCATTTCCGCTGCCTCGGGCAAGATAGGTGCCATCATCGCGCAGGTTGTGTTTGGACCGCTCAGGACCATCGGAGCCGACAGCAACCGGGCCAAGACTGACCCCAGATGGAGCACGCCGTGGCTCAATCACATTATGCAGATCTTTGCCCTTTTCATGCTTTGCGGTTTCTTCACGACCTTGTTGATTCCCGAGACGGCGAGGAAGACGCTGGAGGAGCTTTCTGGCGAGGACGACCTGTGAGTATTCCCGTTCCGATGGCGAATAATACTTGCCTTTGATATCTTACTGACAGTAATCACAGTGCCACCAGTACTGTCCCAGTCCACGGCCGCAACGATGAGAAGCGAGTTGAGGAGGGCACCGCCGGATCTGCCTGAATGTGGCGACTTGGAAATAGGAGATTGAATTTGCGTAGCCGTTCTGGATTAGGGAGCGATCGATACCCGTAGCGTACAAGCAAGGACTTGTAAGAGGAAGAAAAGGAAGAAGGATCGTTTCATTGTAGTTAATTTGTAGACTCAATCGACGGCATTTATTGCTTCGAATGTTGTTTGATCTTGTTGGACATATTGAGTGAGTGTTGATGACGTAGACAGCGAAGCAGGCAAACCAATCAATGATGATGTTTTCGAAGGGTTGGTTCCGCACCCCTTTTGATTTATAGTATTTCTGTGATGATGTTCACGCCAGTAGCCTCCTGGTTGTTGAGATCTCAGAGACATCTTGTTATGCAAGAATAAGACGATGGTTCGCTTGCCAAAATGCTGCGGGCTTGCGTGTATTACATAATGCACCGACGCTTCACGTGCATGAAGGAGCTTGGACCATGTACGATCTTAACTTTGGGGCGGCAGCGCACGGGCTGGGCGGTAGTCTTTATGACGTTGGTCGGTCTCGGTTGCTGCAGGGTCTTGGACAGTTGCCCATCGAGCGAGTGTCACCCCCGCCAAGCGGACCGACCGCCCTAAAAGTTGCGGGACCACCCCAAGCTCTCCGGGTCTTCCTCCAACAACATTTCCAGATCCAACTTGCACCGCTCTCTCAAACCATGGCCGCCTTTCTTCGACAAAAGCAGACAGGCCTGCAAAAGGATCTGTCTGCGTCCATCCTTCCCGACCTTTTTGCGCCCGACTATCAGTCCACATACGGCATCAACTCGCAGGTTAGGTCAGTACTCGAGCTACCCCACGTTGACGCGCGTCGACTCTATGGCATTCCACCATGTGTATCGCACACCAAAGATTTGTACTGACGGAAAGTGTTGCAGCTGTTTAGCCTATGATCCAATCCAGTCGCTCCTCGCAATCGCTACCAACGAATCCAAGTTTGGTCCCGGCAAAATCTTCGTCTTCGGCCAAAGCAGAGTTCACAAGGTCATCGAGCCGCCAAGGCGCACATCTTTTCGTTCGCTCCACTTCGCTGCCAACCGACTCGTCTCCCTTGACGCCAAGAACGAGCTGGGAGTATGGGACCTCGACACTGCGAAGCGCATCGCCGGCCTCGTCTGTCCTGGTCATGTTGCCTGCCTCATTACGGACCCCATGCTTGACTGGGCCTTCCTCGGCCTAGCCACTGGAGAAGTCTTGGCCTACGATCTGGACAGGGAGAATATCACGAGGTCATTCCGGTTACCAAACTTTTGGAAAGAGAAGGACCCCAACGCTCGTGTCGTTGGGCTGGTGAGCATTGCGCTGCACCCGAGAGATATTGGCCAAATGCTCATTGCGTACACCACGGGCGCCGTCATCTACTCGTTCAAGCAGAACAAACCAATCAAGTTCTTTGAGTATGTCCTGCAACCCGGCGCACCCGGCGGGGGAGGAGAGTCGCCGGACGTGGTTCGCCGGCCGAGACTTTCGCATGCTTTATGGCACCCCACGGGGACCTTTATCATGACGGCCCACGACGACGGAAGCATGGTGTTCTGGGACCCCAAAGATGGCCGCATACTCATGGCCAGAACTATAAACGAGATGAGGGTCGATCAGCCATCGCCAAACGCAGGCCACGCCGCCTACACAGAGCCATACGGGCGCATCGCTTGGTGCTGCAAAGAAAACCCGGATGACACTGGGTTGCTGATCGCCGGTGGCCTCAGTCCCGATGCTCCTCAAAAGGGGCTTACCTTCATCGAGCTTGGACAAACGCCCATCTATGCCACTTCATCATGGCAAGTCCTCCAGGACCATTTACAGGGCAAACGTCAGATCACCTTGCCGACACCGCCGGGTGCCCAGGTTGTTGACTTTTTGCTTATTCCCCGCTCATCGCCCTACTTCGCCGGCGCCCAGGATCCCATTGCTGTAATGACACTCCTCTCTTCCGGCGAGCTTCTAACCATGAGCTTTCCCTCGGGATACCCCATTAGCCCGACGAACCAGCTGCATCCGTCCGTCTCCTTTGTTCACCCGTATGTCAACAAGTTTGCTGTGCAAACCCTAGACCGTGGACGTTGGCTGGGCATGGTGGAAACCAGAAACCAGGGCGAACCACTTTTGAAGGGTGGTGCCGAGGCGGCGAAGCCGAAACGTAGATACGAGGGTCGCACCATCTTCCAGATAGCCCATGGCGACAGTACGGTGCGGTTATGGGATGCCGGCCATGCCGATGAAATCGAGAACCCGGCCATGTTGCAGGTCGACGTTGCACGATCGCTTGACCGCTACGAGGATATTGATATCACGGCGATGAACCTGGCGCCAAACACGGGCGAGTTCGCGGTGGGAACTCGCACTGGTGAGGTAGTCCTCTATCGATGGGCCGGCAACAGGTTTTTCGGCAAAGATCACCACCAGGACCTTTCGCCGAACCCAGGGTCTCTGACGGACATTAGTTCGAGGGCGGAACCCGGTCTTAAGGAAGGCCTGCAGCCGTGGCAGTTGTACGAGATGATGCAGGGTCCCATCTCGGCCATTTGCGTCTCGGATGTTGGTTTTGTGGGCATTGGTTCGGAAGGTGGCTTTTTCAGTGTCATTGACCTTCGTGGTCCTTCGGTCATTTTCCAGACCTCCATGACGGAGTTCGCCAAACAGGAGAAGAGATCATCCTTCCTCAAGGGATCGCACAACACCGCTCAAGGAAAAGAGTGGCCAGTGGCTATTGAGTTCAGTGTCATGACACTCGAGGGCGACAACTACTCTAGTATCTGCTGCTTTGTGGGCACCAACCTGGGACGAGTGGCCACCTTCAAGCTGCTGCCTTCCGGAAACAGCTACACCGTCAAGCTTGCTGGTGCCCAGCAGTTCGACGGCAAGGTCGTGGCTCTTTGCCCCATTCAAGCCGACACTGGCAAGCCTGCACACGCCACGGGACCCATTGTGGCAGGGCTCAGGAATGGGCAACAGGTCAACGGCGTTTTGGTTGCTGGTAAGTTCTGTGCACACATATGGACTGTTTGTAGCGTTGAGATTGACAATACCCAGTGACGCAAACCGAGATCCGCATATTCAAGCCTGCAAGCGCCAAAGGCGCATCCAAGACATTCGACGACATGCTATGCGATTCGGCAAACGTCACGGAGTTTGAGCTTCACGGCGTCGCCATCGTCGGTGTGTTTGGCGACCGGACGACCCGTGCGTTATCCATCCCCGGCCTCAAAGAGATTGGCAAGGCTCCGCTTCCTATGCTTGACAGCAGCCGTAGCATCTCGTCCGTAGTTACTCAGACCGGTGACATCTTCGGCTGGACCGGGCCCAGCGAGATTGCCATCCTCTCTGTGTGGGGGACTGGCAACGACCTTCCAGTCAGCGCGGATGTTCTCATCAACCCCGAGCTTGTGACGCCGCCACGTCCTACGATCTCGAACATGCAGTGGCTTTCGGGAACGCAGCATGTCTCCCCAACTGACCTCGACTTGCTCATCGACCCTAATCGTCCCCCGAGCAAGCGGATGGTCGCAGCGGCAGCTGCAGAGGCAAGGGCTGCACGGGCTGGTGGACAGCCCGGCCCAAGTAACGCCGGTGCTGGCGGCAGCAACGAGGGTTGGGGCGACTATCTGACTAGACAACTCAACGAGCGCACCGAGAAACTCAACATCATGAGTGACAACATGGATCACCTGCAGAACCAGAGCCAGGGGTGGGCAGATGACGTGGGCAAGTACATCAACAAACAGAAGAGGAATGTCGTTCTTGGCGGCCTCAAGAGCAAGTTCTTCTAGATATCTATGACGAAACGAGTAATGGCTGCGACGGCTGAGAGGGGATATGTTTCCGGCGCATTTCTTCAATGATTCGGGCGTCTGTTCATTGATTAGGACTAACATGATTTGATGATCCGCTCTACTATTCAAAAAAGGAGATAGATGCAGTTGAAAATGGTTCTTTGTTACCTCTATGAGTTCTTTTGTGTGTTCATCGCCCAGCTTGTCTATCTCGACTTTGTCTCCCTGCCACGCCATCTGCTTTGGTCGCCCCGCCCTGTCCCTCCCAACTCAATCCATCTTACCGGTCTCTATCGATATAGAGTACATGCGAAATCCTGAATATTCATAGTTTGCAACTGAGTATCTGGGTCGGTGTCCCATCGGCCGTGGCCTTTATCGTGGCGTAGGGGGGGGATTCGTCCTCGAATCGGATTGACGGTTCGCTAGAGCGGACGACAAGCGGCGTTTACGTTTCTAGCACGTCAGCGAAAAACAAAGTCACGGAGAGTACTTGCCTGGCTTGAAGAGTTTCGGCAGAGATGACCCAAGGTGGCCGAAGCACCGGGGTCAGGCCGACGGGTCTAGTCCGAGTCCTGGCTTCGTTGTCAGCGAAGGTTGTGGCGGGGAGCACTTACCTCGGCTCGCCTCGTCCATCTATCTTGCTGGCTGCTCAAAGGCAGAGGGCTGCATGATTAGCAATAAAGGCTGTACGAGTGGGTAACTTACAAAGAGAACTCGGAAGTTGTGCCCGGCTATGTGAGCGCGAGATTCGAGTGCCTGTTGTCAGCTGTATAAAGAGAACGAGGGAGATACTTACATGGACAATCATGCTTCGAACAGGAGAGGCTTCGTTCCTAGAGTTAGTCATTTGCGCGAAAGAAGGAGGACTTACAGATCAGTGTCAACGATCCCGCCATGTGGCACCGCATTGATTCGGGTTCCTGTCCATGTCAGCAGGATGGGTATAGGGGATCACTCACGGGGATTTATACAGAATGCGCCACACTAATTCACGAAAACCTACAGTCAGCGTCTCACAACATGAACGGAAAACATACCCAAGGCCTGAAAGGCAGACGTTTTGTGGTGTTTTGGAAAGGCCAGATTTGTCTACCTGAATTCAGTCAGCGAAGAGGGACGGCACTTACATTAGTTCCGAAGATGAGGTCAGTGAGGTGTCGTGTCTTTGGAAGTACTGCAATCGGTTAGTTATGGAAGAGGGGAGGTGATACTCACGACGGGCTCCAGCATAGTAGATTAAAGACATTCTTGCGTCTGGGATCCTGTATTTTGTTAGCATACTAGCGGGCGGCAAAGATAGATTACCTTTGGAGAAGACAAGAACGGGCACCTGAGGCCAATCGAGAACATCGCTTTCCGGCGAGTATGAGTCTATCACCTTGCAACACCAATCGTTAGCCCATATGAGGATATTGAGAACTCACCCGGGAGAGAGGGGGGGGGGGGAAGCCGTCGGTAAGATGATGTCGAGCCTGATACGAAGAGGGGCATCTGGATAGACCTGCGGCAACGGGATATATAGACCTTTCGCCTCGAGGACAGTCTTCTTCGATGGCGTCTCATCTTTCGGCGACTTTGTGCATAGGCTGTGGCTATGGCTGAACAGGACACGAGTTGACAACCGCTTTGTCTCGCAAAAAGCGACAAGGGCTTGGAGAGAGGCCGAGTCGTTGGTCGCTGCTGAAAGAGGGGGATCCCTTGTGGTAGAATTCTTCGAGGCAGTGGTTCCCATTGTGCGTTTGTTGTTTCGTGTAATGGAACAAGCCCGCCAAACGGCCTTTGCGGGTTCGACTCGTCATGCTCGATCCTTGAAAGCGACCGCTCGGGTCACGTTGTTCAAAAATGACAATCGACAAGATGCTCAGCTTGTGAGTTGAAAGGGGTCGCGGCGGTTCTTTCCAATGAGCTCAAGGGACAAGGTACCCGAGACAAAAGTACCTACGGCAAATAGTCTGATATACAGATCGTTCCGCTGAACGACACGGATAACTCGCTTTGTCTTAGCAGAGAGTCTGCGGACGAGGAAGATCACTGGTAAACAATGCTATTGTCTTCTTTGCTTTCCGGACATAGAAACGTCCAGGAACTCGGCAGGGTTGAGAACCCGGGGGAGCTCGACACTCTGCGCGTTGCTTCGTTACCCCCACGGACATTGTACCTGATGACTACCATCAAGCCGTCTCAAATACCTTTCCGTTCGCGCCAGTCCCGACAGCGGTGGCAGCAGTGACCACCCTACCATCTTGAAGAGGTACTCGAAAGACCGAGCTGCCCAGGCTCTTGCGGTATTGGCATTGTAAACAGGAAGTGTTAGGGCTCAAAGATTAATGTGAATGTCAGGCTTATTTACCAGATATGTGATTCTAGGACCGTCCGTCTCCAGTCAGGACGAGGCGACGGCGCTGTGTTTCGGTAGAGTTGAGCAACACGAGTTTCTATAGCTGGGAGTCTGACATCATCTCTCCGGGTTCTTTTGATGAAATTTATTGCTGCCTGGTGTTCAGCAATGGCGGACAAGACATCGCACTAAACTTGGCCGGAGGTGTACTGGTTCTTGTCTGGTACAATTTCACATAGTAACGTTGGCAACAGTTTTAGTATACGCAAGGCTGCTGTCTGCACCTTCTTTTTATTCTTAATGTATGGTCAGCATTGAACCTCTATCTAGGGTCCGTCACTGTGCTCTCAGAAGCTTTTACGGCGGTCCGCTCTCCGAGGCCTCGCAGTCTCACCGGACAGACGGGCAGCGGTCCGCACAACGCCGGTCGTCGCGATCCTCGGCGCATCCGGGTCCGTTTCGACCGTACTAGCGTTCGTGACGATCGAGTCCCGGATCGGCGTCTCTTCATCCGCTTCCTCGTCACTGCCAACGACGAACACTTCCTCGTCCTTGAGCTGCGAGTTGCCCTTCAGCTCCCACTCCTGCTCCCTCTGCACTTGCTCGCTCTCCGCTGCACCCTGCTCCGACACGGTTGACAGGAGTGGTATATCCTCGAAGACCCCAATCTTGTGTAGCCGCATGATGTCTCTGCGCTGTGTTTCCTGGAGGTCCATCGACTTCGCGAGCTCCTGCTTCGTCAGGATGAGCGAGTTGAGAATCTCTCTGTTTTCCGACCAGGCCTTGGCAAGTTTCCCGCGATATAGAACGGCCATGTAGAGTCCGTACCCGAAGAGGACTATGAAAACGCCCAACGCGACTAAGAGGGGCATGTTGACCGGGCAACTAAAGAAGGGACCTTCGCTTTCGGGGTAACGGGGAGAAAGGTTTGCGCGGTAGGCTTCGTGGGGAGGCATTACGACGTTCGTCTGGCTTTCGTTAGTGAGGGGGATGTTTAGGGTTGGTACGTTACTGTTTGTGTGTAAGTCTTGAGGTTTGTCGCGTGTTTGGTATGCTGGATGTGTTGGAAACTATGGGTTGGGAGAGAGATGGGAAGCCATCGCGTTAATAAGGAGTTTCCACGCGGATCCCAAAGGTTCAAAAAACGAGATAACAACGCGTTGTCCGCGGGAATCCGCGAACAGCATGCCCGCGTCTAAATGAAAGAAAGGTCTTTATTCATAGATACAACTCTGGCGAAGAGGAGGCACCACAAAGCAGCTGTAAGTTTTGGGATTGACTTGTTCGAAGCATGCTTAACAGCGACCGGAGAATAGTGTGTCACGACCAAGACCTGCAAGACAGCAGACTGCCGTAACCCCGAAAATCCTTTTGTATGAGGCTCCCTAATGAGTCAGCCAGTTGTGTTCCTCGGGGGTTCCCGATTGGGTTCTTGTGCAGGATCTGTCAGGGTTGCAGCGTTGATCTTGCTGGGTAGGGCATCAAGGCAGCCGAGACTACCTAACAGCCTGCTATCAAGAGCGCATAAAGGCGGTCAGGAGAGTCGCTGAAGGATATTAGTTTCCGTTGAAGGGGGAAAAAGCAAATACGAGATGCATGAAACTCGGTCTGGGATTCGGGGTGAACACCACCAACGGGGGGGGGGCCCCCCCCCCCCCCCCCCCCCCCCACGCCTCTCCTCACAACGCTTCAACAGGTGAAGGAAACGGTATTCGTCCATAACCAAGAAGTCGCAAATCCTTCTAGATAAGGGTGCATTCGGCTTTGGACTCGAATGACAGCAAAGGCATTCATGTTTCGCCTTTCAAGGGTTGGTTCATCCATAGCTGTGTCATTGGGAGGCGGCTGTCCCGTCCGTCTGGGATATTTACTCAATCGATCCCGCAGCCATCCTTCGGTGGTACAAGCCACGGCAGAAATAGAGGGCTGAGCATGGAGGCTTAGGACGATGGGTCTCTGCATGTATGATGTGCTTTTGGTGTTTAGCGCGGGCCTGGGGTCACAATCTCTCTCGGTCAGCATGGTCTCCTAAACTTACTCGTGGGGCAGACGAGAGGATTAGAACGCCCGGATATGGCTCAAGCAATCGGTGGGCCTGATGCTCCTCTCAGAATCCGAGGCGAGAGTGAGCTGCCGGGGTGTCGATAAAAGAAGTGTTCACTCTGTGTATGGAGAAACAGGAAAAAGAAAATGGAGGGCAGCTGTCGATCTGCGAGTGGATGTGATGCAGTCCGAAAGAAGGCAGCTGCAGAAGCCGGTCTGTAGCAGAATCTTGGTGCGTCTCTTCACCGCCACGGCGTCCAAGTAGGTAGGTATTCCGGAAACCGCTTCGATTTGGCCGTCAAACCCAAGAATGGCAAGTGTTACGGCCGTAAATTTCAGAAAGGTGACTCGCGACAAGGGCACTCTGACGAAGAAAACGCCCTAGTGTCAGCTCTGGTATTCGACAGCATGGAACTTGGCAACAAGCTGGCGAAGCTGACAAGTACGTACCTCGTCCAACAGCGTGTACCGGGACCAAGACCTGTGGTACACAGCAGTCGGAGAATACAACTTCAGCCCATCGAAAGATGATGATTCAGCCATTAACGAAACCTATTTAGGAAGCTATCCGATGTGCGTCAGGAAAAGAAAGAAGCTAGAGCCTTGGAACGGGTCCATCGCAGTTTCGGGAGGGATGCAGGCGTTCGTCGCATGTTCTGGTAGTAGAAACGCCGCTCAACATCCAAATCAGACGCCGCCTGGGCGTGAGGACGAACGTGAGCAGGGAATAGAGGCCATGCAATGCCTGGATCTGCCATGCCGGTACAGCAGGACATGGTGCTTGCTGCTTCTGCCGCTGCTGGGGCGGGTTCTACTAGTGCAGGCTCTTTGCGGATCGCGGCAAGGTAGACGATGAGAAGCATGACAGGGCTCGTTGTCGGCCAGGCAAGTTTTCTTTGATAACTGGCAAGGATGTGCGACGCTCGCCTGGGGGAGGCAGGACAAAGACCCATGTTGATTGGTATGGTGGATGTGTGGCGATTTGCTGTAGAGTAAGGTGGACGTAGTGTAGGCGCAAAGATGGGAAAGCGACAGACCCGACGTAAAGTCGCGGGCTGTTAGCTGAGGGCGGAAACCAGCTGTCGCCATCGCCGTCGGGGCAGGCAGTACGTACATGAGGTACCCCTACCTCCCTACCTACATAGGTAGGGACCGGGTATAGTTCCGGCGGGCAGGGACCAGGATCCCAAGAAGAAAAAGAAGAAGCAGGGACTTAGGAATAAGGGCAGGGCCCAGGTGTCACTCGCCTGCCTCTCATTCCTGTTCCCTGAGCCTGCTCGTCACGTACCTGACCTGATCTTTCCCTGTCTATCTTTTCAAGGTGAGGTAGGTACTTACACTTTCCTTCCTTTTCTTCTGTTTCCCTTTCCCCGGGCGAGCGACAGGAAATGACAGGAATGAGCCATCCGCACACTCCCCCTTCGTTACCTCCTACCTGACCTCAAGTCACTCACCGCCATCTCCTACAATGTCACTCCCACAGTCACTTCCGCCCTTTTCTCCCATCCCCAAACAGGCCCAACATGACTGACGACCCTTCTTGCTCACCACACGCCCACTCACAGCGATCATCTTACGCCATTTCTTTCCTAGCGCACACCGAGGGAACTAAGACAGCTACACACTACCCATTTTTCTCCATGATCCGCCACGGGCAGTCATGGGCCCATGGCCACCCACGACCAGAGAAGACGCTTGCCTCCCTCCCTCCCAATCCTTCTAACCTCCAACAACAGCCCGCTACCGTTTCATGTGCGGTAATTCGATCGTGAGTTGTTCACCCCTCTTATCTAACCCCAGACGATAGGTACTCACGTCCGTCCAGTCGCGCACGCCCGCTCCCATCTCGGTCTGGCACTCCTTTGCAGTTTCTGAGGCCCTCCGACCCTCGCGCCTGCCCCGAGATGATGCTTATGCTTAAGCCAACCAGTTAGGTACGACGTCACAATACTCACATGGCAGCCATTGGCCTATGAACGAACGCGTGTCTCTTAAGCTGGGGCATCACGATACACACCTTACACCGCAAGATTGGTCCTTGATCGAGACTACGCCCTTTTCCCTTCTTCATCTTCTTTTTCTTCTAGGACGGTTTCACTCTCTTCCAAGTCCGAAAATTCGACCCCGCGTGACGTCCCGTTTTCTGCCATGGCAACACCCTTAACCTCTTCACCCTTTTTAGCTGCATGTACGCGTCTGTTTTTTCGGGACAGGGCAGAATCGTTCATGTCTTCCCCCGCCCTGCACTAGGCCCTCTTTCGACTCACGCTTGACACCACCCTACCCGACTTGGCCATGATGCGTTAGGTGAGGCTTACGATGTTGGCGAAAATTTTTCATGATCATTCATGGTTGCTTTGGGGGCCTTTTCCGTGCAGTGCAGTCTTGTGGCCACCCACGCAACTCGCTCGTCTTAGTTAGCTCCGAATCGACACTATCATTCTTGCCCAGCCTGCTTCTTCTTGTCCCAATGCCCCCCCCCCACCACCCTGTATAATGATCCAATACTGAGAGAGACTTTTGTGTGCGACTGGATGTAGGTGGGCCAGACTTTTGGTCCTGGAATTTGCCACCCTATTCCCTTGTTACCCCTCCCCCGTTCCTGGCCCTATTCCTGTTCCTGTCGGAGCTGTTTCGTTTCCACGGACAAGAGATTGGTTGTTGCAGAGGGGTGCAACGACGGCCGAATCATAAGGATTCAGCACGGAGGAGGAGCGGGGTCAACGCCAGACGCAACGCAATGCTTCGGGGGTGTAATTGCACTTTTGACTGAACGTTTTTTCTTGGCTGTCGTCTGTACCCTTGGTTTCCCAAGGTGAACTCGCTCCAGATGAACTCGCCCCAGATGACCCGGCAGACATGGAAGTGGTGACATCGGTACTCGTTGCCGTGTACCTTGGCATACCCCGGTGGTCTCCTTCATCACCTTCCTACTTATCAACACGTCGCGCCTCATGAGCTTTGGGACCGAGTAGGCATCCGGCGTCTGGTTCGCATCTGATGTGTGCCCGTCGTCTCTCTCGCCGACCTCTGCTACTAAAGAGGGCCTTCAGAGCCATGTCGTCTCATCCATCATGTCCTCATCCATCTCCTTTCTTCCCACCTCGTCGTCCCTGCCGATATTTGTTGCTCGTACCAAAGTCCTTTACTTTGTAGCTTTTTCTCTTTCCATTCCCAACCAGCCTCTTGACCATTCCCCGACATTTTCCATACAACAGCAAAAAACGCTTCTTTCTTTACGATACCCCTTCATCCTTTGCCATGCCTTCCAGCCACTCATCCTCCATGGATAACAACACCGGCAGCCAGTAAGCATTTACATCACACTGCAACTCATACCACTAGCACAGCCGTATAGACAATTCTGGAGGGTGAAAGCTGATATTAAACAAAAGGGGCAGCTGGTCTGCTAGTCGGCCTGCACCCAACGGCAAGCCCTCGAGAGACATCCGCCTTGACAGGTTCAAGAGCGACACGGCCTACGACCTCGCCCATCGAACCCATTCGGGCCAACAACGACCCCAGTCACTCGACGGCATGCTTGGCCAACACTTTGTCAATCTACCGCAGACGACCACGAACGGGCATTGACTCCCCCCGGCGATGCTCGTTTCCTGCATCTGCAAGCTTGTACAATACGACGACTTTCTCTTTTTTTCGACAACACTGTATCAACACCTATCATGTTAACAATCCTCTTCCTTGTCAGGATCCCTCTTCACACGTCTCGGTCATGGATATAGAGAAAACAAAAAGGTATATTTCGGTCTCTCGGTGGTGGATTGATTTGGGTAGACGGCGCTCGGTACAAATGCATAATATTCAGCCCTCATCACTGTCCGTACCCTTCGCACAGCTCGTGACGCAATACCGGCTATCTGGTCGACGGCTCTTGGCCACGGCTTCTTGCTTCTTTGCTTCGTCATCGCCCGGCGTCGTCCAAAATGCACAGGACACTGTCCTGGTCATCGGGGTGTTGCGAGACGGTGACGCACACAGCGTTAGGTGGCATACGATAAACACACGCGTCTCGGTTCAACTCCAGTGGAACATGATGGCGACGCCTCGAGGTGAGTGCTGCGTCATTGGTCGAGGATCCGCCAGTGGCAGAGCTCAAGCGGGCAACACGCGGCCCAACCCTGGCGACCAGCGCCGGGTTCTTTGCCTGCTTGGATACCCGAGGTCGGATCGCGGGGTTAGACTGGGGACTGGGGGCTAGGTACCACGCAGCGAGCCCAGGACCCCGAAGCGATCCAGTTAGGTATCGGGCTCCCTCCCCTTAAGAGCGAACCCCCCCTCCCCACGGTTTTCTCCCGAGTGCAAGGTAGAGAAGCTACCTAGTGGAGAGGGACTACAACAGGGGAGACATTTAGTGTGTGTGTGTGTGTGCAAGGAATAATCCTAGACGTCCCTGTAAGCCCGCATAGTGGGCTGCTGCTGCTGTTAGTGGGCTGGCCCCCTCAAGCCGTCCCTCACCCCTGCACGCCTGGTAGGGCGGGCGGCACGCTTGGGATGTAGTGAGACCGAACAAGGGCCGGTGCATCATCGCCTGCCACAGTCTTGCCTATTCGAGGACGAGAACCTGGGGGAGAAGAACAAAGACGCATCTCCCGGCCTAGAGCCTGTTCATCCACCAGGCTGGTCAATCTCGTCCGGCAGCTTACTTGGCCAGTGATTGAGCGCATTTAAATGCCTTCCTTGCCGTCGCATTGTCGGTCCCTATTGTCTTTCGCCGAGCAAAGAACGCAAAGCAACACAACCGCATACTCCGAATCAGCTGCGCCTGAGAAGGAAATCAGTTGCACTACCGAGGCTTCCAGGTTAATATGACCAATTGAGAACCGGTCTAGCTATTTCCGCCGAAGAGAAGCAGGCAATCTTTTCAACGTATTCCGTGTCCCGTCCACGGCACCCGAAACCCTTAACGCTCCACCATCGGGACCGCTCTGAGGCGGGAGCAGGCCGGCCGGCCGACCGATGACGGGCTGACCCACGGCCCGCGGCGTCTGTGTCACCGCACGGACGGCGTGAACGGGAACGCGCCACACCCGCCCTCCGGCTCGGTACCGTTAGACGGGTAAGAACCATCTTTGACTCCCGGGCCAGGCGGCCGCCCTAGGACGAAGAGGCTTTAGGCGTCTCGAAGCCACGAGGTTGTGGGGGTTGGGCTGGTAGCGCCACAAGCGTGACAGTCCTTTGAAAACATCCCTTAGTCCTGCCGCGGCCGGGACACAGCCGTTTCCTCTCCTTGGGGCAAAAAAAGCAGTGAAAACAGCCATGTTCGCGGCCGGGGCCACCCGTGTCTGATGATGCTTGTAAGTGGGCGAAATAGGGTCCGAGACCCGGCGACTTTTATATGCTCGTCGGCAGTTGCATAAGCCGCTGCCCCGTTCAAGCCTGGCCTCCCGTGCGCGGGCCCCACCGGCGGAACCTCGCATTGCCAGGTCAGCGGAGAGAGCAGCAAGCTACTCTGTATAGCCTGTTCTCTTAGAACCGGCGGGAAAGCGGGAACAGATGCCAAACGAACGACTCTGCCTCCTTTACGGAGAAATTTCCATACAAGAATGGTGATCGTCGAGGGGAGAGGACAATGAAATGCTTGTCTTTAATTGGTTTACAGTGATTTGACTGCTCGGCTTCTTTCTCGTCGTTGCTTTATTACTCGGCCTTGGGGCTCGCTCGTCTTATTCATTTGGAGCTGTCGCTTTTTTCGTCTTTTTCTTACTCGGTCTCAAGTCCCATTCGAAACACACAATTTTTTTTTTGCTGGGGTATGTCGATATTACTCAACTAATGATGTAGTCTTCACCCGCTGTCCTTCTCAAACTGCCTGCCGCTTTCAACGCAGGGCAAAAGCTCCTCCCGCAGACTAGGCCACTTTCGACCTGGCGGGCATCCGGGGGAAGCTGATTGCTGCCTACTGACCAGATCCAGGCACACACAGAGTTTTAGGGTGCAAGGTCAGCGACGCGGCGCCTAAGAGAAAGCTGGGTGAAAGCTGGGTGAAAATTAGGCGTCGAAAAGGGGACCCTGTCGCTTGCCGAAACGACTGCGAATATTGTAATGCTGGCCCGCAGCATAGGATCGTCTGGATTCGTGGGTTCTGCTCAGCGCGGTGCCGGGCGGTAAACCGTCCTTGGCTTCCTGTGCATATTCCAGTCAACTCCTTGGCATGAGTAACGATTACTGTCGCAATCGTTGTCTTTTTTTCGCTTAATGGCCTGCGGAAAGCCATCGTGAGGCTCACCGTGACAATGTCGAGCGACCGCTCGGCACTAGTTGCCGGAACGCAAGTGCGAGCAGAGAGGCTGTGTTTGCTCGAGGATCGACGTGAAGCAAAACACTAAGGGGCATGTCCTAATGTGAAATCTGATATCGTGACTTGGCCGCGCCGGCTTATATGCAATTCGGGCCTTTCAAAGGCCTCATACGTGCGTATGTGCCATTTCCGTCTGCGAGGGAACGCGAACAGACACAGAACCTGCGGGCGCGCAATCTTGTTGCACGCCAGCCGATTGCAACGCGGGGAGGCTGTGCCGCACCGGCGAATAGGTGTCGCCACACCGATACGCGCCCTCTCACCGAGGCATTGTGAGATGGCAAACTGCGCGAAGGGGAGTCTGTGGATAATCTCATTGTGGACTTGGGTGTGTGGGGGTGGGGGAGGGGGATACCTGTCATCCGATGTCAACGAAGTGTGACAAGGTGAGGTCCCGTCAAAGCAGCCGTCATGACGTGGTTGAACCCCGGAACGGCGTGGGAAATGACGAGCCAAAAACGCTAGAGTGAACTCGGGGTCCCGGACAGCATCGGCCACCAACGGCTTTTGGAGACCTCAATTTCCGGGGTCGGCTCATAAAAGGCTAACGCCCCGACCGGTCGCACAGCTCAGGATAGTCGAGGCGCGCTTTGCGCCGAGGCGCCTTTGATGTCTCTCGGGTTGTACACGGGGAGACTGGTCGAGGGATCCGTAGGTGTACATTGCCCCTGTGCCACACACCATTCCCATGGAGCAAACAAGAACGCTATGCATTGGGTACGGGTAGCCTGGCCTTTCGGTATTATCTTTCTCGGTCGTAACACTACCATGAAATTGTTTCCCTTTCTTGATCGACGTGCCGTCTGGGGTGTGGTACGCTTCGATGTGGTGTTCGCCATGCCATGTCCTCCCGACGTAGAGTAGTGACAAATGACGCGCCGCTTACTGCTGTGCTTCCATATGAACTTTCGCTTTTGGGCAGTTCATGTCCATCTTAGATAGACCAAAGTATTATTTGTATGCAGACCTTGATATCTTTTGGTAGTTCTTTCGTCGGGGTTTTTCTTTTGTCCTGTTTTGGGATTGCCATTGTTGTATGACCGCGAGGCTCTAGGCAATCGACCGGCACGCCATCAATATCACCGCGGTGCCACCATGTCGGTCAAGGAAACAGAGAGCCAGGGCCTCATACCCTGGGCCTACGAGGAGACTCTTACTGGCGCAAAGGGCGGTGGACGAAGGGACCATCCTTGGCCTCAGATTGCTGACGCCAATGGGAAGTAGATCCGCTCGGAGCCGGCGGGCCATTGACCATGTATATGCATGCTCTCTCCCCCGAATTTTATCTCCGTGCATCCAACTGATTATGCTGTTCTCCCACACGCGCAACACAGAAAGGCTAAGTGCGGTGCGCCAACAGCGACCGACCGTTTGGCCCCCAGAGGCGGAGCGTGGCCTCTCGGCATGGGCCGTTCCACTGGCATATTCCTAGCCGATGCAAGACAAGACCGGATGAGGTGGGAGCGGCTTGGACTGCAGTCTGCACCTTTCTGTTCTTGTTCTCCCAGAGTATCGTTCTGGTTGGCTGTCGAGTGCCCAATATACTGGATGTCGGAAGCGTTTCCGGGCTTCCCCGAAAGCTTGACAGAAACTACGTGGGCGGCAATGGCAAGGACTGCTTCCATCCGCTTGGGGCCAAGGAGCTGGAACTCTAGTGTATGGGTACTTGTCAGGCGCCCAACAGTAGAGCACGATCGGTCTAGTCAGATGAGCCCCAACTGATCAACTACCCAGCGTGGAGGTGGTCACGCCGAGCCAGTTTTCTATGAGCCTTACCGGTCGTCGAGGGTGAAACAAAGCCCAGTCTTACCTCTCACGGCGAGAAACGCCGAAGATCTTGTACGCTCTTCCCTACACATGGCCTTGGGCGGGAGGCTCGTCGACTCTCCCGGACAACCAATGGGAACTGTGCCGCCTTCGAGTCCTTGGCATCTTTATCTTTGGGACCACAACGAGAAGGCACTAGTCTGCACTCTCTCACAGTCAAAACCACAGGAACCTGTGTGACTACTGGTTCTCGTTCCGGGGTGTCGGTCAAGATCGCGCAGGGAAAAAGGGGTGCGACGGGCATGGCCTCGCAAGCCCTCGACGCCCATAAGTAGCCATGACCTTCGGCCCGGAGCCCTGTCTTCTTTCGTTTCTTGAATTGATCACCAGAGCTCGAATCCTCTTTTTAGACGACATATACGGTACCACATTTCATCTCCGTTGACAAGTGTCCCTCATACAACCGTATCAATACTCTACAAGATGTCGACTTCTCAAGCGTCGGTCGTAGTGAACGGCAAATCTATGAAAAGGTCAGTGCATTCATTCAGTGGATACAAAAGCAGTTCAAACTCTGACATATATTACCAGGTCGATCTCGGATCAGCAGTCCGATGCCGCCGAGACACGATCCTGTGTTGCCAATTACCTGACGGAGCATCGCGACCTCTACGAGAGACTACACACCGACAAGGACGAGCACGATAGAGTCAAGTTACACCAAGCTCGTGCGAGCGATGCTTCTCAGAAAGCCGATGATAAGCTGCAACAAAAGATAAAATGATGGCCGACAGCGTTATACTTTACCAGCGTTCTTCTCGTCGTTTGTCCGGGGCCACACTTTCGTGAAGAAATCGAAGGTCGCGTCACTGTGCTCATATTTGCCAAGAGACCGAGGTCGAGAGCTTGTACTTGTTGAATGATATAGGATGGAGGCCTGGGTGGTTGGCAGAGTTTCAAGGTTTTGTGGACTGAAGTGGTTTCCATTACCAAGAAGGTGCGATGCCACGAAGAAGCAAGCGCTCCCGACCTCCAAATGCACCTGCTTCGGCAACATAAAGGCAGTAACGGTTCGTTCGTTGCAAGAAGACTGCAACCATATTGAGCACTTCCTTCCAGAAGACGTTTCATGATGCTTCTTACCCTGATTAAGGGAAGGAACGCACTATCTGGGAAGTTGCGAATAGAGGCGGGGATGCCCATCGACGATGACTGCGAACCGTTCAACACATAGGAAGCCACGCGAAGAGAGAGACAAATTGAGTGGTCAAACTATTGTATTGCTTGTACCTCTTATGATCGATTCAGTGGGTGTCCCTGAGCCGTCCTTTCCTATCACAGTACCATTCCGGCCCGCCCAGCAACCACGTTGGTCATGAAGGGGTGGCACATCATCATGCGCTGTTACATGTGTTTTGTATTGTGGGTTGGTTCAACTCTTGCCGAAGAGCTTCTAGGGAAGCCACCCTATATTTGATGATTGATTCTCTCGCTTGCATGTCGGAGCCAGGGTGGTGCTACAGGAGTTAAGCCTTCTACGTTGTAGAGTCTCACTCTGCGAGAACACGTATATGTAACAGCAGTGATAATAGTTAAAAGAGCATAGGGGTAAATGATGTACCGTCAAGTACCCCTTTACTCCAGTCGGCAAATTTCTTTCCAATCCATACTCACTCCCACCCACGTCGCCGCGATGGATCTACCTGTCGAAGACTCCAGCCCGCGGAATTATGGGGCTATTCCCAGCCCTTCGGATGGCAAGATTCAATAGAATGCCTGCTGACAATATTCAGCATCTTCAGGACCAATCTCGCGAGTTGGCAAGTGCCCACGCCTCCGCAATCATTCGCAAGGGCGGCGGCAACCCCCGGAACGGCGAGAACACCTTCTACCAGCTACGTTACGACCGCGAATACGCGAGACAGACGGGAGGAGTGGGGTTACGTCGCTCAACCACGTCAACGACCGGCTGCCTCCAGATCCTTTGCAACGAAGGTCAAGGGATACAACTGGACTTAGACACTTCAGTATGGAGAGCACAACCACAGCCAGTCTTTGGCTCCTTCTGCCCACGCAACCCACCGCTGCATGACCACCGAACATAGCAGCCTCATCGCGAGTCTCTCTAAGTACAACGCCACCAACCCTCTTGGAGTCGTCGCCGTCGTCCGCAATGATTTTCCTGGTGCTCCCTTCAGCCAAAGAGACATCCACAATGCCCGGCGGCGCTTGCGCCACGATGTCCCCGGCGGCTATACCTCGACCCAGGCCTTTGACCGGCAGCGCCAGCAGTGTGGCCCAAGCACAGCGTTTCATGGCCTGAGGATGACCTCAACGTACCCGGGTCGATCGTCTGGACTTATCCCCTCTTCAAACGCATGTGGAAGAGGTTCCCTCATGTACTTGGATTCGGTCACACAATGCCTTTGGATTGTCCTTCTTTGAACGCCGAGAAGGGTACGGCTTACTGATCAAGTCCTTCAACGAGGTCCTCATCGAAGTGGTTGCTGATGTTCCTCGGGTTACAATTACGGATTTCTAAGTCTCTCTCCGCACTGCCATCACCGAAGTCTTACCGTTAACCCAGCTACAATTATATATCTTTCATATCAACACCAACGTGGATCAACGTCAAACGCAAGTGGCAAGGAGAGCATCCAGGTAGGGAACCTTGACCCGACCTGGCTTATCCGAAATGATATCCACTAAGACGGGGAATCACTAGGCTACGTCCCGCGAGTCGCTACCTGCAAGGATATCTACTTTTCGAAGCTATACAGCTCTAGCAGCGGCCCATCGACTTGCTGTTGCGCCAACAGCCAGTGCACGATCAGCTGGGAGGGTGTCACTTTAACCACCACGTTGAATGGCAGTCTCGGCGGCGCCTGGCCCAAGATTGATGCCAAGTATCAAATGTATGTCGCGGGTGGAGATAGCTGCGATCACTAGATATCAATTACGTCTTCAAAAGATAGCACGAGATGTCTCTTATTACAATGTAGTCCACCTTAATAGTTGCCATTTGCAACATTCAATAATAATAGAAAAAGTAAGACTGCATTATCTTGTAAAGCAGTAAGCCGTTAGTACTGTCTACGTTTTATAATATTCAAATACTGTTTCTATCATACTATTACGCTTCCCTCCTTTCGCTGCACTTTGACACAAGAGTCCTTATGTCAGGGGCTGGAGTTGTTAGATTACGGAGTGACGTAGAGTCACCAAGTAAACCCGACAATATCGGCGGTATCGCTAGGCGCGAGCAAGAAACTTGCTGCGGAGGTTGGGGGCTGCGGACCGCTCCGGGCCGACCGATCCGCTCGTGGCCTCAAGCACGAATACCGGCCACATTAAGGGGCTACACACGCAGCAGATTAATTGCAGGGAGCAAATGGTTACACAGATAGACGCACAAGATATGTGACTATCGAATTTAACAATTGACAGTCTGATATGCGTTAGTGGTTAAAGACTACTCTCCCTACGTGTGCCTGTCTGATAAGGGAAGCCCTAGGTGCGATTCCCAGGATTAGCAGCGCGCAAAAGGAAACCGCGCCCTCTTGAGTGGACAGACCTCGCTTACCTCAGCAGGATCTGGAGGGGCGTGTTAGAATGGTATACTATGGGGATGTATGTCTTTAGCTACGCGCACGTTAATTGTTCGATTGATCGGGTGTCTTTAGTGTGACCCTAAGTCAGCGAATGGGAAAAGGGGGTATGCGTATACAGCCCGTAGGTCCGGTGGCCAGTTGAGTATTCTTATTGGTACCTATTACATTAGTGCTCGGCAAGCTCTAGTAATAACATCACAAAGGCCAATCTGGTATGGTTGCTACGGGGATGTTTCTTAGAGAAAACAAAGTTATCTCTGGGGTTTGAGTGCATATACGGTGCCGGGTCAAAAGTATCGCGACACCAACAAGGGCAACCAAGCAACTAGCTAGGGTTCCTCTGTTTAACCCACTTTTGGCCCAAGGACACCGCAACTATCAGCACATCACCACGCAGTTAACACCAAAATATTATTGTCAGCCTCAAATAATGTAGGGCAGGACGTCATGTGATCCTTGTTGGTGTCACAATACTTTTGACCCAACGTTGTATATGTAAGAGTCGGGCCACATCGGGGGACTCTCGTCGACGTCGAGTTTGTGCCATGTCCGATGTACGCTCACAGACTTTTGACCTTAATGGCGCCTCAACGGTGTAACATGATTGGTCAAATCCGGAGTGGTTGACGTTGACATCCGACGGGTACGTACCTTTTCTGTCTGCTTGAACAGATCCCTGCCGGAGGTTTTCAAAAACCTCTGGCAGGGGGTTCAACGGTCAGCGACCGGCCACAACTTGTAACCAGAGATGGCGCTTTACGATAAGGACGCGATAAGGAATCGACAGATGAGTGGGGTCCTGTCAATTATCGGTGGTGCCCTTGGAACCGATGAGAGACACACACTGCACACTGGCACTGCACAGTTTTGCAAAGACAAGGCGACAAGGCGACAAGGCGACACATGCGTCCAGGCACACGATGGCATATCACCATCTCCAGCAAGACCGGCACTAGCCAAGAACTCCCATGCATGGCGAGGCGCTGCCCGCTACCCTCGGGCTATTATTTCTGACCAGTGCAGGCTGGCTGCCTCTACTCATCATTTGCTCCATGGGAACTGACCATGCCGTAGGGCGGATGTTGGCAGGTGGGCGAACCATTTCTTGGGTTCCAGCCTCTGTTGGAGCCGAGCAGCGAAATTAGTGTTGGCTTCCTAGCAGGTTGACCCATCGACCCACTTTATTTATGGCCTCGTTCAACGAATAAACGGGGCAAGAAATAAAATGGGTCTCATGGTTCTGGCCAATGAACTGCTCACGGTCTTGAACCAACGAATCACCTACCCAGCTCCGACAGAACCTCTGCGTTGGCGCTACATACATATCATCTTGATCCCAGGGGTCGATCAACCCCAAGCCTCATAGACCACTTAGAACACGGTTCACCTCACCAAGAGCGAGTGCCGTGGGTGCAAGCCAATACGTATTGGAGATTTGGCTGGGCCTTCTTTTACCTACTCTTCCCATATTTATAAGTCGCCATCCCTCTGCGAGTTTTCTACTTGATCTGATTCCGCATCATCACATCTACAAACATTCAAGCTTTTGCAAACAACTGCTGCACCTTGCTGTCAATACGATACGATACTGCACAGCCTCTTCAACCTTGTCCTTTTTTGTCGCTGTTGGTGCCGGGCCCCTTTCCTAGTGCCTCTCCCCTCTCATACCCCCCTCGACGATTCGTCACAAAGTCCCCTCGACCAATCCAAATCTCAAGGATCCACTGGGTCCTTTTGGACTTCAAACTTGCAGATTCGTGCTGAAAACACCAAACGACTTCTTTGCGTTGGCTTTGGGAACGAAGTGATGGCCTCCACTGCAGCCATGAACGGTAGTGCCACGAGGTAGATCCATCCCGCACCTCAGTGCTAGATTTGACAAGACTTTGCTTCTACAGGGGCACCTCCACTACTGACACACCCCGCACCCCTGCCACGTGCCGGCAAATCACAAAGCTGCAGTGCCTCCAACCCCCCTTACCCTCACTGTCTGCCGTCTGTACGAAGTAGGGGCACTTGAGCTGATTTGAGACTCGGATATCCAGGGAATCAGAGCTGGAAGCAGAAGCTCCTCGGGCATCTCGACACGACACCGCTTCAATCGGCACGCATGCCGCCGCCAACATTCCGACCACCTGCGTCGGGAACGACCAAGATCCTCAGCGCCGCAACGAGAGACTCGCAACGGAGATCAACAGCATCGCACGGCGTCTGCAGCGGATTGCGCCCAATGTCGGAGCATACGCCGGGCCGCGGGTCGGCAACGAAGAGGCGGATTTGGCGGGGATCGGGGCCCAGTTTCGGCCAGGACAATGACTCGGCTTGGATCACCTACCAAGTCCCTTGAGACTGGGCTTTAATACTACATTGACTCTCTTACTTTTGATCGCCAATTCGTGCTACTAGTGTGTGGCGTCCGTACGACGTTGGTGAACGGTGAATGTTATACATCGCGAAAACCTAACCCGGTCAGAGAAACGCACCCTCTCACCGTATCCGTCCTTGTTTCATGGAGCCTCGATGTCGTTGCCCATCCCTAGATGGGGTTGAGACCCGCCCCCACTTGCCTATTCCGGCCGCGGGGTAACCCTCTAACCAAATCAGGCACAGACCAGGCAGGATATGTGATGCAATGGTTCTCCCATCTCCGTGTTATCGATGCCGGTTTTATTATTAAATTTTGGAATGACAATGCGAAGCATATAATTCCCAACCCAATAGCTGACTTAACTTCAACCCCGGGGTTTCTCCGTGACCAGCCAGGTCAAGCCTGCTCACCGAGTATGCGGTGAGTTGCTGCTGTTCAAGTGACTTGAAATGACTTGATTGGTCCCTCACCTCAACCGCCTGATGACTACACCAGTCAATTTACCCTGATTGGTGCGGCATGATTGGGCTGGGGTTCGTTTATGCTCCACCAACGTGCAACTTGTGAATGGACAAAGAAAGCTGTCAGGGGGCGGGGGGCTGGACAAGTCACTGGCCGATGTTTGCACCATCGCCGCGAGCCTCTGAAACGGGCGTTAGTGCCCCCTTGACCGGTTCAGATTTTGTGTAGAACAGGGGAAAATACATCTTTACGTTGCGTTCCAGAATTCTGAAGATGTAAACTGCCGATATCTTGGGGCAGAGATGATGGAACTAGGGATTGCTGTATCTCCTGTTCGACTATCTGAGATTTTCATGACTGACGCAGGCATCGCGCAAAGGTAAATGAGAAAACCTGACTCGAGGGTGTGCTTAACTCGAAAAGAAGAAAACAAACCTGTCACTGTCACGACAACGAAACGATAAATCGTGCCGGGCGGTCGCGGCTCACCACCGCCCGTCTGTCAGTGTCCAAGACGGGACTGGGCTGGGACCACAGCTGGCAGACCACACAGGTCTTGCGATAAGCCAGATCACAATCCCGACCATAAGATACTGCGCCGTACCAGGAATTGATGGCATAGAGCGGTTGTGAACCCTTGGGCTTGCAGGATGCAATGCCCCTCCCCCCTTCGTTCGCCCTGCCTCGGGGCGGTCCTGCCGTCTCGCCAAGCCCGCGGCTGCACCGCTGCTTATCCGCCTCCTAGATGAAGGCACCGAACCATGTCACTCCACGCCCAAGATCCCTGCCCCCATTCAGTCCAACGGCGCATATTGCCATTGTATGGGTTTCTTTTTGGTGCCTCTCGCCCCACGCGCCGAGCGTCCGGATCACCGGCACTCGATCCCGATCGATGTGATTTTTGAGATGTGACTCTACTACACATGCCCAAAAAGCCCCCTTCACAGCCACCCCTGAATAACACGGTGAATGGCACAAGATGCCCATGGTACCTACCGTGCCCTTTCCTCCAGATTTTCCCAGCTTGGTACGGTTCGTATGGTCACGCCTCGCTGGCACTCCCGCACGCTGACTAGACCCGGATCAGTGGCCTCTCCGTCTCGTTCTTCTTAAATTATCTCTTCTTCCCATCTTAAACTTATGCTTTACCACCGTCTTTACCTCAGTCCTGTCCTCTATTCAAGTCCGCAACCCAGTCGCTACATTTGTTTAGGAATAACTCTTCAAAGGAGGTCCCGCCGCCGTCGCCGATAACCCAATGCACCTGATTCAAGCCGTCGAAACGATACCCAAATCTTCTGCCATGACAAGGTAACATACCCTATTTTAAATAAACTACAAACCCTGTTTCTTTATATAATTTCACTGGTGCTATACGCATCTTGTGCCATTTGGCCTATTCCAAGCCTACTTTGATAGAGTTATCAGGCCAAGGCTAGACCGTTGTAAACTCGCTCGCACGACTGATCGCTTCACGACCCGTTGCTCACTTGTAAAAAAGTCTGGCCGAGGACCCTCAGGGGAATCCTATCTCTCAATCGCATCCCACGTCTGCTTCGGGAAGCACCCGGACCAAAGCTGCAATTCACGTCCCTGAGCCGGTGCTCGCCTTTCATGGACCAGACGTTCGTTTGGTACGGGTCCACGGAGAGGTTGTGGGGATATTGAAGCGCCTTCAAAACTCTTCGAATCGCGAAGAAACGGGAGGTGCAACGCTATTTTCGCAAAGGGATATGGGGCAAGACCTGAAAGCTGTTGGGATGCAGTTCGAATAGGGGGGTGGTCGAGTGGTTGTAGCGCTGCCGGTACGATACCCGAAACTCGATGTAAATCGTATGTTAAACATGATTTTGTTGGAATTTCAAGACGAGAAAGTCAACAGACATACTGCCTATTCATGAAGTGCACTTTCGTCCTGAAATTTAATGAACTGTGGCAAAGGAGTCTGAACGGTGGCTGTGGGTGGCGTCGGACATGGTTCTCAGGGGGCTAGTACTCCACTGTAGAGATCATCGATGGGTAATTACCTAGGTACCTAGGTAGTCAGAGGTTAGCGACCAGAAGGCAATCCTTACCCTGGCCCATTGTCGTCACCCCCCGGGACCGGACCATGCTCACCGGGCGGTATTCGGACGGATAGAAGTAAGATACAGAGTACTTCAGGACCTCCTCTTTCATACGGTACCTGGGAACCTCGGATCAGATTCCGATTGCCCCATGCATACCAGGTACCTACCTAAGCCTAGGTGGGTTGTACTTAGCGAGGGCTAGATGTGAAGGGCCAACCCGTTGGCCCTCCAGGGGAGGGAGGGGCGGGGGGCCCTACCGAACGGCCAACGCCTGTGCGTCTCCACCGAACTACCTATTTTAGTTTCCGCCGTCGACGTGCTTTCCGTCCAAAGTCTCTTTAGGGTGGAACTTCGTCTCTCATCCCTGCGACGACTAACATCATCCGTTCCGCCCTTCCGCACCTTTTTGTTTCTTTTTCTTCTTGTTTACCCTCCCATCATCCGACTGGCGATCACATGTGAGAGGTGAGAGAGATTAGATGTTCATCATCACTTTGCCAGTTAACCCCTCGCTGCCTACAACTCGACCTTCAAGTGTATCCTTCTTGCGAGGGAGTATCAGGTCAAACTGCAAGTTGTTCGGGTTTCGATGCCATCTGTGGGGGAAACGTCACGGCGCAGTCCCTCTAATCCTTAAGATACTACTATGTAGGTAAGAATTGTGGTTAAGCCGACTGGGATGAGCAGGTGGCCGAGCCTATTCGTAGAGTGAACCGAAGCCCGACGGCCTGACAATTGGACGGCGACCAAGAGTGGGCGCTTGGCCGAGCCACAAGAGAGGATAGGAAGAGCAGAGGCCAGGAGGGTTGAGACCCGCAACGGGGCTCTGCAAATTTAGGCTGCCAGATGCTTTCTGGCGCACCATCACCATGGGTCGCCGATGACTGGCAACATTGAGCGGCCCGCAACTCTTGGTTTGCCCGCCTGCACCACGCGGCTTTGCGCAAAACGAGCCGACCCATGCGTTCAATTCCGTGATCCCAGGGTGGCGGTGAGTTTGTCGTTCGGTGCCTCTCGGTTCTTGTGGCTGCACGACCCGTCACAGAGCGCTCCATGGGCCCGGTCCCGGTTTCTCCTGCTCATAAGGCAGCGGCCGGTCGAGGAATCCATACGGAGAAGGGCAGGGGGGAGGGGTCAAACAGGGACGGCCGACGCAGCACCACCCTTTTTCTCGAGAGGGGAAATCAAGGACCCCCTGTGGAGAGGTTGCCCTACGACAACGTCACCTTACCAGCGAGTTTCGGAATACAGTGAGCGAGTACTAGTCGGGTTTGCTTCCAGTCGAAGCCACGTCGTTACCGGACCAATTGAGTCCAAATGTGCGCTGGCTCACATCGGGGACAGTTAAACTAAATCTAACGGGAACCGGAGTGCGTTCGCGCACTTCTTCTCAGCGCTGAGGTAGGTCGCTCTTCACGCAGGTAGTATTCGCCACTCAAACGCCTGCGCAAGCGCGCGCGCGCATGGAGCAGAAGTGGAAAAACTTCCCCGAAAAAGACTAACAATCCGGAATTGAAGCCTTACACGTCGACAATCAAGGATGAGGTGCACGTATTCGTTTCATCGATTCACGGCAGGTATGTTTGTAAGGGTCGGAGATTCTGGCCAAAGTGCCCACGTTGACGAACTTCTGTCACCACAAGACCACTGTGGTGTCCCAGGACGCCCTCGAGAACATGGCTGACCTAACCCTGATTGAGTCCAACGGCAAGCTGATGGGAACTGTCGGTGCAGAGTGCAGGCGGGCAAGGGGTGCGCCGATTTGGTCGGGCATCGCTCGGCTCAGCTCGGTCTGCCCGAGAAAGGGAGAGCGCTCACATGACCGGTAATGCTGCAGCTCTCCCCCGGGCACTCAAACATGCTCCCCTGATTTTCTCCATCAATGCGGGGAGCAGTTTCCAGCGGCCACAGAAGCTACCACGAGCGGCTGGGGCGATGACGAGGCGTCACGGTCTGGAGACCTAATGACACAACTGAACGCTGGTGATTTCACCTCATGTGGCCGCAAATGTGGTCCTTCGACGACCTGTGTCGCGGCCACAGATTGATGTCATGGCAGCGTCCCGGGAGCTGCCGTGTTGCGACGGCAGAGCACTCTCAGCGGCGTGCCATTAGACAGACCCATTACCTCGTTCATGTACGGATCGGCTCAAGATCGCTCAATGTACGACACCTAGCCAACATGACCGCTGACACATGGACTCACGTGGATGCCTTCGATAGCTGAGAGATGGAGCCCTGATCGAGATCATCGTAGCAAATTTGAGAAACGCAGTCGGCCCATGGCCAGCCCTCGTAAAGTGAAGGGCGACATGGATAAGGCTTGGTGGGGCCCATCTATCGCGAAAATATTGTCTCTCCAATCAGCCATGGAATCATGAAACGAAATCACGAGCCCCCGATTGGAAGGCTTGCTGGGGGGATACACATTCAGGGCGGCGAACCATCAAGTGTTACTCTAGCGTACAACATCAAGGTGAAGCTCGATCAGCCGCCCTAACTGACTTCAGTCCTCTGTAAGTTCATGTCCTTGGTTTATTTTTAGTGGGTGGTAACTCCAGGTGGGAAATCTTTCACAACCCCCCCCCCTGAGTCAAACGTCGTATTCAAGGAGCGGGCTTGCCTAGTGTTATTTAGCTCAAGTGCTCTAGCCCAGAGTACACAGCAAGCTTCCGCTGTCAGTTCTTGGTATGTTCTTGGTTTTTCTCGAAGACATCTTGTCAGTTGTTTCATTCTAACCGGTATGACAGCCGTAAAGGAGATTTCGAGCTCCAAGACCTTGCCCGACTTTGACCGGTCTGGCCTCCCACGGAATCTTTCGCACGAGGTCTCACCTGCTTTGCTTGCTTTTTCCCTCGCCGGAAACCATTGAGGCCTAGCGGCACTGAGCTCCACCCGGGATAACAAGGACCTGCCTACATGCAAGCTTGCTAACGCATTTCCCGCCGTTCCGCTGACAGCAGTCGGGGCAACCCCTCACCGTGGCTCAGCCGCGAGAGAGCTCTCCGGAAGCTGCTCAAGCTCCGACCGCCAATGTCGAAAGTCGCATTCGGTGTGCGCTTCCCTGCGTACCTAGGTCGTGTGGCTTGATAATTGGCCGGTCGGAACATCACGTTGCTAGCTGGTGGCGATAGAAGTATATGTTGTAACAACACGCCTTGTTTGCCACCCTGCCTGAAACTCACCTCACGATATGATACATTTACTCGTGGCAAGGCTTGTATCCACCACACGCAGGTTGGCGAAGAGACCCGCGAGATCCTTCGTTAACTGATGCAATCATAGGCGTATTACTAACAGGAGTAAACATTGAGAATCGTACCAGCCCCGGTCCAACACCAAGGACAACAGCCCGTGACAGCTACATCGCACGTCGGTGTGATATCAAAGTTGACACCAGACCACTAGGAAGCCACGCAGGGGTCGCTAGAGAGGCTCCGTCTACCCCACTGGGGCAATTGGGTTCTCGCCAGATGGTGTTTTTGGCCCCTTCGAACCGACTTGCGAACCCATCTTCCGGGTCTTATGGGTTAGATAGCTAAAAGTGACCATAGACTGGTCTTTCTGTAAACTATTACGGGTACGCGGTTTCTCGGGACATTTACCTGCCTAACTACCTACATAGGTAAGTACCTAGGTACCTTATTCTACCATGGCAGGTGATTATACACCCTTCCCTCCCTCCCCGCCCCTGTTGTCCGTCTCACCCTCATGCATCATCATTCATAAGGTACTTAGGTAGTTGTAGGTACTGCCGTGGTCCCGAACCCGGACTCCCTGCATCCCTGCTCTGCCATCACACCCCCACCCAAGCAGCCCAGGTCCAGGCCTCCCAGCCTGTACCTCTGCTTCGCAAAGCGAGCAGATGCGAAAGCACTACGTACCGTCACCCCCGGTCACGACCCGAGTGCCACGTCTTTCCAGGTAGTCAATACCACTTACTCAAACTCACTAGCAGTATTCGGCCCATGCCTCTTTGGTCGGCAGGCAGCAGGTACATCGACTATGATACACTGCACCACCCAAATTGCTCGTTGTTATCGATAAGATTTACTATCTACCGTAGACACAAATCCGACCTTGGTCTAGTTAGGAAGAAGCTAGTGATATACCTAAAGAAGCTAGTATGTTTTAGCGCTAAGTCTGTCGTAGAAGGCGGTCTGATAGCCAGCCTACCAATCCACCCAGTCAGCCAGCCAGCCAGCCAGCCGCGTTTGACTCTTCTTTCTGCCGCTACACCATCCCTCTTACAGCGGCCGCGCTACCAATGTCGGATAGACTCGGTGTTCACATTATGGACCCACATCTTGTCTGACAGGGAACAGGGATCTATGGGGTGTTCGCCAGTACGCACCTTTACCACTGTCATGGCCAACCGCCCCCCTAGGTAGATACTTGGTGCACTTACTTTGTCCGTCCTCTCTTTCACATAAGCAAAAGGCTCGTGATAGATATAAAGCCGACTGTCCTCCTGTCGAAACGTAACAAAAGAAGGGATGGAAAACCAAGCCGCTCACATTCGATGCCTATGAGGATCATCTTGGCTTCCAACCGTGGTCGACTTGTTGTATCTCCGTTGCCAGTACACATCTTGTCTCGGCCATCAACTTGTCCGTGGTATCATCACTTTGTTTTGCCTCGCTTTCAATCTTCGCAAGCGAAACCACAATTGACACAGAGTTGCGTTACTCTGTTTCTGCCGACACACCAGCTCCCAGCGTCAACCCTCTTTTTTTGTTGAGCATCTCTCCATAATGTCGTCGAATAAATCTCAGCATGGCTCTACCAAGGCGGATGGTTCAATGTCTGTCTGCCACGAGCCTCCTCCTCCTCCTCCTCCTATCTGCCTTTTCTCCTCCTTCCACGGACAACATGTCACATTAAGCAAAGCTGATCCTCCCCACACGACAGAGACCATAAATCCCTCCCCTCCCCTCGACTAATTCGTGCAGAGGAAGCTTCTCGACTCGCTCGGTTCTTCCCAAACCAGGCCTTCCACAGCCCAGACCCGACTTGCATTGGCAGTGATCAGAGGAAGCTGGACCGTCAAATCGCAACGCAAGCTGTGATCGACGACGTCAACAGATTGGTTGTCACGCAGGGTAGCGGTACACCCAAACCGGAGAAAAAACACAAGTAACCGTCGATAACTCAGCAGATATGTTTGTCGCAGGGGTATAATCCCTGATGAAGTGACGATGTGACAAATGACACAAGCAATGGGCTTTCGGAACAGTGCACGGGCCAAGAGAAAAAGGTGGTATGTACTAGGGTCCTTTTCGGTTGGAACCGATGGAGCACGCGTCGCCCTTGTGGGCAGGATCGCCCCAGGGGAAAGGGAGAAGCGAGTTTGAGTAGATGATCCTAAGGACAAGGCGCACACGACCGGGTTGAGGGCGTAGATACAACGAGTTGAATAATTAATACTTCCGCTTCTTTGTGATGTCTCCGATGCCTCGCAACCATTGGACCGGCCGTGGCGGCCCCACGCGAAGCTGTCCTCCGTGCTAGAGGCCGCAACGGCAGCGAATGTAGAATCGATAGTAACAAAAAAAAAAAAAGG